>JAGDYQ010000003.1:5089579-5237079 GCA_021962125.1 Bulinus truncatus
GGCGTCAAAATGTAAGTCG
The DNA here is from genome assembly GCA_021962125.1 of Bulinus truncatus. Lineage (NCBI taxonomy): Eukaryota > Metazoa > Mollusca > Gastropoda > Planorbidae > Bulinus > Bulinus truncatus. The sequence goes on from JAGDYQ010000003.1 coordinate 5,089,599, forward strand.
CACAGGGCGCCACAATAGCTAGCCAAGGCTCTGCTGTCGGGCACCAGATTAAATATAAATGAAAACTGATATGGGGGCTCATTGTCGTTGGGCGCCTCAGCCGGTTTCAAATATTGCCCTTTTTATAAGAAATACTCTATATGTTGTCTATTATTGTAGCTATACTGTATCTGCCAATCAATGTGCAATTTAATTCTTGTTCTTCATTAAACACCTTCTTGTCGTTCATTTTTTCTAGTCTTGAGTCCAGGGTGAATTAAGTGTCCCCCCCTTCCCCTCTCTCTCCCCAAAGCAATTTATTGAATTTTCTTTACAGTGAATGGAATCTGTTGAAATAGAGCCCTTGTGTATTTTAAAAGTCAAATGTAATTTCTGTGATAATTATTTATCAGTGCACAACCTTCTCGGAATACATGGAAAGTTGCATTTATCGTTTATCGTTTAGTTCAAATATTTAGTTGATCGGAATAGTTATCCCACTGCCTTCAATTGTAGCTAATTTAAGCGACTAACAATAGTATCGATTTTTATATTAAGCTTCTTTGCAGTACCCCCATAGTTCCTCTCCATGTAGCGCACTGCACTAAGCAGTTTGTTCGATCTCTCGCTTGCGTTATTTCAAATCTTCATGTCAAGTGAATTGTTTTTTTTTTTTTTTTTTTGTCATGCCAAAACGACTGTTTAAAAACAAATTACAATTAGAAATACTTTTATTAGTTCGTGTTCTTGCTGTTATAGGTCACTTTATTTATTTATTTTTAAACTACAGAAAAAAAATATTATTTACTATTTCTTTGTCCTTAACCCCCTCACTCACTCACTCTCACTCTCCCCCCATACCTTTCTATTCCAGTCCTCGATCGTTACCGTTAGACGTATTCTGTTCCCGAGTCAAAAGTACAACTTCCGTTCAAAAGAAACAATTGGTTTAGCAAGCAGACGTCGAGCGCTGCACACTGTGCCAATGACATAATGCCCATAGAGAGAGGGGGAAAAGTACATTTTTCATTGATCTTTTTTTTTTGCCATTTTTAGACGTTTGATAGTACTGGCATTCTGCTGAATCATGTTATTTGTTGGCAGACTGCATCCCTCACTATTTTATAGTCAGCCTCTCCCTCCTCCTTCCCATCCGAACTGCCTTTTTGCCTCCGGGTGACTTGTAGTCGATAAGCACCACTTGCAATTATTTATTTATCATTTACAGCAGGTGTGTAGATTTGTTTTATCTAGGTGTGCTTTTTTTTTTAAAGTGTGTGGGTGTGTGTCAAGATATGTTCTGATAACAAATGTAAACACTCGTAGTTGACATATGATATGAAGAATTACATTTGCTCCGGATACATAGTATCTACGTTTAGTTATTATATTCGTTATTTTTAGCTAACAAAACTGATACAAATAGGGCCTTCACATTTTGTAATGTTTCTTACTCTTTTTTTTTTTACTTTGTCATCATTAAAAGGGAAAAAAATTGTCAAAACACATTTTCAGTAACGAAGATTCCATGGTTTACAGTCTTGTTTAATATGATATTGGCTGTTTTAACATTTATGTGTTCTTTTTCCTCACAGATTATTTGGACATTCATGAAATAAATAAACCAGTTAATGACCTACCTGTGAAGTCATCTGATATACGAAATCATGGGGCAGAAGCAGTCAAAAGGAGGTACCGTTGCTAGCAAACTTAAGTTATTCCTATGTGTTTTAAAATTAATACATTTAAATGAGTTCTGGGATTTATGGTTGTAAATATAATAAAAAAAAAATAGTAAGTTTGAAATTATTTGATACGTTATGCCTTTGAAAATTTCAGTCTTGGTTGTAAGTATGCCTGTCATGAATAGTATGAAATAGAAACTCAGGGTGGGGGGATTTCAGGGTTTGGGAAAAGGGGGGGGGGCATTTATCATCAGCTTTCTATATATTATAAATTACAGTATTTCAATTGAGGGTGGTGGATAATTGAAGGGGGTTGGGTGGGAGGGGGGTATTAAGTGTAATGACCAACTTAAACCACTTCTAAGTTTTTCACAATACTCCATTAGCCGAACCATTCCCTGCAGTATAGACTGAGTTAATGACCTAGTTGACTTATATTGAGAGAGACAATTGCAAGCCTGCCTGGCTTTGTGTTGTGAATGGGTTCAATGACGGATGACCACGGGTCATCGCTACCTGAGCTATGGTTGTGATGTCCACATGTCACGTCGGTTCAATTTGGTTTGGGGGGGTGGGTGGGTCAATAGGGCGTTTTAACAGAGGCGTATGTGTCGGGGGTGTCGGGAAGAAGGGCTATGGCCTTAGGCACCGAAAATCAGGCAAAAGGGGGCCTTGATATCCATTTAGCCTGCATCCACATCACACAATCGGGGGCCACTCTTTGGCATAGGTGACCGTCTAGGGGCCATACTGAATAAGGGCCCACATTAAAAAATCGCCCTCACGGAAAAAGGGCCCACATTTAAAAAGGGCCGGACACATTGAAAAAAAGGGCCACCTGTGAGTACGAATTCGTGTCAAATCTGATTTTTACAAAACTATGATAAGCCAGATATCATAAAGTATTACTCCTACACATTTTTTGTGTGCAGATTATAATGCACTCATAGGCTACAAAAAACACAAGGGCACAGACATTAGCCTTTGTCTAGGGCCCCGAAATGCTGGAAACTTCACTGCCTAGGGCCCTAAAAGACCTAAGAACGACTATGACGGTTTTGCATATAATTTTTAAAGCTTACAATTTAGGCAGAGCTGTTAATACATTATTGGGGTCCTTAGAATAAGTTACCTTGGGGTCCTATACTAAGTGACCTTTGGGGGCCCTTAACTAATTACAGTTAGAGGCTCTAGAAAAATTAAGTTTGGGGGGGGGCACTACAAAAAGTCGATACCGCCGATTGCGAATCTTGGGCTCCTCTGAGCCCATACTTTTTAGCCAATTCAGTTCCGGGCCCCTGACAAAAGTTCAGATGTCCAGGGGCGGACTTGTGTCAGTTGAGGCCGCGCGAGCAGAGGAAGATGTTGGGCCCTTAAGAAAAAAGAGACTTATCAAAGCATTTCAGATTGGGTTACGTTGGGCCCCTAAACATTCGGGGGATCCGGGCGCCTCTGAAGATGGCCATGTGCATTGTTGGGCTTAGCCTTACAGTTATTTGCAATGTAGTTCTGTCAGAATGTAAAACTAGCCCACAATATTTCATGTTTAAGTGTGAAACACTTACCCAATAACAAGGTGTTGGAAATCGGTACTTTGAATCACAGTAGCCAATACATTTTTTTATGACGTTTGGTTATATTTAAAAAGGTATAACAATGACTTTTAGGGATTGGCCGGATGGGAGCTGGAACAATGGATCCAGACCCCCGCGCCTGATATAGCACCGCGCATGGATTTTTTTTTGATAACTAACTGAATCAAAGTACACACGTTCCAGACTCCCCCCATTCCCCCCGCATTCACTACTCTCCCTTGGGTCTAGGCCCCGCACATGACACATGCCCCCATCGCAGTCCCCGTGACTGTTAAGGCCGCCTCTGCTCTGATGTAGGACTAGAAATGAGGAATGAATTAGTTGTGCGGCACAATAAATTTAAAGCTGTCTTCAGTACTCTTCACAATTTTTCTTCATACATTTTACATCATATGTTCCGGTTTCCGTCTGTCATCCAACATGGCGGCACAAACAATTCAAAGATGGCAGAAACATTTACCGTTTTCTTCTTAACATGCATAATCCGGCTACCAACTGGCCAGCCGAGTAAGAATAGTCTCCTACATAGCTGCCAGAATAGACATTGGACCAGCCATATGTTTAGTGCCGAGGTGACAAAACACCGTACACTAACATACGGTAGGTAAGATCGTGAATGCCAAATGGCAATCACAATGTTATACTGTTTTCGACCGCCTCAATAATTACCAAAGGGCAAGAAGCGATCTTAGAAGTAACTCAAAATCATGCCAAACATTTTGTGGTACTCTCCGAAACAAATTTAATCCGAGGGCGGTTCCAAAGGCATATGTATATCTCACAGTAACGTAATAAATCTATGGTGTTCAATTTGTTATTAAATGAGAAGCTATCATAAAAGAAATATTTACAGAAATCGTTCAAATAATATTCTGTGTTATATTTCACAATCTCAATTTTAAACCAAAATTATGAATACCTAAATATAATTTAATATTTATATTGTTTAAATTGTTATTATTTCTAAAATAGGTCTATTTCTAATGTACAATTATTTCCCTTTATTACTAACCTAAAATACGTCACTTTTTTTTTCATTTTTTGACTATTACGTCACATGAATGAATTGAATAAGGGTTGAGTTTGAGTAGCGCCGTACACAACGTTTACAATGCAAACTAACCCATTTATGATGGGGGCTTCACACAGAGGGTGTATGGAGGGGGCCCAGTTTGAGGAGGGCCCCCAAAATATTTTTTAAACTAAATATTAAGTACATTATCTCATGTCAAAATGTAGTGGCTCCCGAAGATGCCTAAAATCCCTTGGTTCGGCATTGGCTTCACAGAACTATAATGTTGAAAGCTTTGATATGTCTTTCTTTTTTAAGAGGCCTAATGTTTTCTGCGTCTCCGGCCTCAACTGCATTGATGGAATACTATGTTTTAAATTGAAGGTCAGCTAAAAGCTACACAACGATTCTTTCTTCTCGGGACCAAGCGTCAAAAAATTATCTCATGTCAAAATGCAGGGGCAGCCCCCAAAGAGGCCAAGCCCACCGGGCCCCTAAATCCCTAGGTTCTGCACTGCCGGGTCGGCAATTTTTCTTAGTTAATAGTACTATGCTACAATGTGTATAACAGTAAATAAACCACCTGTTAAACATGTAGCGTTTTGCTTACACAAGCACTCACTCATGTCTCTCTTTTTTTTTTAAAATACGCCATGTTGAACATCATAAAACGTCAAATGAATAACTGTTTGGAAAGGAGTCCATTAAAATATTATGAAGGAATATGATTTTATGGGTTGTTGTTTATGTTTACCCATGGTGAGGATTATTTTCTTTGGGAGGAACTATTTAACATATGAACTTTATTTGATGTATTATTAGGTGTCCCTATTCTCAAATGTATTTTGGCTACAATAATCTGTTCATGTCCTTGGGGCCACTGCAAGTATATAGACTGATTGTTAACGCGCTGAAATATATATCACCATTTTCAACTCCAACTGTGTGCCTACTCGCCGGTCCGGGTACCGGGCCTTTGATAACTAGTATATACAAACGTGCATTTCACTAATTTTAAGTAACTCTTAAAAAAAAAAGGTATTGGTACTTTTATCACGTGGCTATCATGTGACTAGACTGTTGCGTACAGTGATCATCTTAAAATCGTGACTAATGATTTCTCCGGGCCACTTTTCGCCTCGTCCGAGTTCTTTTTTTCTACCGACTATCCAGATGTAGGACATCCCGTTATTTATCTATTAAGTATGTATTATTTTGTTTAAGACTTGATACAATAAATGTTATGTGCTTTTTGTGTGCACCAGTCTTCAATAATATTAATTCAATTTATTATTATTATTTATTGAAAACTTCTGAAACTTCTCATTTGCATTGTTTAGTTTTGTATGTCTCATATATTAACCGTTTGTTTACTTAAAAATAGACAGCTGATTCACTAATATATCACTCAGCGGAGTTGATTTTACTTCTTTAGGAAGCTTTCGATGATTTTTATAAAATAAAATGGGTTATTTTAATTTGAAATTTGACTTGTTCAATCTTTTGACTCTTCATGAAAAACATTATTTAAAATTATTTTTAATTCAATTATTATTAATGAATTTTTAATGATAGTCATTGATTTAACTTGTCATTTTATCTAAATAACTTGATAAGCCTTAAATTAGACTTAAAATAAAAGCCAACATTACAAATCACAGAAACTATTTTGTTTTACAATGAAATGTTTAATATAATCTTTTAAAAATATATATCTATCAAATATTTGAAATAATTGTCCTTTTTAATATTGTTGGGATTTAATATATACTTAGTAAAGTAACTTACTGATAGAACTTAAATCTCTTTGCTTTCCATTATTACCTCTATTATATTGTCTTATTAAATTCAGTTTGACAAGACTAACTACATCCATTTAACAGCTTACTTTGCTGTAGGCTATAATTCAGTTGTGATTTTTAAAAGCAACCCCCCTCCCCCCACCCCAAGGCTTGGGGACCCCTGACAAGTGTTTGAGTACCCCCCCCCCCCACCCCTCTCAACCCTTTGCACACACTACTGCACAGGGATTTAGAAATATCAGAGCTTTGCTTATGATTTTTTTTTTTGGCTTGCAGTGACATTCTAAAAATAGTTTCAAATAATTTATTGATAGTCTTAAAAAAAAGTACATTTAAATTATTACAAAAATTGAATACAAAAAAAAAGTGCACAAGAAACAAATTAGATTATATATAACAGGATGTGTTTAATGGTTCTGGTTTGAGACTACTTATGTGCATATTGATTTTTTGTGTGTTATCAGTGTAAATCAATAGTCATTCCAAACCAGTCATGCTGTCATGAAAATTCCATTTGATTCTTTGCTTCTGCTAATGTCAAGTTTCAGTTTTATTATTTTACCAGTAGAAAATACTTGTGAATCTGTAGAATGTATCGGAGTTGGTTAAGAGATAAGTTATTTTAACTATAGTTTAAGATGTGTGTAAGCTATTTTAACTATTGTTTAAGATGTGTCTGCCTCTCAAGTTATACTGACTTTGTATTATCTGCATTTTATATTCTCTCTAGTACAATAATTTGCATCTGCTAACTTAATAGGTTTTCTTTGGTATTTCATACAACTTTGTGAAAATCAAATAGGTTTTCTTTGATATTTCATACAACATTGTGAAAATCATTTTGATTAAACTGAGCACTCTGCAGATTTTACATTTAAAAATATCAGAAGATTATTACATATTCATAGAATATAAACATTATCTATTGCAAATGCAGGCATTATCTTTAAAAAAACTTTCCCCTCTTTTTTATAGATCAGAGCGTGCAGGTTGTGAACATCAAACGGAGAGAAGACGCTCAGAACGTCTATCCTGACAGCATTACTAACCCTCCTGACCGGCAGCTGAGTACCTCAGTAGATACCAGCAGTCCAACCAAAACAGAAGCTCCCAAAATAACTAGCGACATGGCCGAAGTCATTGCTGGTGAGGTCGATGACTTCAAAGATGGGGAGTAAGTGAAGTCAGCCACTGTTAAGTTCTATGACATTATCTTTTATTTTTCTGCATTACTTTTTTTTAGGGGTGTCTGTTACTTAATTAGGACATGGCATCAACAGATATGTTCTCTAACCATCACCAAACCGAGACACTCTTCAAAGTTTTCATGGAAGTCCCACATCCTTCATCTATATTATACCCTCTGCATGCTTTAAATACAACATCTATTATAATTATAATTTCGATGAGAACCAAGGGAATTTTGCCAGGTCCTAGTAAAAGTTGGATTAAGTCCACACAGCTTTAAATGTATACCTGACACAATCCATTCATATGTAGAGCTTAAAGAAGCAGGTGAATTCTACACTTCATCTGCCCCAATGAGCCTTTAGGGTTAAGGGAACTTTTTATTATTAATATATCAAATTTATATTGCAGTGTAAATGAGCGATGAGCCATCTTGTTTTCTTGTATTTTTTATATTTTTTTTCCTAACAGTTTAAAAGAAGTTGAAATCGGAGAACAGAAGGTTCTGCTTGTGAAAGAGGATGACCATTTTTATGCCATTGGCAATAAGTGCTCTCACTATGGTGCCCCATTAAACAAAGGTTACTTAATCATTCATTTATTTTTTAATTTTATGATTTCCTAAATATATTAGTAAAAGCATGCTGATTAGTTGTGATAATTTGATAGATTTCAAGATTTCATATTGTTTGGACTTCCCTGATCTACCTTAAACTGTCTATTGGATTACAATGTATATTATTGAATGGTAATTTTACATAAGTGAATTGTGTTGAAGAATTAATAAATGAATCCATTTTATAAATAAATTCTGTTTCATGATAAATATTTTTGCTGCATGGTGTATTAGAATATTTTGTTCTTTTTCAGGTGCCTATTGCAAAGGCATAGTTCGTTGTCCTTGGCATGGGGCATGCTTTAACATCAAGACAGGAGATATTGAAGATTTCCCTGGACTTGACAGTGTACCTAAATTCCCTGTGAGTCAGTAGATTTAAATGATTGATAGTCATCCTTGATAACCTGAACAGAGTTGTATCGTTATGTTTTAATTATTATTATTATGAAACATAATGTTACAAGAGTATTAGTTTAATTTATTACTAGATTATTATAAGAAAAGTTACCAACTTTTTGAAATATAGATTAGTTCTGTTATTAGTTTAATTAACTGACATTTGTAATGGGACAATGAATAGCTGAGTATTTAAAATTTTTAGTTTTTAAGGTAAATGTATATTTTTCACAAGTTGTTTCAGTTGAAAAAATATTTTTTTATTACATACAATAAGAAGATAGGCTATGAATAATATTGGTCTACCTTTGAATTACAGGTTGAGATCAGAGATGGGAAAGTAGTTGTCAAGGCTGACCCAGCCGCTTTAGCCAGTGCCAAGAGGGTTAAGCCGATGGTGAGGAAATCCTCTGACAATAACAAAACAGTAGTCCTTGTTGGTGGAGGTAAGTAGCTTGTTTGATAACTTAACGATAAACTGGTAAATGTTTTAAAAACTTGTTAATAAACTGGTTTATGTTTTGAATTTATTTTCTAATAATGGCAGTTTTTAATCTATCAATTATCCAGGTAAATTGTTTATTTGATAACTTAACGATAAACTGGTAAATATTTTTAAAACTTGTTGATAAACTGGTTGATGCTTTGAATTTGTTTTCTAAAAAAAATGGCACTTTTTAATTTATCAGTAATAATCAAATATTAAAAAGAAAGATAGCATTGGGCATGTTTTATTTTTCTCACCACAAGTCTTCAACATTTTTCACACTATAATCTTGACTTTGACTTTGAAGAGTTTTAAATGATACAAAATATATTTTTCTATTTTGATTTTCGTGTGCTTTTTGCCTATGTTCCCATTAGGCCCAGCAAGTTTAGTTTGTGCTGAGACGTTGAGGCAGGAGGGCTATACTGGAAGGATCGTACTTGTATCCAAAGAAAATTGTTTACCATATGACAGAATTAAACTTAGCAAGGTTAGGTCTTAATTCAACACATTAGATGTCCTATTTTTAAAACTTGGGCTTAATATAGAAATTATAATGTTACACCTTTATAGTTGATAAATTAAAATATTAGGCTGTATTTTAAATAGATTTTAAAATAATAATTTAAAAGTATTATTGCACATTTTAAAAATAATTTACAGCTATGTGTAATATTCTAATATTATTGGGTATATATAACATTTCAAAGTATACATATTTAATATATTATTAACTCACTGTTTACCGTCTAATGTTTACAGGCAATGAGTATCAAACCAGAAGAAATCGCCCTCAGAAATCAACAGTTTTATGATGATCATGACATTGAGTTATTCTTATCAAAAGAGGTACAGTAAATTATTTAATCATGGTCTTTTTTTTTTTCTTACTGAGAATGGAATTGGATTCATGAACTTGATAGTTCCAAGAGTCTGCAAAATATTTTTATATTTTTGAAATGTACCCATCAAACCTATAAATTACTGTGGAGTTATAGCAGTAGTTAAAAATTATTTTATAAAGTTTGTTATTTCCAAATTAGTAGATGGGAAATGAAATTTAGCAACTGTTGTAAATTGTGGTGAAGTTGTTAAAAAAAATGGGATTGTTGATGTAAACAAATGCTGGAATTAAAGATTTGTTTTTTTTTAAAATCTTGGAGTGTTTTTTTTTTTACGATAAATAATTTTAGACCCTGAGGTAATTTTTAGGTCTATGGTTAATAAAGTTCTTTATTCTGTAATTTTTTTTAACACAATGGTGTGACGATTTATAGCACAAGTACTTACATTTTTATGAACAACTAAACTTTATGTTAATTGATACATTTCTAATTTTTAAAGCTTTTGGTGAGAAACTTGTTAGGTAAAAAAAAACACCTTATTTACTTATTGAACATTCCCCCCCCCCCCCCCACTAATTCTTTCCCCTACCAAAAAGTAAACATTGGACAAACTTAATTATTGTGACTGTTGATTTGAAAACTAGAATAATTTTTATATGTTCGAACAAAAATGATTTTAATAACCCTTGATAAAGTTTCATTTATTTACTGTGGTGCATTTTTTTAATGATTGCATTCAATGGGACTGGTATTTATTGCATATTTTGTAAATGGATTTTAAAAAGTAGAAAGCCTAAACTTTCAATAAAAATCCCATTGTAATGATTTTTTTTTTAATTAGTGACAACCCTTCTAATGTAATTTCTACTCCTATACTCGTATCTGTAATTTTGAGTGAGACATTTCTCTTAAAAATTTGTGTTTGTATTACATCTAGGTCATCAGAGTTGCACCTGAGGATAAGGAGATACAACTGAATGATGGCTTCCACATGAAGTATGACACCTTGTTGATAGCTACCGGTGGACAGTAAGTAAAACAGACACTGTGTATAAGTTTGCGATTTGCAGTGAATTGATTACATATTACATGCATTTGAAAATAATGATTGAATGTTGCTACGGGCTCACAGAAGTTGACTTTTAGACCATTGCACCATTTCCCAATGGATACATATTCAACTCATTCATTTTTTTAATGTTAATTTTTTTGTTGGTTGAAGAAAGCTACGTTATATACTTTTACATTGTCATGTGTTGGTTAGTTACTGGGCTACGTGTAAATCTCATGCACAATTAAAACATTTAACATTGTATTAACTTACAGTTGAATTAAATTCAAATCGGTAAAGAAAAGGCCGATTGAACCACATGTTACATTGAGGGTTAAAATTGAATTGATCTATTTCTTGGTGATTTTATTAATTAGCCCACTGCATGATGTTTCACTGTGCTGAGATATATTTGGAATTCTCCCCCATTGATGCTAGGTGTAACATGTGTAAATGTGTTTAAACTGTAAACAGTGTATATCCTTCCCACTCAAATGTAAATTTACAAACACTTGCAAATTTTTTTGTTGAACCGATGCCATTATCCTTTTGAATGCATTTGATGTCCTAGGCCTCGACAGCTGCCCATCCCTGGCTCAGATTTGAAGAATGTTTACTCCCTCCGAACACCACAAGATGCTAACAGCATAGCTGAAAATGCACAAGGAAAAAATGTTGTCATTATGGGATCTTCATTCATTGGTAAAGTATTAAATAGCTCTCCTCCTAAAATAAGCTAAACTCTGTCTTTTGTGTTCAGTTATACATGTGTATATATATATTTATCTAAATTAGTTAACTGCATACAAAATATATCCACTTCTGTGTAAATATTTATAAAATTATCTCATGTATTTATTAGTAAGTATTACTTGTGTAATATTACCTGTTCTTCTTACTGATTGAATTTCTGTTTAAATGTTTAATTGCATTTCTAATTGGTTAATATTTAGAAGTTCAGTTTTTTTAAGCTTCACACACATTCCATCTATCGTCTTTGACTATGAATAAATTAAAATAGAATTTTAAAAAAACTTAAAACAGAAATCTTATATTATTTACAATTTGTTTCATAGAAATGGTTTTAAAAATTTGAATTTTTTTTTCATGAGTTTAAAGAAATGTTTTCATTAAACATTTTTTTCAAGCCTTTTGTAAATATGAAATGATTGGCTATTGATATTTTTTCAAACTCTTTATATAATAATTCTCCTGTTCTTAAAGCTGATAGATGGAAAGATATTTTGTTAAGCACATTTTATTTTTTAAAATCAAAAAAAATTTTTTTTTTTAAGTATTCAGTAGTCTTACTTATTTTTGCTTTTAAAATCTTAAATAATTGTTTAGTTTTATTTATTCTCTGTTTATTTTGTAGACTTTTACAACCCATACAAAACTTAATATAGTAGTTAGGCTTTACATCACATTGGTTCAGGTTAAAAAAAAAAAAATTTAGTCCAAATTATTTGAATGTTAACACATGCTTGTCATGTTATTGAAACAAAAGGCATGGAGGTTGCAGCATTTCTAGCTGACAAAGCAGCCAGTGTCTCTGTGGTGGATTTGGTTCGAGTCCCATTCCAGTTGACCCTTGGGGAGGAGCTGGGGACACACATGAAACAGGTACAAAAAAAAAAAAAACTACAAAACGTGGGATAAAAGAAGAGAATGCTGTTTGGGACGATGTGTTCTGTTTCTAAAATGTGAAACAGAATTATTTTCTTAAATATTTAGTAACTTTCAAATGTCATCATGATGATAGAACTCTTGAAAGATGTTTTTTTTTTAGTTAATGCCTTGTCTGAATAGACTTAGAAAAAAGATGCTTTGTTCAACTGATTAAAAAGTATTTTTTGGTTTTAAAGTAGATAGAAAGAGCTAATTTTCTAATTTTTTTTGCTACATTTCTTTTTATTTTAACTTTGCTTGCTTTATTTGTTTTTTTACATGCATTTAAAAAAAAAAATTTAATTTTTAGAAAAAGGCCTGCGCTCTTAAAGTGTGCTTCAAATTATAATTGCAACATAATTTAAAAAAAAAGAGTTTCAATTAAATTACAATATATGTACACAATTATTTCATTTCTGAGTTTCCTTTAAATATCTATTTGTAACATAATATGGTAATCTGAATGAACTGAAATGTTTCAAATATGTAACATCATTCTTCTGCAGTTATCTAACCCGTTATATTCTGCTTTATAACCTTCATAACTCTAGACTTTTTAGCCTTTTTTAGGCTTTTTTTGGCTTTTTTTATTTATAACCCGGCCTATATGAGCTTATATTTCAACAATAGGAAAAGCTTTGAAAAGATATTATTTAAAAACTTATTATTAGCATAGCACTTTCTTTCTAAATAACAGTTTCATTTCATTATGAAAGATATTTAAAAAGCTTTAATTATAATAAAAATTGTTAAAAAGTTTTTTGTAGTTTTTATGCTATTCTTAATTTGATCTCACTAATAATCATTATTTTCAGCAGTGAAAAATCATAATTATTTTAGTATAAACTTTAACTTCTAATGCTGACAGTTTGCTAGGCATGGAAATTTTTGTTTTAAATGGCCACTTGTGGTTTGTGTTGTCTTACAGGGTTGGAAGTTGCAAATTTCATGATTGGCAAAGCAGCAACAGTCACTGTGATAGGTCAGAGTGCTGTCCCATTATCTCATGTATTTGGCCCACATATAGGACAATGGTTTTGTAAGGTGCATAAAGCTGCAGTTTTGTTTTGATTTTTTTTTTATTTTTTTTTTTGCCTTACTTAAAAATGACTTCTTCAAGTCTTAATTGAGCTTTTGATTTTCTTGTTTTTGATCAAAATTTTAATTTCATTGTGAAATTCTGATTGAAATTTATTTCAAAAGTGCAATAAAGGATTTGTCTTTTTTTAAAACTAGAATTTTGTTTTTATAATTGATGCTTGCATGATTTTTTCCAAATACATTTGCTTATGGGCTTTCATGAGTTAACCATACAGACATTTTTTTTTTTCATTTTACATTAAATAATCCTCATATTTATTTAACCATTTTGCTTTGTAGCTTTTGCCAAGTGGGCATTTACTCCTGTGTATAGTTATAGTTTTTCAAAAATAATAGTAACATGAATATAACAAAGCATCTTTTTGTTGTAGAGACAGTAAAGTAGCTTTTTTCTAATGTTAAGATAAATTGGAAATTTATCAAAATTTTAAACTGCAAAAAAAATTGTATGTTGTCTGAATGTGTTGGATTAAAGTGGTAATATATCTAAAAATAAATTTTTTTAACTTCAGCAGTATTAAATTTTCTCTAACCACTGTAAATTAATTTGCGTTTTGTATTATTAATTTCTAGAAAAGTGTTTTTTTATTATTTATATGTTAGTTAAATATTTTTATATTGATAAACTTTGATATTTTCACTCACTGCGCAGATGCATGAGGGTAAAGGAGTCAAGTTTTATTTTGAAACAAGTGTTAAAGAATTTAATGGCGAGGATGGGGTGTTAACAGAAGCTGTCCTTGCTAATGGTACTGTCCTTCCTGCTGATGTTTGTGTCATGGGAGTTGGTAAGTCTTAATTAAGTCATGGTTGGCAGTCAATTTGTGATATTAAGTACCTATTTTTTTTTTTTTTTTTTTTTTGCCTTTTAAAGCTGGTATAGAAGGTAGATCATTTTTCCTTGCAATAAAAACATTAAGACAATTAAGATACAATATGTTATCTTCAAAACAGGAAATCTAGAAAATGTAATGTTCAACTAAACATCTTTATATATATGTCAGACTTCATTTCCATTTTATGTTGAGCTGTGTTTTTTTTTCAAACTATTATTGTCTTAATGGAAAAGACAAAGGCAAGTCGTTGGATAAAGATTATTTAATCCCTGTTTTTTTTCTCATAACTTCAGGTGTTGTTCCAGCTACTGGTTTCCTCAAAGAATCAGGTTTAGAGCTAACACCAAGGGGATTTGTCTCCGTCAACAAGGTACTTTGTAAATAAATATTGAGCGCTAATGAGCACTTCAAGTTGTATTTCATGTCATTTTTAATGACAACCATATGAAGTTCCTTATACATATATAATAGGTGTGACTAAATGAGTTTTATAGGCATAAAAGTTGTGGTTTGTTCTTTTTAATCTGTTAAGATGCTTCTCTTACAAACCAAAGTGAGGATTCAGTAGCCATTAGGCCAAAGTCTTAGATTTTTTATTTCATACTGACATGTTCTTATAATAATACAACATAATTTATATGGAGTAATAGGTGAAAAAAAAGCATAGGAGGTATAATAAATCAAAATCAGAAACCTAACATTTTTACATCATGTGTACGAATGATAATTTTTATTGAAAATTGAGAATTTGCTACAATCTCCATAACAGTTATATTTTTTAACTTCATTTTAATCAGAATATTTTTATTGTGTATCAAAATGTAATTTAATTGAATGGAGAATCTGATTATAATTTTTTTTTTTAAATATTTATGTACTGAAGAAATTTTTTTAACTTGTGAAGAAGGAATCATTTTTACTTTTTTTTTATTTCCCTACAAAATAATGTTGGCTATATTCAAATAAATATTTTGTAATTATTGTAACATGATTTGTAAAATGGCTAGTGAGGAAAATATCCCATCACTGTCTTGATGGAAATATAAATTATGGTCTGTAAGAGTTCTGAAGTTTATATTAAAAAAAAAAAGATATTTAAAGAATAAGAATGTTAATAATGTGCGTAAATTCTTTTCAATGATTTTAAATGTACTAACAAAATGTCTTGAGTAACCACCTAAGAATAACTGGGACAATGTTTTTCACCTTGTTTGTTGGTTTTTTTTTTTTTAAACTTTCTGAACATAAAAAACAGCTTATATTTACTTTATTTCACCTTTAAAGCTGATATTTTGAAAACATTACAGAACATGAAGACAAATCTTCCAGACATTTATGCAGCAGGTGACATTGTTGAGTTTCCATTGTTCACGGCTGGTGACCAGCAAGTCAACATTCAGCATTGGCAGATGGCGCAGCAACATGGTGATGTTAATTTTACAATCTTTAAAAATTAATAAAGCGTGCCAATTTACATTAATATAAAAAGTTTATATTTTAATGTAGACTTTCTAACACTGTTTCGCTATGTAGGTAGAATGGCCGGCTTGAGTATTGCTGGAAAGCCCCAAGATATCAGGAGTGTTCCATACTTTTGGACCGTACAATATGGAAAGAGTATCAGATATACTGGTATGTAAATTTTTTTCCCACCAAGAAACTTAACCCATAAAAAAATGCATGTGCGTAAATGAAAATGAGCGGCTTTAATTTAATACTTGGTGCATATTTTTAATGTTTTTTTAAAATTAATTTGAGGTACATATATTAAAACTATCGCTTATTATATTTTGATATATTTTTTTTTCTGGTCCTCTCAGGGTATGCCTATGGCTATGATGATATTGTGCTGCACGGAGATGTCGATGACAATAAGTTTGTTGCTTACTACACCAAGTGAGTCTGTCATTATACTTGTAATTTATCTAAAGATAAACAAGTGATGGTGAATGCACACCAGAGCAGCCAGCTATTTTCTCGAAGAATTGTCTAGAAAAAAACAAATAAAAAAAGTATCTAGATTATACTCGATATATAGCAAAGCAAAGTTTTATATCTAAATGGCAATATAAAATTATCCATTATCTGTTATTTGATATAATTTAATATATCCAGATTTATCTATTGTCAGCCCTGGTGCTTACACAAATTGAAATAAGTTATTTAGCCATTCAGCCTAGGGTGGCAGCAGGGCATCCTGGGTCGAATTAGGTCAAGGATAGGCTAAAGATCTATAAACAAGGGGCTGTCCATTATTTATGTCAACAAATTTTTGGCAATTTTTACCCCCCCCCCTCCCCCTTGTCAACAACTTGTCAAACTTCCAGAGACCCCCCCCCTATAAAATTACGTCAACATTTGATTACCCCCCCCCCCCCCCCCCAAAAAAAAAAGGTGGCTTCCAAAATGTTTATGTGGCAAAATTAGTAGGAATATAGTTAGTTTAATTAAAATACTGAATGTTAAGTGAGTGTGTAACACAGGACTACAAACGCTGCTTAATTTTCTTACTTATTAAGTAATTATATTAAATTAAAAAAAGTAACATTGTTGACGTCAACTTCTCTTGACCTCCCCCCCTCCCCCTTGTCAACAATTGTCAAACTTCCAGAGACCCCCCCCCTATAAAATTACGTCAACATTTGATTATCCCCCCCCCCCAAAAAAAAGGTGGCTTCCAAAATGTTTATGTGGCAAAATTAGTAGGAATATAGTTAGTTTAATTAAAATACTGAATGTTAAGTGAGTGTGTAACACAGGACTACAAACGCTGCTTAATTTTCTTACTTATTAAGTAATTATATTAAATTGAAAAAAGTAACATTGTTGACGTCAACTTCTCTTGACCTCCCCCCCTCCCCCTTGTCAACAATTGTCAAAAATTTTCTGACCCCCCCCCCTATTTTTTCGACGTAATTAATGGACAGCCCCTAACTGAGTACTTGCCCTACTCACACAATTAAATTTCAGATCTCTTTTATAGTTTCTGACATCTCATTTTTACATGAGAACTTTATTGCAGTCGACACTAGTTTATATTATGGTGCCATAAATATTTACATCTATTGAATTTTTTTTTTAACCAAGTTTTGTAGTCTTGGAGCTCTTCAAATTTTTATTTAGAGATTTATGCAAGAAATTTTTTTTATTAAACGGGGATAAATTATTATTTTTTGGTTAATTATTTAATTTTACTGATTTTTTTTTTTTTTAAACCGTTTATTTTGTAACAATGAATGTCATTGACAGAAATGATAAAGTCGTGGCTGTGGCCAGTTTGGGCTGGGATCCCATTGTTTCACAGGCAGCGGAGCTCATGTCTAAAGGAGGCACTATTGACAAAGATGAAATCAAGTGAGTTTTGTTGAAAAATTTAGCAGAGATTTAATAAAATAGAGCAGAGAAGTTAAACATGAAATGTTTAGAGTGACATAACAATTTAAGAAACTTTTCCTTTTTCCCCACCAAAGGCCAATGTAATAATCATACATTTTTTCCTTCTTAAAAGAGTTGATGTAAAAAAAATTTTTCACATAATCAGTGCCTCTTGTTTATTTTAATTATGAATTTAAGATGAGTTACGTTTGAAGGACGAATTAAACAATTCAATTTAGATTTTTTTTTAGACATTTTTTTGGAGGTTTGGGTAAGAAAAAAAGGAAGATCTTCGTTTGTATTTCTGAACTGAGTACACTAAATTCATCCGCCTTAATTTAAAAAAAAAATTCCCTGTAAAGGAACTATCAAAATAATTTACTAAGTTCAGAACAAAATAAACACAGTTCTTTGAAGGTGCATGAGCCGTGAGCCAGATTGGCACTGTGCAAAGTATGGCGACAAGCCATAGCAACCATCTTCATATGTCCATTGTATTTCCATGGCCTTTGTAAACTCCCCATTGATGGAATTATAGAACTGGACTCGAAACACCACCATGTCCTTTAAAGAATTAAGTAATGATAGGCAAACAAAATTTGCTCCCTTTAAAATATTCTGTCCCACTTTATGCAACTTTACCTCCTGAAGTTTGAATGTATTTTAAGTAAATCTGATTTTTTTCCTGAAATATTAATTTTTTGTTGTCCACAGAGATGAGCCAGACATCTGGGTGGCGAGGTTGAAATCTTTTTAACAGCAAAGTGAAAACTTTACAGAGGGCCACATATCATTTTCTTAATTACTGCTTGATTGGTGATGCATTTGTCGCTTTGCTTTCTTCACTGTTGCAAGTGTGACTGAAGGGTTTTACATTGTAAATTCTTTTGTCCATATGTTTTGTCTATTTCCATACACACACAAAGTATCTCCGTGAATCAAAATATATGTACATGTATTTAATATGAATATTAGCTATATGAAATTTATCTGTTTTTTTTTAAATTATAATATGCTAAAGTATGACTGGTTGATTTGAGTTGAGTTTATTTGTGAGAGCACAAGCTGGGTTTATTATTTTCAGTGGATTCGTGCCAGTGTAAGAAGCGTTGACATTGATGCCAACAAACATGCTGTTGTTATATTTCATCTATTTGTAAATTAAAGTACTTTTTGAAGAGCATTTAAATGAATGGACCAACAATGCCTTAGAATAGTAGTTCTCACACATCTGAGCTTCATGAACCCACAATAAAAATGTTACTTTTTTTCCCACCAACTAAAAAACTTTTTTCTTTACAAACGGTATGTTAAGAAATATTAGTTGGAAAAAGGAGAATAAAAGCGTGATGAATCTTAAGACTCCCCCCCCCCCCTTTTTTTTTTTTACTTTTCAGATTTTACAACTTTCAGTTTGTATTGTAAAGAGAATTTAAAGTTGTAATCATGCAGTCATAGATTCTAGATCATTTAGTGATAAATTTGAATTTTTCCCCTCATAAATATGTGACCTACCAGTGGGACACAACGCACGCTTTGAGAATCACTGGCTTAGAAAATGGTTAATTAAAATCCATCATTTTTATTATTGCAGTTATTTTTGCAGGGTTGGCTCTTGTCAAACAAAATTATTCCAAATATTTGATTATTTAAGCCATTTGACTATATCTGTGATTATTTTTTTCAAACACATGCATTAGACTTATGAAGAATGAGGTACACCTAAGCATAAATAAATACATGTATTTGTAAAAGTTGTGATTCAAGACATCTTATAGATCTTATTAAAAACTTTAAAAAATATTTGGTCCAATTTACAGTTCAGTTTGTGTGACCTTTTAAAACATTTGGTCCAATTTAGAGTTGTTTTTTTTTTTTAAATGAATAGACATTGTTATTTGTTCTCAGTTTTTTATATTTCTATTTCTTAGATTATTTTTGTTCTGTTCAACTTTCAATGGAATACATTGTATTATTTTAAAAAGTAATGTCTTAAATCAAAATCTCATATAAACAACAAATAACTTGGCATGAATATTTTGATAGTACTGATATTCCTTTGTTTTTTTTTTTTCATTAATCGTATAATATTTAGGCCAGTTTATCAATTGTCCAGTGTACCATCTGGCCAGAAAAACTGATAATAAATGAATATAAAATGCTGCTTGTGATTTAAATGTATTGTTTTGTGTTTAAGTAGATTTATAATAAATTTGCTTAACCTGGGCCCAGAGGGGGGAAGTAGGGGGGGGCTAACAATTATAGGGGCCCATAGTTTAGTAAATTGAAGTATTGCATTCTTTTGAGTTTAGGTTGTCATTTGGTCATCACACTGGTTTGCGAGGGATGCGGGTAGGGTGCACCCATAAGGCCAATAAGATGTTCTACAGAATCTCATTGTGGGACGGATGGTTGTAGAACGCTCGACTATCGACCTGAAGGTACCTGGTTTGATCTCCAGTGCGGACCAATTTATATTTCAGGTCATAGCTTAAGTCCCTGCTATGTATCCCGTGGTGCCTCCATGACCATTGCACTATCGGCTATGGAGGAGGATAAAAGAAGGGAACTATTAAATACCGTCCCATTACCGGTTTATAGGATCTAAGAGATTTCATCTCATCCTTACAGGGGCGTCACACACACAAACACAGAATCTCACCGATAAAAGCTTTTAAAATTATTTTAATAAAAGTTAGCGCAGAAGAAAATATTGGAATCTTAAATTCATTCAGGAAAAAAAAATGTTACATTAAGGGGACGGCTTAGACAAAGTTACATTTGGGGCCCCTTAGGCCCTGTGGTGGCTCCTAAGAGAAAAAAAAACAGTTAAGGCCACATCTTGCGAATATGCCCCCCCCCCCCAATAATAATCAGTAATCTTTATTCAGGGTCGTCATTGTATCAACAAGTCGCTCTTAGCTAAAGCGTGAAATACAATATAAACAACTACAACAGATTGATCTCAGATAAACTTATTACATGCACAGATAGAATTTTTTTTTTTTATATTTTCTTCTGGCCTCATATATCGATAGAGTGGACTGGTGGTCATGCAGTGTTGAGCATTGGAACAGGGTTGTTAACAATACTCTTAAATTGTATCGCCAATACCAATACTTCATGAAAATAGTATCGCCAATACCAATACAAATACTCAAGTAAAAATGTATTGCCAAAATACAATTCCAATACTTTTGAGAATAACAAAATATTGTTATTTAAAATTAAATGAGTGCAAGTTTTTCAAGTTTTTTTTTTAAAAAAGTAAAAAAATAAATCAACTATAATGTCAATCAATTCACTACTTGGCAGCTCGTAAGAAGATCATCATTTCAAAACAATTATTACTTAGCCCAGAACGTAATGGCATAAAACACGCTCACCCAATGAATACAGGCGCTCATCTACAGCACTAACCGTAAGTCC
Organism: Bulinus truncatus; assembly: GCA_021962125.1. Classification (NCBI taxonomy): domain Eukaryota; kingdom Metazoa; phylum Mollusca; class Gastropoda; family Planorbidae; genus Bulinus; species Bulinus truncatus. The sequence continues at coordinate 5,110,667 of JAGDYQ010000003.1, forward strand.
AGTATTCAGTTGCATGTATTGTTTCTTAATGACAACATTTCTGAGGAGTTATCTTCAAGATATCTGTCTTCTTCAGCAGAACTGTTACTATTAAGCAATTCGTCCTGGTTCTGCCACCGTGCAGTAAAACAAGCAAAAAAAAAAAATCTGTAGATTCAGATATCTGTACTGCTGACTGTACTGAAGCTGCATCACCCTGCCGAGTAAGTTGAGTGGGAACTGTACTCGGTGCACTGCAGGCACGCTTTAACGTTTGTACAACTTCAGCCTTGTGATCCAATTTGTTTTGGTGGGGAGGGGGAAGGTGGGTGGTGTTAATATTGGTAGGGTTGATGGCTATGATTACTAGTAGTGGTTGAATGTACGTAGATTACTTTTAAAACAAGGTATTAAAATCGCTATTGTTTTTCTGCAATCAGCTAATAGCGGCAATAGAAAAGTATTGGTATCAAGTATCGAAAGTTTTTCGATTAAAATGTATCGGCAATACACAAATCACTACTTCGTACAAAAAGGATCGGCAATACAGCAACCATGCAATACTAAAAAAAAGTATCGCCGATACTGTATTGACCGATACCGATACTTCGATACTAACAAGCCTGCATAATAGTTACATGCGGAGGTTTGAAATATTTTTCAGCTATGCTGTTGCTGTTCAATAAGACTAAACAGTGCAGTTAAAAATCAGCTTGCGGCAGAACGATATGATTTTTCAAGTGTAGCAGCACTTAGTTTTGTCTGTCGACCTGGAGGTCCCGGGTTCATGTCCTAGAGAGAAACACTAGTATACTTTTTCGCAAAGACGTAGCTTTAACAAGATAAAGCCAATTAAAAGAGAATACGATTAATGAATGTAGCTAGTACGGTAATTTAAGACAAAGGGAGATAATAATGTTCGTAAATATATAAAAATACAATGTCATTATTTCCCCTGGATATGACGTCATTCACACCTACATGAAAGCCACCAGTAATGTTAACTTGTAAAGGACACAGCAGTATATTATCAAAGCACTGGCGGCGAAGCGGGGGGGGGGGGCAACGCCCCCCCTAAAACTTTAAAGGGGTGGCGGCGCCCCCCCCCCCTTGAATTTCCAGTCTGCCCCCCCTAAGATTTTAACTTTGTTTAACTTTTTTAACTGTGTAATTCATTTTAGTTTATATGTATCATTTTCATTTTCATAATTCATTTGATTTACTTCTTAAATTTAATATTTGAAAGAAATTATAATTAATTTACATTTTACAGTAATCACATTATTGAGAGTTGTTGTGGCATATTTTAAAACTAGTTGCAAGTAGGCCTACCCGGCTTTTACCGGGTTTAAAATAAGGTTTTCTGTTTATTTAAGAAGCGTAATTTGACGTTTAATTAAGATTTAAAATAAGACGCGTAAAATAGGGTTTATTTGCATGCAATAAAAGGGTACATTTATCTTAAAGCAATGTGATACACAACATTTTTGGCAGTTCATCTCTCTCTCTCTCTCTCTCTCACTCTCTCTCTCTCTCTCTCTTTCTCTCTCTCTCTCTCTTTCCCCTCCCTCCCTGTTTCCCTCCCTCTCTCCCCTCTCCCCTCTCTCTCTCACTCCCTCCCTCCCTCTTTCCCTCCCCCCCTCTCTTTCCCTCCCTCCCTCTCTCCCTCCCTCCCTCCCTCCCTTTCTCTCTCTCTCTTAGGCATGACTGTAGCAAAAGATGACAATTCCTATGGATGAAGAAATGGAATGTAATAATATAGTAAGTAATGTGATATTTGGTTCCCCGTACCGATCATATTTATAGTAAGTTAGCTATGTGGGAGAGAAGCTCGTAAAACCTGAAATCGGGGTAAAAGTTTGCCAATTTTCATGTCTTTGATATCCAAAATAATTAATTACAATTAAAGTACCCATTGAGATGGAACGAAACCTGTTTAAGAACATTCCCCATGTAATTTTGTGTATGTGTACCAAATTGCACGTTATTTGGTTGTCTTGATCTTGAGTTTTAAGGGAACAGACAGACAGACAGCAAATGCGTCTTATAAGTATAGAGAAGTATTGTCATCTACCAAATGACGTCAAATTTTTAAAGAAAATACAATTATTTATTATCTTTTCATAAATTACCTTTTGTTTATTGAGTTTCCCGTTTCCGGTTTCAGTTTCATGTTCATCATCATTCATGATAATTATCAGTAATTTTCTGATCTAATTTCACTATTAAATTTGTAAACAAACTGACATTACGAATCAGTTGACGACAGAAGTGCTCAATGTTCATTTTTATTTTTTTTTAATATATTATTTTTTAATAATATCGATGAAATACTTGCTACAGAATTACTATATTCTATTATTGAATTAAGGGGGTAAAATTTGTCTTTCGGTCATACTTTGTCTTGCCCCCCCTTAAATTTTCAAGGGGGGGGGGGCGGAGTTTACAAACTAAATTCGGACAAATGAAGATATATTTTAAATTGATAATTTAAAAAAAAATGCAAAAGTTAAAAAGAACTAAAATAACCAGCTTAGTGTCTAACCAACTATCGCCTGCCTAGCGAGCCAATTTGTTGTAGTATAAATCAATTTAAAGACGTAACAAATTTTAAGGCGTTTATATACAGACATTTTATTTTATAAATTGTATACATATAGACCCGTTTCACCGAGCTATCAATAAAATAAATAATTTTTATTTATATGGCTCATTTATATTTTTTTATCATTGCCAAATGTTTGACTTGTGATTATGTATTTTAAATTTAAGCCAAACTGTTCCCAACTTAGTGTGACAGCATTTCGATTTCTTCGTTACACCAATGAACAAGACTCAAGTCAAGCTAAATAAAAGCTTAATGTCACATGATGATGATAACACTAAACTCCATTCAGTTTAAAGTCCTTTAAGTAAGATTCATCGCATCTCAATGTAAACATTATTTTTAAACTTTCCATAGTGTGCGTTTTTATAGACTAGTTCCCTTTGATGGCCCAAATAGGGACCCCCCCCACCAACTTTATTAGTGAGGCACTATGTCTATGTGGTCGCCTCTAGTTAACCTACATGTAAGAACTGACCTGGTTCCTGTATCTGTACAGACTGATTCTCCCAGACCTCTTCACATAAATCCCAGTATTGCAGCATGCAAGAAAAAAATAAATTATTCTTTTATCGTGAGTATGCAGGCATTTAAAAAAAAAGGATTTTTATAACAATTGTAATGTCAATGGAACACCAGAAATCTGTTTGAAAATCAGTTCTTGCAAGAGGACGCTAGTAATATTGGGAATTTCCGATATTAATTTTTACAAGAGTGTCCACAATGGAATAAAAGATAGACTTTTAATGTAAACCTTTCATTCTGAAGACCCATAAAAGTTTACTTTGTCACTTTTATAAATTTCAGAATACTAAAAAAAAAAACTATTTGAACTTTATTTGGGGAAAAGTGTACAACAATGTATGTGTGTATTTTTCACTAAAACATAAAATGGAGTATATAATACCTTTGTTCTTTTATATACGTTATACACAAGAAAAATAAATGAAAAGTAAAATTGTATTCTTCATTCAAGTCTATTGACATTTCCAACGAATAATCATTTTGAATACTGAAATAATTTTAACCGAAGTAGACTTATTCAGGCATATATAATTTTTTTTTGTTAAAGTTAATCCAAAGACTAATGGGAGATAATTATATTCGAACTATTAATTATGGAAGATTTTATCATAAAGAAATTATGTCAGATGATATTGAAGATTTTGAATAATGTGTTCTATGACAAAATAAAAATTTTTAATAGTTCTTTTATATCTTTGAAGGATAAATAAGTAGAATAAAGATGTATAGCTTTTAGATATTACAAAAGTTAAATACTAGCATGTTTTTAAAAGTTTACAGTAATAAATGTATCTTTTAAACATTGACAACGGTTGACCGATTTGGGCTTATCACTTGTGGGTATATAAAGCCGAATCGCTGTTTTCTCACTTATTCAGTTCTAACCGAAGAAAGTAAATTTACACTGCTGTCATACTCTGAATAAAAATTAAAGTAAGTGTATAATATTTTTTTTTCTTTTTTATATTTTCTTTTAATACTAAAAACAAGCCATGTAAGGAAATATAATGTAAATAAATCATTTAGTACATTTGAAAGCATCTACATTTTATTGTTCACATGAGTCCATTAATTAAAACAAAATATCAATTTTATAATCTTACAGTAGTATCGATGTTCTGTTATTCAATTCTTAAAAGAAAGTTAAAATTGTCTTTGTGTTTTAATTTTTGATTCTTCTGTTTGCATTGTATTATTTTTTGAATGTTTCTTTATCTCCTTTTACAGTTTTGATGCGATTTTTTTGTGCTACAATTAATTCATTCTGTGTAGACAGTGTTTTCTAGCTATAAATAAATATATTAAACCAACGTGATAAAGAGTATTAACACTTTCACTAGCTGCCTTATTTGATGACTGCTGAAAGAAAGGGTGGGGGTTGTCTGATCGAATACATCCCATGCCTTGAGAATTTCTGTTACTCAAAGTAATTTATTGCTCATCCAAGCACTCGCCCTAGGTTACACTTACTGCCAAGCCCTTATCGAGTATGCAAGAGACGTTAATAATTATAAGGATGTGAAAATTTCCAATGCCATTTTTTTAATGCAACTTTTGATTGTAAAAAATATTTCATTTTACATCTTTAATCGCAATTTAAAAAAAAAAGATTTATACACTAATTTGCAAGTATAATTTGTTTAAATTTGATTTTCCTCCACTTTTAAATATTTGTCATACTGGCAGGCACGCTGAGAGGGGGGCAGGGGGGTCATTGCCAGGGGGCCCGCATCTGTAAGGGGGCACGGCCGCACTGACCATGTCAATTTTTTCACTACTTATTGTTTATTAAGGGGCCCGCAATGATGTTCTGCCCTGGGGCCCGTGTTGGCTTTCGGCGCCACTGTCTACTGGCAACATCCTAAAACTATGATATGGAATTAAAGACGTAATAAAATATAGCAACTGACTATTTATTTCAGAATGCCAACATCGTCGACACAAGAAAGTCAATGTTCACGTGTTGTGTCTATGATGGAAGACATAAACTTGACAGACAGAAATGAAAATATCAAAGACATTGCGTTAGAGAGAAAGAAAAGAAGATACATGCAGCTACATAGTAAGAAATTAAATTATAATTTAATTTGAAACAGGAAGGTACATTTTTAAAGAGATCATTTGAGATTTTTAATGCGGGCCAACTGGACGTTCACCGGGGTAGGGCCTCGACTTAGAGAGACCCCATTTGGCCCTAAATTAATCAAACTTAAATCCAATTTGGAGTCATTTTATTAAGAGACTAAATGAAAGTCCCCTGTACCCGGTTCCTAGTACGCCCATGCAGTGGCGTACCTAGGGGGGGGGGGCGGTGGGTGCGGTCCGCACCGGGCGGCACTTTTTATTACTTTTTAGGGGGGGGGGGTGGCAAAAATGTATAGATTAAATTGAAATACCTAAATGAGAGGGCGGCAAAATCGTCTTCCGCCCTGGGCGGCCGATACCCACGCTACGCCGCTGCGCCCATGCTAGGAAAATGACATCAAAAGTTCTTATGACAATCTAAATGCATGTATCTGTTTTTAAATGAGGACTACATGATATTAATTATTGTCTTAATAACAGATGTAATAAGTAAGTAAAATAGAGTACATGTATGTTTGCAACACATACACTGGTCGAATAATAAAGTTAAATCTGTAAACTGACTTTAAAGTTTTCATTGATGGCGTTAACTACGTGAAGTTATACATAGAAAATACCGCTTCGTAAATTATTGAAGTTAATAATAAAGGGAGTTAAGCATGTAACAGAAATTATATATAATTTACTTAACTATGTCCCCTGTATTTGTGTGTGTGTGTGTGTATGTGTGTGTGCGTGTGTGTGCTAAAAAACAGAACTTTGTAGTATCATGGGGATATATTACTTAGAAATCCTGAATAGTTCTTAAACAAACCTTTAATATACATATGTCTATAATTTATTATTCATCTTATGTCAATTACTAATATAGTAGTACTGTTTCTCTTATTATATCATCTAATTAAAAAAAAAATAATATGTTTCTCATAAGTTAAATGACAATCAGTATTTGACTAAATTTCAATTACCGTATTTATTTATTTTTTTGTTCAGCACCTAGGACATGTCAATGCTGCCACAGATTGAATGTGCAATGCTGTATTAATCTCCCTTGTGGACATGTAACACACTGCTTAGATTGTCGCCCTTTGGCATTACTCTGCCCACAATGTTTACGTCATATGATTGCTAGTCAAAGCCTGGAAGAGTTTATTGTACAAGAATCTATCACGTGACCTTCATTCATATTTTAAACAAAACCTGTTGTCACGGTTGTTGTTATCATGCACAATTATGTGTTATAATTCCTACATTAATGGTATATCTTTTAAAACAGCTTGCCTTGTTTAGTATATAATCCCTTCTATTGTTATTTATTGCATGCTTCATGTACACTTTGTACAGCGTGATTGAATAAAAGATACAACTATACCGCAGTCAGGACTAAATGTCCTACCATTTCTATTTACTTTACCAAAAAAAAAATGTTGAAAAAAAAGAAGATTCAAAAATACTTTATTTAATAATATTTCAGACAGATCCACAATATGGGGCCCCATGTCTGGACTATTATTTTACCATAGCATAAAAAAGTTAAGAATACAAAAGTATTTAGGTCAGAGGGGCATTTGCTATCAAAGACTATTAGAGAGGGGGTGGGTTAAAGATTTAGAGGCATCGGCAGAGACAGGCTTTTTATTATGGGGCAGTGAATGTCACATTAGCTAGGGCCCCATTTATAACCTAGGACCCCCCTAATATGTTTTTGACTATAAATCCAAAAGATCCTATAAATAAGGGCCCCTAAAATATTATATACCGCCCCTAAAATATTATATACAGCCCCAAAAATATTATATACAGCCCCTAAAATATTATATACAGCCCCTAAAATATTATATACAGCCCCTACAATATTATATACAGCCCCTAAAATATTATATACAGCCCCAAAAATATTATATACAGCCCCTAAAATATTATATACAGCCCCTAAAATATTATATACAGCCCCTAAAATATTATATACAGCCCCTAAAATATTATATACAGCCCCTACAATATTATACACAGCCCCTAAAATATTATATACAGCCCCAAAAATATTATATACAGCCCCTAAAATATTATATACAGCCCCTAAAATATTATATACAGCCCCTAAAATATTATATACAGCCCCTATAAAATTATATACAGCCCCTAAAATATTTTATACAGCCCCTAAAATATTATATACAGCCCCTACAATATTATATACAGCCCCTGAAATATTATATACAGCCCCTAAAATATTTTATACAGCCCCTAAAATATTATATACAGCCCCTACAATATTATATACAGCCCCTAAAATATTATATACAGCCCCTAAAATATTTTATACAGCCCCTAAAATATTATATACAGCCCCTACAATATTATATACAGCCCCTAAAATATTATATACAGCCCCTAAAATATTATATACAGCCCCTGAAATATTATATACAGCCCCTGAAATATTATATACAGCCCCTAAAATATTTTATACATCCCCTAAAATATTATATACAGCCCCTAAAATATTATATACAGCCCCTAAAATATTATATACAGCCCCTAAAATATTATATACAGCACCTGAAATATTATATACAGCCCCTAAAATATTATATACAGCCCCTGAAATATTATATACAGCCCCTGAAATATTATATACAGCCCCTCAAATATTATATACAGCCCCTGAAATATTATATACAGCCCCTGAAATATTATATACAGCCCCTGAAATATTATATACAGCCCCTGAAATATTATATACAGCCCCGAAATATTATATACAGCCCCTGAAATATTTTCATACGGGCCCCAAAGAGTTCCTTTGATTAAGACAAAAAATACTTTTGATTAGATGCCCCAAATTAACCTTTGACTACGGCCACTCAAATTTTTTTTTACCCTGGGCCTAAAAAACATAAAACGGTCCTGATTGCAGATAAATGAATAGAGATTCAGGAATGACAACTAAAGCAATATCTCTTTTTATTTTCTAAATAACCGCTACCACGCCCAATGAGTTGTTTACAGGGTCTAAGAGATGAACGTATCTTACTTAACAGTCAAACACTAACCGCTGACAAACATGTAATTTTTGCTATTTATGCATAATGTAATGTGTCTTATTACATTACTAACAATGACTTATATTTCACATTCATTAAAATTTCATTATGTTAAATATAAAAATTCGTTCATTTAAAAAAAAAATTAAGTAACAATAAAGTTATTATACCAGCCAAATATACTCTCGCTTTGGTAATGGTGAATTTTTATCACATTGATTTGCACAAACATACACACTTTCATTGCATATATACTTTGTTATTATTTGCTAATTAAGCTTGGTATTTATAACCAATTTTACCGTTGCTGTTATTTTGTTCACTTTGTTTCATTTAACTTTACAATAACAGTTCATAGTCCTAGTTTTTAATTTCTATCCGTAGGATGCTAGGCCTACTTTTTGAGCTAAATAGAAATTTAAAACTACAGGTCATTGGATATCAAAGTGTGTGTCAAAACCAACTGATGGTTGCGCGAGATGATTTCATGTGGCTATATTAACTGATTTATTTAATTACTTAATTCATAATTTGTGCAATTAATTTTAATTTTACTTTATTTAATCCTTTTTCATCTATATAAATTAATGTCATTAAAATTTAAAGTGAGATTGAAACAATATACTTATCTTAATTTGTCTTTACATTGGTTGTTTATATTAAGTAACAATAAACAAAAATATCTATGTATCTATATGTACACTGACACAAATATTTTAGTAATATATGATAATTTATATAAATATTTGCATGATATAATGTTGGTGTTTTTTTGGTTTGTAGCTCATTTTAATAAAAATTTAATCCGAAAGGACTTTTTTGTTTTACTGTTTCTTTTTATCCTATTGACTGATTTAATAGTTTCTTTTTATTTTCTATGTTATGACTGAATTTCCCCCCGTTCTTTATTACAGCTGCACACAGAACTCACTGGTATTTATCTCACGATCAACATAGTTTGATAAATATACCTATTTTTTTTTTATATTTATTTTGCTTTACCTTTGAATACCTAAATTGTAATTTCCCCATATAATTTCGGGAATGATTTCATTTTATCGGGTTCAAAGACCGTCCGGCCAATGATCTTTAGTACATAGGCACATAATGGCATATGACATACTGAGTATACACGATTACAAGTGTACCATAGCCACATATGACATATTGAGAATACATGTGTACCATAGCCACATATGACATACTGAGAATACATGTGTACCATAGCCAGATATGACATACTGAGAATACATGTGTACCATAGCCACATATGACATACTGAGAATACATGTGTACCATAGCCACATATGACATACTGAGAATACATGTGTACCATAGCCACATATGACATACTGAGAATACATGTGTACGATAGCCATAAATGATACTTTCTCTAAAGCTAGGTTGATTTCAAATTAATTTTTCAGAACGTTGAAACTGGCGCTATATTATTTATTTATTTGGATATTATAATTTACAACCTGACAACATTATTAAAATATATGATTATCTTAGTTATTCTTGAGTTTTTATTAATTTTTAGCTTTAATACAAGATGCTGTCAGACCCGTAGCGTTTGGGAGGAGGGCAGGGGGTCGCCCCCCTTCCTGCGTTTTGTCTGGCCCCCTGCTTGTTTGCTCTACTTAGTAAAATGTATTACCTGCCCCCCTGCTATTGCCTGGCCCCTGCTTAGAATGTCTGTCCCCTGCTGTAGAATGTCTGGCCCCTGCTGTAGAATATCTGGCCCCTGCTGTAGAATCTGGCCCTTGCTGTAGAATGTCTGGCCCCTGCTGTAGAATGTCTGGCCCTTGCTTTAGATGCCTGGCCATTCTACTGTTGAATGTCTGACCCCTGCTGTAGAATGTCTGTCCCTGCTGTAGAATTTTCATGCTACGGGGTTGGATGCTGTACTTTATTTGTCTGTACATGGAGGTCATATGAGAATCGGATGTTGCATTCAGTAGAGAAAAAAAAGAGCTACACCGTGGTCGATTTGTACAAAAAATGTAGAAAAAAAGTGGTATCGGAATAATAAGGGAAAAATCTGATTCTACCCGGCTTGCTAGAGGCTAGTCATTGTCCCCTCAGTCAAGCTTGACTTATTTTATGGGTACAGTGGGCCCCCAAATCTACATGGGCCCCTCCCCCGTTGAGAAATGCTGCAGTAGTATAGTGAGTCATGTCCAGCTATCAGACCGTCTTACAGTGGGTCATGTGCAGCTATAAGACCATCTTACAGTGAGTCATGTCCAGCTATCAGACCTTCTTACAGTGAGTCATGTCTAGCTATCAGACCTTCTTACAGTGGGCCATGTCCAGCTATCAGACCTTCTTACAGTGGGCCATGTCCAGCTATCAGACCGTGTTACAGTGGGCCATGTCCAGCTATCAGACCGTGTTACAGTGGGCCATGGCCAGCTATCAGACCGTTAGTTCGATTCCAACTTCATTTTGTGCTGCTAATTATTTAAGTCCATGTATGTACACGAGAATGGACTGCTGCATTCAATTGAGTGTGGAGGAAGATAATATTGAAATAAAATGTGCATGCAAAATATTGTCAGTCTACCATTGATAAAGGATAAAATGTCAAGTAAAAAAACTCTTTTGAACATTTAAAATGACCATTCCAAATAGACTTGTATCTACAGAGCTTATAGTGTGTGGTTGTATCTACAATAAACATTAAACTTTGAAATTGCCTTCAGACGTGTTATTGATAAACGTTGTTTATAGTTAAAATAAGTAATCATTTCCGTTATAACATCCGTGCTGTTAAGTTAAATGCAGTTATAAATCATAATTGTATAAATAAATTATCTCACAAGTTTTCAGTGTGATTTCTTGGTTTAAAATTTGCTTATTGATGGCTGAAAGAGTTTTACAGTCAAGGGAGTTAACTAATGCCACTCAAACTGAAAGAAAATAAATAAAGACTATGTAGCTTCCCTTGTAAAAAAAAAGGTCAAGTTGACCTTGGTAAGGCGTGTAAAGCTGCGTTTCTCAACATTTTTTGTCACTGTACCTCAAACAGGCCCGTAGCGTGCGGGGGGGGGGAGGGGGCAGGAGGGCATGCGTTTTATCTGCCTACCCTCGCTTATTTGTTCTACTTAGTAAAATGTATTACCTGCCTCTCCCCCCCCCCGCTATTGCCTGGCCCCTGCTGTAGAATGCCTGCCCCCCCCCCTCCCCCCCAACTGTAGAATTTTCACGCTACGGGGCTGACCTCAAATAGTGCAAAAGTTTGTAAGTTCGTGAATAAATGTACTTATGTTTATAATGGAACGTTCCTAGTTTTCTAATGCCATACTTGAGTACTTGTAAGTCACTGTGTACTTCCCGTATCCCTGGGGATGTGGGTACGTGACAACCAGATTAAAACTGCGGGTGTAAAGAGACAATTCCAACAACGTGATCGCAAACCTGTTCTACAATGGTGTGTGTGGGTGTGTGTCAGTTGACTACGGGTATCTCTATTCTGGCAGGTAAAATCATGCAGTCAAACGTAACAGGCTACGGTCAAGATGTTTCAACTGGTGTATAGATCAAGAAAGAAAATGACAGCCAATTAATCTATAAATAAGGGTGTGCACTATATTTATGCATGAAAATTAAATATGTGTTACTGGTATTATTATTATTATAAGAAAACATTATATCACTATTAAACAGTTCTTGTTGAAACAAACTGTACCAAATACTTTTTTTGTAATTTTTTTTTATTTTACTGTTAAAAATGGTTTCTTGTAATTTTACATATGAATTTATCACATAGTATCTAGTAAGGATTTTCTTGAAACTAAAGACTTTTACAGACCCTTACATTCTATACATGCACGTCACAACAGTGGTCCCCAACCTTTTTCTAGCCGCGGGCTTGTTGACATGTAATCATTTCACCGCGGCCGCTTGGAAGGGGGGCGGGGGGCAGGGTAGGGGGAGGAACGTACATTATTTATATTTTAGATTGTTTTGATTTACAATGACACTGCCGCTCACAGCTGCTCAGCTCCCAGTTAACCTCTCGTCCATGGGAAGTCGCACCGAGAGAAATACACCACAATAAGTAGAAAGGAAATAATTTAAGGTTTCTTGGGCTTCCCGTTTGATCCACGGACCGGCACCGGTCCGCGGACTGGGGGTTGGGGGACCACTGCGTTACAGAACCATTACAAGCTATACAGTGTGTTTGAAGGCACTACGAGGTGCATAGCAGCATAGGTGTAAATCGTAGCTGGTGCAGAAAACTGTAACCCATGCTGCATCGAAATGGCGGAGAACATAATTTTTTTTTACTGAGGGCCTTTAAATTTACATTATGGTTAATCTATATTTGAGTTACCTTTACCGCAAAAAAAAAGAGTTATAACTTTTTCTTTTTGCAGGCTTTAGTGAATTGTTTCAAAGGGTTTCTTTGTATAGTTTTAAAAAATATCTATCTATGGTGGTAAAACTGGTCGTAATTTTGTATTATCGTTAGCTTCATGGTGTTATTTTTTCTTCTATTCAATATTCAAATTTCACCCCAGGATGTTAATGCAAGAGAGTCAAGAGACACACATTATGCCAATGATGAGAGATATTGACTTGACTGACCTCAGAAAAAAATGTCATTGACTTAAATTTAGAAAGAAAGAAAAGAAGATTACAGAAGTTGGCAGGTGAGATGAGACCAAATTTAACATGTTGAATTATTAGTCAGTGTGTACATGTGTACATACATAGGGGAGACCGGGGTAAGATGGCTATGTTAACAATTTATGTTGTTTATTGATTTTATTTTTAAGGATAGTAAAATTAATTTTACATGAACTTTTAGATTAACCATTTGTGGTGTTAAATATATTACAATTTAATTTTTCAAATAAAATTAATACAGTATAATTTTATTTTTCCCAAACCATACGAAATTTTCATCTTGCCTCAGTACTCGGGGTAAGATGACTTTGGCCATGGGGCAAGATGACAACACTAAGATAAAGTTGAACACATTTTATTTTTAATATTTTACATGGTTTAACAAATGATAAATGTATCTTTACAGCTTACAAAGTATAAAACTAAGCGTAATGCATTGTAACATAATGTTAAAGAATTAAGTTGTGCAGCTAACAATAGTCACATATAAAAATGACATTTTCATAATTGGAGCAGTCCTCATGCCTCCACTCTTGGCATTTACAGCACTGGATCCATTCTTCTGTTGGAGGGTCACAATATTCCTCTTCACAAGCAGAACAGCTTATAACTACACCATTTGAAGTTGATGCAACTGGGCTGTTTGACCTGGATATTGTAGACTTAGGCCTGCAGGAACTTACTTCTAGTTCATTTGGCTCCACGAGCTTCTTTTCTCTGTTTTTTTAAATGTTTCTGTTCTTCCTTTTGATTTTCCCTTGGTTGTAACATTTCTTTGCCAGAATGCTCGAGCTCAGTTTTTTGCTTTGTCCTTTTCTCTCACATTGTTTTGCTTTAGGCAATGGTTTGAAATCAAAAACACTCACATGCTCTTTTGGTGCATAGGAATCATCATTTGCACTAAGTTTTGGTTCTTCTGGAGGGTTTATAATTTGGGTTTCTAATACCAGGGTCTGAGGATTAGCACTATTATTCTCATTATCATCAACAACAATATCATGGTCGGTAGTTTTTGCAGCAGCAAATTCATGTTCACTAAACACAAGGGGATTATGAGGCTCGATCCCACATTCTTTAAACCCATTAACGGCATTTCCACCTGTAGCTGATTTGAAGTATGCGGTGTTATATAGCTCGCCAATACATTTTGTCTGTGATAGGTTGTCCTGGATGAGTGATAATAAAGTTGTCACATGTTTGGCTATAGAAGTTCTTTAATGGGCCGAAAAATGACACAACAAGGGGCTGGAGATGATGTGATGTGTGGGGCGGTAACCCAACCAAGATGATGTTTTTCTCTCTGCAATTTAAGATAGCCTTCAAAGTTATGTGAGTTTTGTGGTTGTCAATAATCAACAGGGCAGGAGATTCTTTATTGGTTTCACGTGAAGTTAGAAGTGCTTGAAAAAAGATAAAAAGGAGCCCTCATTGCTCCAGCCGTTATCACTGCAGTGGCCTACAGTTCCTGGTGGGGCTCTTTCTACACGTACAGTAACATTCGTTTTCTGGCAAAAATCAGAAAAGGTGGCAGGTAAAAGCCAGTTGCACTAATGCAACAAATTATTGATATGTCCTTCTTCAACATTTTTAGAGAGCAGAGGCCATAGATTCTTTGTTCCATTCGCATCTTGAGGATTTCTTCTTATAGTGTCTAACCATACTTGAAATATATATACATATAGTTAGTTGGTTTAATAAATTCCAAAACACGCAAAATGACGAGCTCGCCATCTTGCCCACGTCATCTTGACCCGAACGGTCTGTTTTTAAATATTTATTTTTATTGACATAAAAAAGGACAATTAATTGACATATATTCATGGAAATAGGTAGTATTGGAATTAAGTTATTCATAAATATGAAAGAAAAACGAAATATCTTACCTGTTTCTGCAACAGAGCTTATTTACTCATGCATAAAAGTTATATCGTGGCTGCGGTAAACAATGAAAGCTTCTCAACTACACAAAAATGGCGATTTCATCGTGTTTACACTATTTTTTAACGAACGGCCGATAGAGGAGCCAGTAGTGTTCGGCTGATGCTGCCAACTTATGGAAAAGTTCAAAATTAAGACGTTTTTCATCTTGTCCCGCTCGTCATCTTACCCCGGTCTCCCCTAAAAGTAACTCTTTCTACCTTCTTTTTGTTTATGAAGAGTTCAATAAAAACATTACACATATATTAGTATTCATATTTAAGTATTATATTTGCACAATACTTACATCAACTGTAATGAAATGGGTTTTTGTCCAAAAACAGCTAATTTTCTTTTTTTACTTTTTTTTTGCCGAAGATGAGCTCTAGATCTGTCATTCAGGGTCAACTGTCCAGCGGTCAATTGTCGGTCACACTTCTTTTCGCTCGAGAGTATTCCTTTGATAAACTGGAGTCCTCTGTCCATACCAAATCACCGTGTCTCTTCATTGGTCGTCTAACTGGACCGAGCTGGACTAGGACAGGGTTGTTAACAATACTCTTAAATTGTATTGTCAATACCGATATCAATACTTCATGAAAGGAGTATCGCCAATACAAATACAAATACTCAAGTAAAAATGTATTGCCAAAATCGATACCAATACAATACCAACATTTTTGAGAACAACAAAATATTTTTATTTAAAATATAAAGCGTGCAAGTTTTTTCACGTTTTTATGTAACTGACAGATCGATCAAAAAAGAAATAAAGTTTTCTTTTCTGTCGTTCATTAAAACATTGAACAAATAGTTGATAGAAAGTAAATTAATGAAAGAATATAAGAATAACATTTATAGATATTGGCGTGCAATGCAAAAACTTACAAAAGAAAATTAAAATTTAATTTTTCTTTCAACTATCCGACCGTGGTTGTATTTGTGGGGAGGTGGGTGGTGTTAATATTGGTAGTGTTGATTGCTATGATTACTAGTAGTGATTGAATTTATGTAGATTACTTTTAAAACAAGGTATTAAAATCGCTATTGTTTTTCTGTTAATAGCTAATAGTGGCAATAGAAAAGTATTGGTTTCGAGTATCGAACATTTTTCGTTTAAAATGTATCGGCGATACCCCAATCAAAACTTATTACAAAAAAAGATAGGCAGTACAGCAAACAATACTAAAAAAAAAGTATCGCAGATACTGTATTGGCCGATATCGATACTTCGATACTAACAACTCTGCATTTGACTGTCGACCCGAGGTGACTCGGCATCGAATCCCAGCGAGAACCTTGGGCTTTTTCAGAGAGTAAAGGCGGTGCCGGGCTTTGTGCCGAGGTTACTAAAACAGATGACTGGTAGCCATACGGGTCACTCGTGGATGTAGAGTAATGTAGACGATGTAATGACGCGTGCGATTTAAAAAAAAATATTATATTTCTTTATCATATTAAAATGTGTTTTATTTTTATTTTTATTTAAACTGTCTAGCGCCATTATTATAAATATGACTCATAACAATAAAACACATTAAAAACAAACAAAATCAATATTTTATCACCGACTGTCTTCAAAGGTCGGACCATTAGTATGTCTGTCTCTTGGAGACGTTCTAATGTCTCTTGGAGATGTTCTAGTCCGTCTCTTAGAAGCGTTCTAATCCGTCTCTTGGGGACATTCTAATCTGTCTCTTAAAGACATTCAAATATGTCTCCTGGAAACGTACTAATCCGTCTCTTGGGACATTCTAATCCGTCTGTTGGGGACATTCAAATATGTCTCTTAGAAACGTACTAATCCGTCTCTTGGGACATTCTAATCAGTCTCTTGGAGACATTCAAATATGTCTCTTGGGGACATTCAAATATGTCTCTTGGAAACGTACTAATCCTCTCTTGGGGACAATCTAATCTGTCTCTTGGGGACATTCTAATGTCTCTTGGGGACAATCTAATCTGTTTCTTGGGGACATTCTAATGTCTCTTGGGGACATTCAAATATGTCTCTTGGGGACATTCAAATATGTCTCTTGGAAACGTACTAATCCTCTCTTGGGGACATTCTAATCCGTCTCTTGGGGACATTCAAATATGTCTCTTGGGGACATTCTAATCCGTCTCTTGGGTACATTCTAATCCGTCTCTTGGGGACATTCAAATATGTCTCTTGGGGACATTCTAATCTGTCTCTTCGGGACATTCAAATATGTCTCTTGGGGACATTCTAATCTGTCTCTTGGCGACATTCTAATCCGTCTCTTGGGGACATTCTAATTCGTCTCTTGGGGACATTCTAATCCGTCTCTTGGGGACATTCTAATCCGTCTCTTAGGGACATTCTAATCTGTCTCTTAGGGACATTCTAATCCGTCTCTTGGGGACATTCTAATCCGTCTCTTGGGGACATTCAAATATGTCTCTTGGGGACATTCTAATCCGTCTATTGGGGACATTCTAATCTGTCTCTTGGGTACATTCAAATATGTCTCTTGGAGACATTCAAATATGTCTCTTGGAAACTTACTAATCCGTCTCTTTGGGAAATTCTAATCAGTCTCTTGGGGACATTCTAATCTGTCTATTGGGGACATTCAAATATGTCTCTTGGGGACATTCAAATATGTCTCTTGGGGACATTCAAATATGTTTCTTGGAAACGTACCATTCCGTCTCTTGGGGACATTCTAATCTGTCTCTTGGGGACATTCTAATCTGTCTCTTGGGGACATTCAAATATGTCTCTTGGGGACATTCAAATATGTCTCTTGGGGACATTCAAATATGTCTCTTGGAAACGTACCAATCCGTCTCTTGGGGACATTCTAATCTGTCTCTTGGGGACATTCTAATCTGTCTCTTGGGGACATTCAAATATGTCTCTTGGGGACATTCAAATATGTCTCTTGGAAACGTGCTAATCCGTCTCTTGGGGACATTCTAATCCGTCTCTTGTGGACATTCTAATCTGTCTCTTGGGGACATTCAAATCCGTCTCTTGGGTACATTCAAATATGTCTCTTGGGGACATTCTAATCCGTCTCTTGGGGACATTCTAATCTGTCTCTTGGGGACATTCTAATCTGTCTCTTGGAGACATTCAAATATGTCTCTTGGGGACATTCTAATCCGTCTCTTGGAAACGTACTAATCCGTCTCTTGGGGACATTCCAATCTGTCTCTAGGGGACATTCAAATATGTCTCTTGGGGACATTCAAATATGTCTCTTGGGGACATTCTAATCCGTCTCTTGGGGACATTCAAATATGAAAACGTACCAATCCGTCTCTTGGGGACATTCTAATCTGTCTCTTGGGGACATTCAAATATGTCTCTTGGAAACGTACTAATCCGTCTCTTGGGGACATTCTAATCTGTCTCTTGGAAACGTACTAATCCGTCTCTTGGGGATATTCTAATCCGTCTCTTGCGGACATTCTAATCTGTCTCTTGGGGACATTCTAATACGTCTCTTGGGGACATTCTAATCCGTCTCTTGGGGGCATTCTAATCTGTCTCTTGGCGACATTCTAATCCGTCTCTTGGGGACATTCTAATTCTTCTCTTGGGGAAATTCTAATCCGTCTCTTGGGGACATTCTAATCCGTCTCTTGGGGACATTCAAATATGTCTCTTGGAGACATTCAAATATGTCTCTTGGAAACGTACTAATCCGTCTCTTTGGGACATTCTAGTCCGTCTCTTGGGGACATTCTAATCTGTCTCTTGGGGACATTCAAATATGTCTCTTGGGGACATTCAAATATGTCTCTTGGAAACGTACTAATCCGTCTCTTGGGGACATTCTAATCTGTCTCTTGGGGACATTCAAATATGTCTCTTGGAAACGTACTAATCCGTCTCTTGGGGACATTCTAATCCGTCTCTTGTGGACATTCTAATCTGTCTCTTGGGGACATTCAAATATGTCTCTTGGGGACATTCTAATATGTCTCTTGGGGACATTCAAATATGTCTCTTGGAAACGTACCAATCCGTCTCTTGGGGACATTCTAATCTGTCTCTTGGGGACATTCAAATATGTCTCTTGGGGACATTCAAATATGTCTCTTGGAAACGTACTAATCCGTCTCTTGGGGACATTCTAATCCGTCTCTTGGGGACATTCTAATCTGTCTCTTGGGGACATTCAAATATGTCTCTTGGGGACATTCAAATATTTGAACATATTTGAATGTCTCCCAAGGGACATATTTAATGTCTCTTGGAAACGTACTAATCCTCTCTTGGGGACATTCTAATCCGTCTCTTGGGGACATTCTAATCTGTCTCTTGGAAACGTACTAATCCGTCTCTTGGGGATATTCTAATCCGTCTCTTGGGGACATTCTAATTCGTCTCTTGGGGACATTCTAATCCGTCTCTTGGGGACATTCTAATCCGTCTCTTGGGGACATTCTAATCTGTCTCTTGGGGACATTCTAATCCGTCTCTTGGGGACATTCTAATCCGTCTCTTGGGGACATTCTAATCCGTCTCTTGGGGACATTCTAATCCGTCTCTTGGGGACATTCAAATATGTCTCTTGGAGACATTCAAATATGTCTCTTGGAAACGTACTAATCCGTCTCTTTGGGACATTCTAATCCGTCTCTTGGGGACATTCTAATCTGTCTCTTGGGGACATTCAAATATGTCTCTTGGGGACATTCAAATATGTCTCTTGGGGACATTCTAATATGTCTCTTGGAAACGTACCAATCCGTCTCTTGGGGACATTCTAATCTGTCTCTTGGGGACATTCAAATATGTCTCTTGGAAACGTACCAATCCGTCTCTTGGGGACATTCAAATATGTCTCTTGGGGACATTCAAATATGTCTCTTGGAAACGTACTAATCCGTCTCTTGGGGACATTCTAATCTGTCTCTTGGAAACGTACTAATCCGTCTCTTGGGGATATTCTAATCCGTCTCTTGCGGACATTCTAATCTGTCTCTTGGGGACATTCTAATCCGTCTCTTGGGGACATTCTAATCCGTCTCTTGGGGGCATTCTAATCTGTCTCTTGGCGACATTCTAATCCGTCTCTTGGGGACATTCTAATTCGTCTCTTGGGGACATTCTAATCCGTCTCTTGGGGACATTCTAATCCGTCTGTTGGGGACATTCAAATATGTCTCTTGGAAACGTACTAATCCGTCTCTTTGGGACATTCTAGTCCGTCTCTTGGAGACATTCAAATATGTCTCTTGGGGACATTCAAATATGTCTCTTGCGGACATTCAAATATGTCTCTTGGGGACATTCAAATATGTCTCTTGGAAACGTACCAATCCGTCTCTTGGGGACATTCTAATCTGTCTCTTGGGGACATTCAAATATGTCTCTTGGAAACGTACTAATCCGTCTCTTGGGGACATTCAAATATGTCTCTTGGGGACATTCAAATATGTCTCTTGGAAACGTACTTTATCATATTAAAATGTGTTTTATTTTTATTTTTATTTAAACTGTCTAGCGCCATTATTATAAATATGACTCATAACAATAAAACACATTAAAAACAAACAAAATCAATATTTTATCACCGACTGTCTTCAAAGGTCGGACCATTAGTATGTCTGTCTCTTGGAGACGTTCTAATGTCTCTTGGAGATGTTCTAGTCCGTCTCTTAGAAGCGTTCTAATCCGTCTCTTGGGGACATTCTAATCTGTCTCTTAAAGACATTCAAATATGTCTCCTGGAAACGTACTAATCCGTCTCTTGGAACATTCTAATCTGTCTCTTGGAGACATTCAAATATGTCTCTTGGAAACGTACTAATCCGTCTCTTGGGGACATTCTAATCTGTCTCTTGGGGACATTCAAATATGTCTCTTGGGGACATTCAAATATGTCTCTTGGAAACGTACTAATCCTCTCTTGGGGACAATCTAATCTGTCTCTTGGGGACATTCTAATGTCTCTTGGGGACAATCTAATCTGTCTCTTGGGGACATTCTAATGTCTCTTGGGGACATTCAAATATGTCTCTTGGGGACATTCAAATATGTCTCTTGGAAACGTACTAATCCTTTCTTATGGACATTCTAATCCGTCTCTTGGGGACATTCTAATCTGTCTCCTGGGGACATTCTAATCTGTCTCTTGGAAACGTACTAATCCGTCTCTTGGAAACGTACTAATCCGTCTCTTGGAAACGTACTAATCCGTCTATTGGGGACATTCTAATCTGTCTCTTGGGGACATTAAATTATGTCTCTTGGAGACATTCAAATATGTCTCTTGGAAACGTACTAATCCGTCTCTTGGGACATTCTAATCAGTCTCTTGGAGACATTCAAATATGTCTCTTGGAAACGTACTAATCCGTCTCTTGGGGACATTCTAATCAGTCTCTTGGGGACATTCAAATATGTCTCTTGGGGACATTCAAATATGTCTCTTGGAAACGTACTAATCCGTCTCTTGGGGACATTCTAATCTGTCTCTTGGGGACATTCTAATCTGTCTCTTGGGGACATTCAAATATGCCTCTTGGGGACATTCAAATATGTCTCTTGGAAACGTACTAATCCTCTCTTGGGGACATTCTAATCCGTCTCTTGGGGACATTCTAATCTGTCTCTTGGAAACGTACTAATCCGTCTCTTGGGGATATTCTAATCCGTCTCTTGCGGACATTCTAATCTGTCTCTTGGGGACATTCTAATCCGTCTCTTGGGGACATTCTAATCCGTCTCTTGGGGACATTCTAATCCGTCTCTTGGGGACATTCTAATCCGTCTCTTGGAGACATTCAAATATGTCTCTTGGAAACGTACTAATCCGTCTCTTTGGGACATTCTAATCCGTCTCTTGGGGACATTCTAATCTGTCTCTTGGGGACATTCAAATATGTCGCTTGGGGACATTCAAATATGTCTCTTGGGGACATTCAAATATGTCTCTTGAAAACGTACCAATCTGTCTCTTGGGGACATTTTAATCTGTCTCTTGGGGACATTCAAATATGTCTCTTGGAAACGTACCAATCCGTCTCTTGGGGACATTCAAATATGTCTCTTGGGGACATTCAAATATGTCTCTTGGAAACGTACTAATCCGTCTCTTGGGGACATTCTAATCTGTCTCTTGGAAACGTACTAATCCGTCTCTTGGGGATATTCTAATCCGTCTCTTGCGGACATTCTAATCTGTCTCTTGGGGACATTCTAATCCGTCTCTTGGGGACATTCTAATCCGTCTCTTGGGGACATTCAAATATGTCTCTTGGAAACGTACCAATCCGTCTCTTGGGGACATTCAAATATGTCTCTTGGGGACATTCAAATATGTCTCTTGGAAACGTACTAATCCGTCTCTTGGGGACATTCTAATCTGTCTCTTGGAAACGTACTAATCCGTCTCTTGGGGACATTCTAATCTGTCTCTTGGGGACATTCTAATCTGTCTCTTGGGGACATTCTAATTCGTCTCTTGGGGACATTCTAATCCGTCTCTTGGGGACATTCTAATCCGTCTCTTGGGGACATTCAAATATGTCTCTTGGAGACATTCAAATATGTCTCTTGGAAACGTACTAATCCGTCTCTTTGGGACATTCTAATCCGTCTCTTGGGGACATTCTAATCTGTCTCTTGGGGACATTCAAATATGTCTCTTGGGGACATTCAAATATGTCTCTTGGGGACATTCAAATATGTCTCTTGGAAACGTACCAATCTGTCTCTTGGGGACATTCTAATCTGTCTCTTGGGGACATTCAAATATGTCTCTTGGAAACGTACCAATCCGTCTCTTGGGGACATTCAAATATGTCTCTTGGGGACATTCAAATATGTCTCTTGGAAACGTACTAATCCGTCTCTTGGGGACATTCTAATCTGTCTCTTGGAAACGTACTAATCCGTCTCTTGGGGATATTCTAATCCGTCTCTTGCGGACATTCTAATCTGTCTCTTGGGGACATTCTAATCCGTCTCTTGGGGACATTCTAATCTGTCTCTTGGGGACATTCAAATATGTCTCTTGGAAACGTACTAATCCGTCTCTTGGGGACATTCAAATATGTCTCTTGGAGACATTCAAATATGTCTCTTGGAAACGTACTAATCCGTCTCTTGGGGACATTCTAATCCGTCTCTTGGGGACATTCTAATCTGTCTCTTGGGGACATTCAAATATGTCTCTTGGGGACATTCTAATCTGTCTCTTGGGGACATTCAAATATGTCTCTTGGAAACGTACTAATCCGTCTCTTGGGGACATTCTAATCCGTCTCTTGTGGACATTCTAATCTGTCTCTTGGGGACATTCAAATATGTCTCTTGGGGACATTCTAATCTGTCTCTTGGGGACATTCAAATATGTCTCTTGGAAACGTACCAATCCGTCTCTTGGGGACATTCTAATCTGTCTCTTGGGGACATTCTAATCTGTCTCTTGGGGACATTCAAATATGTCTCTTGGGGACATTCAAATATGTCTCTTGGGGACATTCTAATCCGTCTCTTGTGGACATTCTAATCTGTCTCTTGGGGAAATTTAAATATGTCTCTTGGGTACATTCAAATATGTCTCTTGGGGACATTCAAATATGTCTCTTGGAAACGTACTAATCCGTCTCTTGGGGACATTCTAATCCGTCTCTTGTGGACATTCTAATCTGTCTCTTGGGGACATTCAAATATGTCTCTTGGGGACATTCTAATCTGTCTCTTGGGGACATTCAAATATGTCTCTTGGGGACATTCTAATCCGTCTCTTGGGGACATTCTAATCCGTCTCTTGGGGACATTCAAATATGTCTCTTGGGGACATTCTAATCCGTCTCTTGGGGACATTCTAATCTGTCTCTTGGCGACATTCTAATCCGTCTCTTGGGGACATTCTAATTCGTCTCTTGGGGACATTCTAATCCGTCTCTTGGGGACATTCTAATCCGTCTCTTGGGGACATTCAAATATGTCTCTTGGAGACATTCAAATATGTCTCTTGGAAACGTACTAATCCGTCTCTTTGGGACATTCTAGTCCGTCTCTTGGGGACATTCTAATCTGTCTCTTGGGGACATTCAAATATGTCTCTTGGGGACATTCAAATATGTCTCTTGGGGACATTCAAATATGTCTCTTGGAAACGTACCAATCCGTCTCTTGGGGACATTCTAATCTGTCTCTTGGGGACATTCAAATATGTCTCTTGGAAACGTACCAATCCGTCTCTTGGGGACATTCAAATATGTCTCTTGGGGACATTCAAATATGTCTCTTGGAAACGTACTAATCCGTCTCTTGGGGACATTCTAATCCGTCTCTTGTGGACATTCTAATCTGTCTCTTGGGGACATTCTAATCTGTCTCTTGGGGACATTCAAATATGTCTCTTGGAAACGTACTAATCCGTCTCTTGGGGACATTTTAATCCGTCTCTTGTGGACATTCTAATCTGTCTCTTGGGGACATTCAAATATGTCTCTTGGGGACATTCTAATCTGTCTCTTGGGGACATTCAAATATGTCTCTTGGAAACGTACCAATCCGTCTCTTGGGGACATTCTAATCTGTCTCTTGGGGACATTCTAATCTGTCTCTTGGGGACATTCAAATATGTCTCTTGGGGACATTCAAATATGTCTCTTGGAAACGTACTAATCCGTCTCTTGGGGACATTCTAATCCGTCTCTTGTGGACATTCTAATCTGTCTCTTGGGGAAATTTAAATATGTCTCTTGGGTACATTCAAATATGTCTCTTGGGGACATTCAAATATGTCTCTTGGAAACGTACTAATCCGTCTCTTGGGGACATTCTAATCCGTCTCTTGTGGACATTCTAATCTGTCTCTTGGGGACATTCAAATATGTCTCTTGGGGACATTCAAATATGTCTCTTGGAAACGTACTAATCCGTCTCTTGGGGACATTCTAATCCGTCTCTTGGGGACATTCTAATCTGTCTCTTGGGGACATTCAAATATGTCTCTTGGGGACATTCTAATCTGTCTCTTGGGGACATTCAAATATGTCTCTTGGGGACATTCTAATCCGTCTCTTGGGGACATTCTAATCTGTCTCTTGGGGACATTCTAATTTGTCTCTTGGAGACATTCAAATATGTCTCTTGGGGAGATTCTAATCCGTCTCTTGGAAACGTACTAATCCGTCTCTTGGGGACATTCTAATCTGTCTCTTGGGGACATTCTAATCTGTCTCTTGGGGATATTCAAATATGTCTCTTGGGGTTATTCAAATATGTCTCTTAGAAACGTACTAATCCGTCTCTTGGGACATTCTAATCTGTCTCTTGGAGACATTCAAATATGTCTCTTAGAAACGTACTAATCCGTCTCTTGGGACATTCTAATCAGTCTCTTGGAGACATTCAAATATGTCTCTTGGGGACATTCAAATATGTCTCTTGGAAACGTACTAATCCTCTCTTGGGGTCAATCTAATCTGTCTCTTGGGGACATTCTAATCTGTCTCTTGGGGACATTCAAATATGCCTCTTGGGGACATTCAAATATGTCTCTTGGAAACGTACTAATCCTCTCTTGGGGACATTCTTATCCGTCTCTTGGGGACATTCTAATCTGTCTCTTGGAAACGTACTAATCCGTCTCTTGGGGATATTCTAATCCGTCTCTTGCGGACATTCTAATCTGTCTCTTGGGGACATTCTAATCCGTCTCTTGGGGACATTCTAATCCGTCTCTTGGGGGCATTCTAATCTGTCTCTTGGCGACATTCTAATCCGTCTCTTGGGGACATTCTAATTCGTCTCTTGGGGACATTCTAATCCGTCTCTTGGGGACATTCTAATCCGTCTCTTGGGGACATTTAAATATGTCTCTTGGAGACATTCAAATATGTCTCTTGGAAACGTACTAATCCGTCTCTTTGGGACATTCTAATCCGTCTCTTGGGGACATTCTAATCTGTCTCTTGGGGACATTCAAATATGTCTCTTGGGGACATTCAAATATGTCTCTTGGGGACATTCAAATATGTCTCTTGAAAACGTACCAATCCGTCTCTTGGGGACATTCTAATCTGTCTCTTGGGGACATTCAAATATGTCTCTTGGAAACGTACCAATCCGTCTCTTGGGGACATTCAAATATGTCTCTTGGGGACTTTCAAATATGTCTCTTGGAAACGTACTAATCCGTCTCTTGGGGACATTCTAATCTGTCTTTTGGAAACGTACTAATCCGTCTCTTGGGGATATTCTAATCCGTCTCTTGCGGACATTCTAATCTGTCTCTTGGGGACATTCTAATCCGTCTCTTGGGGACATTCTAATCCGTCTCTTGGGGGCATTCTAATCTGTCTCTTGGCGACATTCTAATCCGTCTCTTGGGGACATTCTAATTCGTCTCTTGGGGACATTCTAATCCGTCTCTTGGGGACATTCTAATCCGTCTGTTGGGGACATTCAAATATGTCTCTTGGAGACATTCAAATATGTCTCTTGGAAACGTACTAATCCGTCTCTTTGGGACATTCTAGTCCGTCTCTTGGGGACATTCTAATCTGTCTCTTGGGGACATTCAAATATGTCTCTTGCGGACATTCAAATATGTCTCTTGGGGACATTCAAATATGTCTCTTTGAAACGTACCAATCCGTCTCTTGGGGACATTCTAATCTGTCTCTTGGGGACATTCAAATATGTCTCTTGGAAACGTACCAATCCGTCTCTTGGGGACATTCAAATATGTCTCTTGGGGACATTCAAATATGTCTCTTGGAAACGTACTAATCCGTCTCTTGGGGATATTCTAATCCGTCTCTTGTGGACATTCTAATCTGTCTCTTGGGGACATTCAAATATGTCTCTTGGGGACATTCTAATCTGTCTCTTGGGGACATTCAAAAATATCTCTTGGAAACGTACTAATCCGTCTCTCGGGGACATTTTAATCCGTCTCTTGTGGACATTCTAATCTGTCTCTTGGGGACATTCAAATATGTCTCTTGGGGACATTCAAATCTGTCTCTTGGGGACATTCAAATATGTCTCTTGGAAACGTACCAATCCGTCTCTTGGGGACATTCTAATCTGTCTCTTGGGGACATTCTAATCTGTCTCTTGGGGACATTCAAATATGTCTCTTGGGGACATTCAAATATGTCTCTTGGAAACGTACTAATCCGTCTCTTGGGGACATTCTAATCCGTCTCTTGTGGACATTCTAATATGTCTCTTGGGGAAATTTAAATATGTCTCTTGGGTACATTCAAATATGTCTCTTGGGGACATTCAAATATGTCTCTTGGAAACGTACTAATCCGTCTCTTGGGGACATTCTAATCCGTCTCTTGTGGACATTCTAATCTGTCTCTTGGGGACATTCAAATATGTCTCTTGGGGACATTCAAATATGTCTCTTGGAAACGTACTAATCCGTCTCTTGGGGACATTCTAATCCGTCTCTTGTGGACATTCTAATCTGTCTCTTGGGGACATTCAAATATGTCTCTTGGGGACATTCTAATCTGTCTCTTGGGGACATTCAAATATGTCTCTTGGGGACATTCTAATCCGTCTCTTGGGGACATTCTAATCTGTCTCTTGGGGACATTCTAATTTGTCTCTTGGAGACATTCAAATATGTCTCTTGGGGAGATTCTAATCCGTCTCTTGGAAACGTACTAATCCGTCTCTTGGGGACATTCTAATCTGTCTCTTGGGGACATTCTAATCTGTCTCTTGGGGATATTCAAATATGTCTCTTGGGGACATTCAAATATGTCTCTTAGAAACGTACTAATCCGTCTCTTTGGACAATCTAATCAGTCTCTTGGAGACATTCAAATATGTCTCTTGGGGACATTCAAATATGTCTCTTGGAAACGTACTAATCCTCTCTTGGGGACAATCTAATCTGTCTCTTGGGGACATTCAAATATGTCTCTTGGGGACATTCTAATCTGTCTCTTGGGGACATTCAAATATGTCTCTTGGGGACATTCAAATATGTCTCTTGGGGACATTCAAATATGTCTCTTGGAAACGTACTAATCCGTCTCTTGGGGACATTCTAATCCGTCTCTTGGGGACATTCTAATCTGTCTCTTGGGGACATTCAAATATGTCTCTTGGGGACATTCAAATATGTCTCTTGGGGACATTTAAATATGTCTCTTGGAAACGTACTAATCCGTCTCTTGGGGACATTCTAATCCGTCTCTTGTGGACATTCTAATCTGTCTCTTGGGGACATTCAAATATGTCTCTTGGGGACATTCTAATCTGTCTCTTGGGGACATTCAAATATGTCTCTTGGAAACGTACCAATCCGTCTCTTGGGGACATTCTAATCTGTCTCTTGGGGACATTCTAATCTGTCTCTTGGGGACATTCAAATATGTCTCTTGGGGACATTCAAATATGTCTCTTGGAAACGTACTAATCCGTCTCTTGGGGACATTCTAATCCGTCTCTTGTGGACATTCTAATCTGTCTCTTGGGGACATTTAAATATGTCTCTTGGGTACATTCAAATATGTCTCTTGGGGACATTCAAATATGTCTCTTGGAAACGTACTAATCCGTCTCTTGGGGACATTCTAATCCGTCTCTTGGGGACATTCTAATCTGTCTCTTGGGGACATTCAAATATGTCTCTTGGGGACATTCTAATCTGTCTCTTGGGGACATTCAAATATGTCTCTTGGGGACATTCTAATCCGTCTCTTGGGGACATTCTAATCCGTCTCTTGGGGACATTCTAATCTGTCTCTTGGGGACATTCTAATCCGTCTCTTGGGGACATTCTAATCTGTCTCTTGGGGACATTCTAATCCGTCTCTTGGGGACATTCTAATCCGTCTCTTGGGGACATTCTAATCCGTCTCTTGGGGACATTCTAATCTGTCTCTTGGGGACATTCAAATATGTCTCTTGGAGACATTCAAATATGTCTCTTGGAAACTTACTAATCCGTCTCTTTGGGAAATTCTAATCAGTCTCTTGGGGACATTCTAATCTGTCTCTTGGGGACATTCAAATATGTCTCTTGGGGACATTCAAATATGTCTCTTGGGGACATTCAAATATGTCTCTTGGAAACGTACCAATCCGTCTCTTGGGGACATTCTAATCTGTCTCTTGGGGACATTCAAATATGTCTCTTGGGGACATTCAAATATGTCTCTTGGGGACATTCAAATATGTCTCTTGGGGACATTCTAATCCGTCTCTTGGGGACATTCTAATCTGTCTCTTGGGGACATTCTAATCTGTCTCTTGGAGACATTCAAATATGTCTCTTGGGGACATTCTAATCCGTCTCTTGGAAACGTACTAATCCGTCTCTTGGGGACATTCTAATCTGTCTCTAGGGGACATTCAAATATGTCTCTTGGGGACATTCAAATATGTCTCTTGGGGACATTCAAATATGTCTCTTGGAAACGTACTAATCCGTCTCTTGGGGACATTCTAATCCGTCTCTTGGGGACATTCTAATCCGTCTCTTGGGGACATTCTAATCCATCTCTTGGGGACATTCTAATCTGTCTCTTGGGGACATTCAAATATGTCTCTTAGAAACGTACTAATCCGTCTCTTGGGAACGTTCTAATCTGTTTTTTTGGAGACATTCTATATTTTCTCTTGGGGACATTCGAAACAACTATGGGGCGGTTTAGGTTGTAAGCCTGTTGTTGTTTTAGACCTGTAAAAAAAATCATCTGATTCTCATCGGAAATCAAACCCGGGACACTCAGGTTTACTGTCAAACGATTTACTATCGGTGTGAGTCCCTGTAAGGATGAATTTTTTGTTTATCTCTAAAAGTTTATATACCACACTATGTGGCGGTTTTTTGTGCAATGGCCATGGAGGCACCACGGGGTGGACGAGTAGGGAACTTGAAGCATGACCTGAAAAATTCTCATTGGTTCTCACCGAAGATTGAATCCGAAACCATCATGTCGACAGTTGAACGCTCTACCCCCACGATCATCCGTGCTTTAGTGTCAATTAGTTGCGCGCTTTTATCATTGAGCAGAATTAAGTTTCAACTGCGCATTTAGTTATTAATTTTCAAAACAAACAAACAAACAACAACAAACAATGTAGAAATTCTGATTAAAAAAAAACAAGAATGTGTTTATTATACAGCATTCACATAAACATTGACCAGCTATATATAGCGATGAAAGATCACATGACCAATGCCTGGACAAGAAACTCAGCCAAACTCTGACACGCTGTTAAGTGACGTAGGCATTGGGTGCATTGTGAGGTCAATGGGCGACAATCTGTGCAGACGGTAACATGTCCGCATGGGTAGTTCAAGCAACATGGGATATTTGTTTTGTTACATCTCTGACATGTTCTTGCAGCTTAAAAAAAAAAAAAATTAACAAAAATAAAACAAAAATAGACTTTTATTAAAATCGCTTAGATCATGTGTGGGTGTACAGTGTACACACATTATTAATTACTCTCTGCAGAACCCAAACTTTATTCTCCGAGTGATGAACAAATTATTCATATTATTCATTTTATTCTGTTTTTATCTATTATGCTTTCAAACGTTCAGCTATGCAACCTTAGATATGCTGATGATATAGATCTCATGGCCGGGAGCATCAGTGAACAACAAGAGCTGACCGACAAGCTTGCAGATAGGGCAGTTGCGTACGGAACGGAAATCAGCTCAGAGAAAATCGAGAAAATGGTCATCACCGCAGACGCCAGTAGTGCAAACATCTTAATAAACTATCAAAAGCTGGAAGAAGTGCATAACTTCAAATACCAGTGAGCTATCTTATCCAAAGACGGAAGCTGCGAATCAGAAATCCGTGCAAGGATTCATCAGCGATGGCTTTATTAAACAGAATTTGGACCAGCTAAAACATTAGCCTACCAACGAAGCTCAGACTTTACAGAGCCCTAGTGTTCGAACAGTTGCCCTGTATGGGTGTGAAACATGGACTCTTATAGCAGCCACGACAAGCAAGCTACAGGCGTTTGAAAATAAATGCATGAGCGAAAATCCTTCGCATGTCATACCTATAACCCAAGACCAATGAGTATGTCTTCTTCTTCTTCTTCCTTTGGCTCTACAGCCCATTAAGGGCCCTGGCCTGCCATGAGTAAGTCTGGCACAGAATATCCTCAATCTCGGGCACTCAGGAAATGATCATGGCAACAATCATGCGACGTAAGATGGCACGGTTTGGACATGTGTCAAGGCATGATAGCCTGCCAAAAAAAACTATTCCCCAAGGGAATGTAGAATGAGCAGAGCAGAGGCGTAGCGAGGGGTGGGCAAGAGGGGGTATCATGCCTCGGGCGCTACTCACACACGGGCGCCAAACGGTATATTTTACATATAATATTATATGGTTTTCGAATGGGGGGGGGGGGCACTAAAAAAGTATGAATGAATGAACTAAAGACAGCCGCGCAGGATAGGCGACTATGGAGAAATATGTCTGTTGAGGTGTCTATGCGTTCCACCAACGACCACATTGGTTAAGGGTTTGATGATGATGGTGATTATACTATTTTCGAAACAAAAATAGTGTTTTTTTTTTTATTCTTTTTTTTTTTTTAATTTTATTTTGTATTTTTTGAGTGTGTCTGTATTGTAACGTCAGCTGCGATTGGTAGATACAATGGAGAGATGCGTGTCCCCCCCCCTCCCTTCCCCAAACCTTTAACATTAGCACTTTAAATACTTGTTTGTTGAAGATCCTAGGTTAAAAATAGAAATTGAAACGAAGTCACAGTTTATCATTGCGAGGCTCTGCCTGGGGGGCGTAAAAAAATGAAAGGCTAATCAGAGCACGGTGGAAAGAATATTGATGTGCTTAATTATTGAATATTATATTGTCATTGGAACCTAGCAAGTATGTAAAATTTTACTGAAATCGAATGATGGGAAGTGTATTAAAAATGGATTAACAAATTCCATCCAGAAATACAAACTTACAGAGCCTCCTAAGAAAAGCGTGCGGTGGTAAAAACAAGTCGAGTAACTCGTGTTATTCTAAATATTACCGTCCCCTGATCAACCGCTCCATTTATATTTCCAGGCAGACTTATCCAGGGGAAATAATGATGTAAACTTTTACATTTCATATATAAAATTAGCACCCCTTTTCATACTTTGACTATTTATTACTTAAAGTGGTTTATCATAAATTAATTAATTAGCCACAGAGGCTTTTGCCGTGAGCACAGACTTTTAAAAATATCCATAAAGTCCTACCGTTCGCTTGCTGCATTTTTTAAAAATCATTCTCTGTCATTGTAAATAGGGCCGATATTTTATACTGCGTACACTGTACACCATACAGGGCCCCAACCAATAAACGACCTCAAACTATTAGGTTAAACCACCGCAGGCCCCGCGCATAAGGTTGAGGGAAAGAGTAAGGAGAAGGAAGTCTAACAAAGCTGTAAACCATTTAAGTCAAGGCCCCCACATTTGATACTCACTCAGGGCCCTCCCTCTAGCTTCCATCCACGCACCACCGACCACCCACTTTTGTACGAGCCTTATCTGCACAAATTGATATAAAAACACGTACTGATTACCCGTATCTCTTGGAAAATAATTCTTCTTGGAATGTTAGATTATATGGCGGATTAATTTTGTTGTCGTCGCCTAAATTATTACGAATCAAACTATCCTTATGAACATTTATGAACATTCAGGTTTACATAAGTATCACAAGGATTCAATATTATGTATAAAACTTTCTTTATCACATTCAGGTTTACATAAGTATCACAAGGATTCTGCATTACGCATTAATTCGCTTTACTTCCCATAATAAACTGTATTACCTCCTGATACTATTTTAAAATGTAAACTACTGCAAAATAAAGGCTTCAAATAACTTTTAAAGCAAAAGGTGAGTGGAAGGTATTAGCAGCAAACTTTTTATGTCAAATCTTATTTTCTGGTATTTTATAAATGAAAGTAATATCTATGTTTGATAAACTTACTATAACAGTTCCTTCATTTTTTTTTATATTTAAAAAAAAATATACTGAAAAGTAAAAGTTCACCTTTTAATCTAAAATATCTTCTTTTCCATCTCTCTAATGCAATATCTCTGATATCTTTATGTCTGTCTGTCAAACTGATGTCCTCTAGCATAGCTACCATGCGTGATTCCAGGTTTTCAACAAAAGTTGACATTCTGTAATTGTTAAATTCATTTTTTTTTTCATTTAAGAATCAACGAACATGATTAAAAAAGCAACAACAACTTGAGATTACAATAACAAAACAAACACAATAACTTTTGTTTAGAAGGTCACATATTTTATCATTTATCATAAGACCTCATATCATCTAATAAAAAAAATAACATCAAAGCGTGTGTGCCATCAATGTACTTTTCAATTTTAGGTCTACAGAAGTGATGGAAGTTAAAATTAAGCTTAACTTTCAGGATTATAAAGTGCCTTAAATCCCTTCGGGCTCATCGGGGCAGATGAAATGTATAATTGATCTGTTGTTGGCAGCGACCAGGCGCCTTAATGTCTGGTTTTCACTGAGATTCGAATCCGAGATACTCTCCTATAGACAGTCAAGCGCTCTACATCATCGCAGAATTGGGCTGGTCCCATCCATTTACATGAATTGCGAATTTAAAGACACGTGACTTTACATTTAACTGATAAATGCCAAGAAATAATAATAATATTTTGAGAAGGGCTTTCTCCATAAAATAAATTTACAAGGAGTTCATTTTTCACCTTAGGTCCGTGGCATTGGCCCGGATATAGTTCCTACTAGTACAAAATGTAATTCTTTCTACATACATAATACTACCAGCTAATAAACTCAAATACAAATCATCGGGTCATTTTAATGTGGTATGACGTCATATACTCTTTCTTTTTTTTTCATGACATTGTCTCCCCTGTTTCTTACTTCACTAAGTAGGCTACTTGTACTTCCATTGTTCTGCTTTTTGACCTAGCTAGTGTTTGAAGCAATATAAACAGATTCTTTAAATTGTCTTCCTTTTTTTTCAATGATAAACTTGTTAAGTGCTGAAGAGTCCACCACTAGATGCGTCAAAATACATACTTACTTCCAGGGTTGGACTCCCATCCACTTATTCTCCCCCCCCCCCATTGAATATCAGGGGGGAAAAATGTATAAGTATAGATCAGTAAGGTAATACCATCAGATATGTTTGATATGTTAGCAGTTTAAAATGTCTGATTTAATCTCTTTTACAAAAAATCGTCAACTATGTAGCTGCCTATTTATTTTATTTTTTAAATTAAGACTTGGTGAAACGACATGAATACAATTTTATAAACGCAGTGGCTACGGGACCATCAAGCACCATTATATTAAGGTTAGGAATATGGCTGGTGCCCGTATTTTTTTTCGGGTACCAGCAATTATATTAGGGTTAGGAATAGGGTTAGGATAAGGGTTAGGGTTAGGGTGTGGAGCAATATCTATTGCTGGTACCCGGAAAAAAAAATACGGAGTCCCGCATGATGGTCCCGTAGCCTCTGCGTTTTATAAATATACACATCAAAAGACATTATCGGTTATCAGTGGAACTGAAATGGCTACATTTGATAACTTAACACCATTAATTAAAAAATAATAATAATAATTATAGTTTATCCAATAGGATCCATAGAACAATTAAAGCGTGTTGTTTAAAATAAAAAGATATTAAAGGGAAAACAATCGATAGGACTGATTAAAACAAATATATCACATTCTGTGTTTTTAATATTGATTTGTTATTGACATAAGAACAATAAATTAGCGTTTTATTCAAATAATATTATTAACATAATAACTTTCAGTTACTATATGATTCAATGCATTATGTGGAGTATACGAATGCCACGCCCCCCCACCCCCCCCCCCCCGGGGACGGACTCTGGAAACGTCGCCAAAAAGTATTATAAATACACCAGAGGCGTCATCGCCACTTGCTGGTGGGAAAGTATTTGGCGCCAAAGGAAGACGCCCTTTCAAACCATTTACAACGCTGAAAGCATTGCTCGTTAAAATATGATATGAAAGTAATTGAACGCCCACAGACACACTTACAATGAAACCTGTAAAATAGTTATTTACTACATATATAAATAGTAATATTGGTATAAACCTCCTACCTTCTGCTGAAAAACAGTAATAACAGCCACACAGTCACACGTTTAAAAATGATTTGATCATTAGCTCTATAATACTTTTTGAGTGTGTCTATGTCTTTGTATATACAATTTTATAAGCGGGTGAAGACGAAATGAGCCGCAATGTGCTCACTTCATTATAGTCATTTGGTGAGTGTTTTCCGTTTGGTTATCTCCAAAACGGAACTTCACACTCATGAAGTCTATTAGCTTCCTATTGTTGGTGAGAGTGTTCCTGATGTCAATTGCAAAAAACGCAACTTGAAATTTGATTGTTGTGAGTGTATATTATATCACTTCAACAACTGTAGCATCTACATTAACTCGCGCGCGCACGCACGCACGCACTCACACAAACATATATATTTATATATGATATATACGTACATATATACACATTACACACACACACACTCATATATATATGTGTGTGTGTGTGTGTGTGTAATACATATTACATTATTGAAAACATAGTCTTTGTAACCAAGGTCTAAGTACTGTCTTACACACTGAAGCACTTAAAAAAACAAAACAACGGCTATATACATTATTATTTGTGCTATTATTATCTCCATGTAATGACTTCTAATGACACGGCAACTAAAACTTTTATTCTGCTTCAAGACAATCTATGAATATACTTTTGATTCTTTTGTGTTTCACTTTTTTTTTCCGTGCGTCTACAACGTTCACCGAAGACCATTTGTGGATGCTCACAGATACACACACAAAAAAGTAAATAATATTCTCTGTTTCTGATATATATATATCAGTGTCAAAGACCACCATCAGATCTCAATCACTTTCGGGGACGCTCCCAACGGTAGTGGGGACCGCCTAATAGTTTCAGAGCTTCCCCCTTCCCTCCCCTCAGTTTTTGAGACCCCCCCCCCCATCAGTTCCATCAGAAATTCCCTTCAGTTGTGGGGAATACCCCATCAATGCATAAATTAAAGGGGAGGGGGGCCTAAAGAGGTTACTCAAGCTGCTCACTGTTGGCGGTCCGTAGTTGGTGGTCCGTAGTTGGTCGTCCGTAATTGGTGGTCCGTAGTTGGTGGTCCGTAGTTGGTTGTCCGTAATTGGTGGTCCGTAGTTGGTGGTCCGTAATTGGTGGTCCGTAATTGGTGGTCCGTAGTTGGTCGTCCGTAATTGGTGGTCCGTAGTTGGTGGTCCATAATTGGTAATCCGTAATTGGTGGTCCGTAGTTGGTGGTCCGTAATTTGTGGTCCGTAGTTTGTGGTCCGTAATTTGTGGTCCGTAGTTTGTGGTCCGTAATTTGTGGTCCGTAGTTTGTGGTCCGTAATTGGTGGTCCGTAGTTGGTGGTCCGTAATTGGTGGTCCGTAGTTGGTGGTCCGTAATTGGTGGTCCGTAATTGGTGGTTCGTATAGTTAGTGGTCCGTAATTGGTGGTCCGTAGAAACTGTTGGTGGTCAGCTCTATAAAATTTGCGATTCAAATTTTTTTTTATTGCTATTATATTATTTGATATTTCGTTTTGGTACATTCTGGGATATAACTAATGCCAACTAAAACACTATTTAAAAATAAAGTATGTAAAACCAAAAATAGACTGGATACATGCCAAAGAAGTAAGATTCTTTAATAAATGTTTAGTTAGAATAGTTAGAATATACATTTTATGCCATTTGTAGCGCCGGTCGAGACAGGGTTGGGGGGGGGGGCATTTATGATCACCGTGGACCTGCTCTTGAAGCGTCATGGTATACCCTACTGTTAAAGTTATCGGATCCGCCCATATCACTCACCCCCCACTGATGTCAGAGCACAAAGGTTTTTAAAACTATCACTTTCTGAGGCACAGCATAAACACTATGTTGTATTGTCAGCTGCATAAAATAAACATGTGTGTGTATGTGTGTGTGTGTGTGTGTGAGAGAGAGAGAGAGAGAGAGAGAGTGGGAGAAAAAAAGACAGTGAGAAAGAGTGAGAAAAAGATAGAGAGTGAGAGAATGAGAGAGAGGAATTGAGAGAGACAGTGAGAGAGAAAGAGAGAGAAAGAGTGGGAGAAAAAAAGACAATGAGAAAGAGTGAGAGAAAGAGAGAGAGAGTGAGAGAGATGAGAGAAAGTGAGAGAGATGAGAGAAAGTGAGAGAGATGGAGAGAGAAAGAGAGAGAGAAAAAGAGAGTGAGAGGGAGGAATTGAGAGAGAGAGTGAGAGAGAGAGAGAGAGAGAGAGAGAAAGAGAAAGAGAGATTATTGAAATAGTTCTGCTATAAAATAAAGTAAACTAACATTTAGTTCCGCCAAATTCCATCATTGATTATTGACCAGGCGCTTCTTTCTTTCTTTATCCTTTAACCCGTGGGTGGGTCGTTGGGGCACCGTTGTTGACCGAAAACTAGTTCCCGCCATTTTATCCGGTCCTGTGCTGCCTTTTGGGAGTCGACGAACGACAGGCCGGTCCACTCTTTGATGTTGTCTTCCCATCTTTTCTTTTGTCTTCCTCTTTTCCTTCCTCCGTTGGTTGTACCTTGCATGATTATTTTTGCAAGACCTCCACATCTCGCAACGTGTCCATACCATCGCAGTTTCCTCTTCTTGACTGAAGTGAGAAGGTCGTTTTTTTAGTGCGCAATTCTTCATTCGTTATGTGTTCCGTGTATGAGATGTTCAATAGCTTGCGGAAACATCTCATCTCCAGCGCACTTATTCTTCTTTTGAGGTCTGCAGTAAGCGTCCAAGTTTCACATCCATACAGGAAGACCGATGTCACCAGAGAGCGCATTAGTCGAGTTTTTGATCTCAGAGAGAGTTTGTTGCCTTGACAAATGTGTTTAAGTTTGCTCAGAGCTACTGTTGTGTGGGCCAATCTGGCAAGAGTTTCTGGCTTTGATCCTTCGTCGGATATTATGGCCCCAAGGTATTTAAAGGAGGAGATAACTTCAAGTTTTTGCCCATTCATCCGAATGTCGTTTTCGAAGGCTCTATTTGTCATGACTTTAGTTTTTTCGGCATTGATTTCCATGCCATAAGCCTCTGCTGTTTTATTTAGTTTTGCATATTTATTCAAATATTTAAAGTAAAGGAAGTGGAAGTCTATAAAATGATTCTTCGTTTAATTTGATTAAACGTCTCTCAGACTTTTACTGCCGCATAGGACAAGACAAGACTTTCTGAGTTCGCATAGGTAGAATTTTAACGAATTTAAACACATTTCAACAAATTTCTACGTCTCCCCCCACCCTCTCTCTCTCTCTCTAGATATATACATATATCTGTTTCTCATTATATATATCAGTGGTTCCCAAACTTTGTGTACCGATGGACCCCTTTTTACAGTCAAAACTTGCTCACGGACCTCCCAAGTTAAAATACTACATTGTAACGGGCTCTTTTAAATTATGCTCTATAAACGTCTCAGGCCCTTTGGTTTATGTTATGAGTTGTATGTTTTAATTCCAACGTAGAGATGTTAATTTAGCTTAATGTCTGTCCGTTTCACTCTTATTTGCTCACTCCTTTGACAGCCAATAACCAATCGAACAAGATGTGTGGTGAATACGACGGTTTATTTACACAATATACAAATAATATAACAAGTCCATACATGAATACACTTTTAAAGTCCACAATAATTCACTCTGCCTTAACTCTGACTAACTAAAGATCTCTAAACTATTCTCGTCGCTCTCGTAACTATCTCTCTTCGCAAACTCCTTATAACTGACTCCTCTCATAACTACGAACTGCCCCCTCACTAACTAATGTCCGAATCCAGCCCCTATTTATACCCCTAACGTCCGTGCCCTAATTACCCTAAGTACGTCACAGTCTTTTCACTATCTAATCTTTCTAGGAGCGTGACATGGTCGTCATTGTTAACCTGCTAGACTGTCCGACGGCGCCTCCCAGTCTTCACACCTTTGCTGTCTACTATTCTATTGTTTCCCACCTTGCCCTAAGTTGTCTGTCA
Organism: Bulinus truncatus; assembly: GCA_021962125.1. Lineage (NCBI taxonomy): Eukaryota > Metazoa > Mollusca > Gastropoda > Planorbidae > Bulinus > Bulinus truncatus. The sequence goes on from JAGDYQ010000003.1 coordinate 5,149,522, forward strand.
CCTTGTCACTATTATTCGTGCTAATCCTAATTCTTAGATATCTACTATGTTAAAAGGTCGAAGGGGATTGTCTCTGTCTCTAAATCTACTTTAGCTCGTCACATACATAAATGCAAAAAAATTACAAATTAAAAAAAAAAAAATGTTGAAGTATTACAGTATATATAAGAATTATAATTTTTGTTTAAATAAAATTTAAAAAAAAATGTAATGACTTGGATGAAATTGATGAGATCTTATGGATTTATTGATGTCTGGCTCAATTTTTGTAAGCTGCAGCCACATAAACCCACAAACAATAATTTCTAGTCGGTTTCTTTTTGTGTGATGAGGTTCATAGCAGCATTGAATCCACGCTCTACCAAGTAGGAAGACGTAAAAGCAGTCATCAACTTCTGTACAATAGCCCATAATGCGGAATATACAATTTGGATCTGTTTTTGTAACCAGAATTTGTGGTTTAAGTTCCTCATTTTTGATATTTCAATAAGCTGCTCCTATATTTCTACGGATACATATGTGTTTAGGATTTGAGTTTGTCCAAGCGCAAATGGGTTCAACTCAAAGTCAGGAATATAAAAACTAAGAATGTCTTCAAATCTTTGGTTCAGGTCTGCTTGAAGAGTCATTAATTGTTGGCAGTAAGCAAGCAAATCTGCATCTCTTTTTTGCAATTTTGAAAGATTTGGAAACTGAGAACATTCTCCTTCTCCCAAGTTTTGTTTATACATACAAGTTTTGCCACAAACGCTTTTAGTTTTGATTAAATTTAATTGGTCACCTTGCAGTTTCAGCTTTTTTTTATAAATGTGTCAAATAAATCAGTCACAAGGGCTATGTCACTTTTGAGTTAAATTGCGTCACAAATCATTGTCTTTGCTTTCCAGGGATTCCAACACCGAGTCAAAGAGCGCATAAAATCGATTTTAACAAGCTCCTTTAGATAACCGACGCACTTCTGTGTGAACTAGTAAACGATTATAGTCTTCGTCATTTTCCAAACAAAGTTGAGCAAATAATCTCTCATTTAAGGCATTCCTTTTATTTTTATTAACTGCTTTAATGACATGATCTAGTGATCCATGCAATCGTTTACTAAGATTTATTGCGACGAATGACACATTGTACTGAAAATACATTTGGTACAGCTTGTTTTAAGTATGTCAGAGAGCCACAGCATCTTCCTACATTTGCAGGAGCACCGTCAGCAACAAAAGAAATGGTATTAGTCAAGGGCATAGTTTTTACATTGAAAAATCTCTTGAATTCAGTAAAAAACATTTCACCTTTTGTATCGGCTTCCAAACATTAAGTAAATAACAATTCTTGAAGAAAAAATCGTCTTTTAGAAATCTTATATGAGCTAAAAGTAAAACTTCGTTTCCTGGTAAAGTGGACTCTGTATATAAAATTATTTTAAGTACGCACTTAAAGAATTTTCAATGGACTGAGCCATTTCGTAAATCTTTTTACAAAATTATTTATTACTCAGTGGAATTCTTTTTATAATGTCGAAAGCTTGTTTGTGCAAAACGGTGCGCATTAACTCACTTACTGCTGATAAAATAATTTTATATTAAACCTTGCGCGGACCCCCTGAAGTTGTTCAGGGACCCCCCCCAAATGAATTTTAATCTTCCACGGATAGTAATTGGGCACCTCTGGGGGTCCGTAGGGACCACTTTGGAAACCAATGCTCCCTCTATATATATATCTAACTATCTCTCACTCTCTCTCTCTCTCTCTCTCTCTCTCTCATTATCTCTCTCTCTCTCTCTCTATATATATATATATATATATATATATCACTATCTTTCTCTCTCTCTCATTTTCTCTCTCTTTCTCTCTCTCCCTCTCTCTCTCTCTCTATATATATATATATATATATATATATATATATCACTATCTTTCTCTCTATCTCTACGTCTCTCTCTTTCTCTCTTTCTTTCTCACTCTCTCTCTCTCTCTCTCTCTCTCTCTCTCTCTCTCTCTCTCTCTCTCTCTATCTCATGGTCTACATTATAACGTTATTCAGTATCATATCTGGGTCGCGGGTTGTAGAAACCTGGCATGTATTCAAATAATTTGGGGAATTTCCTATCTTACATTTAGTTCATAAGCTAAACACAGTCAAACTTCCTGTTTACTAATCAATAACAGTCTGTAACAGACAATTTTCTAGTTTAGAATAAAAAACAAAATGACATCTACTAGGTCTGTGAATATGAACTTGTAAACAGAGTATTTTAATATAAATATAGGAGTATAAACACATACGGCAATTTGTTGACATAAAACATGATTCATTTGTGTTTTCATTGGATGCAGGATACTACAAAATAGTTATTTTTAACATTAGCTAATAAAAACTTAAATAAACATTTTGCTACATCAATCAATGCATTGATTGACAGGACAGGAATAAAACAACAACAATTCAAGAAATGCTTAAGTGCATTAAATAGTGGATATCAACTAAATAAAAAGAGTTGAAAAAATTTAAGTTAAAATTATAAAGCATTGTAAGAGATAGTTAAAATTAGGGAGCGACCGATAATCGGATCGGTATCGGTATCGGACCGATATTGACACGATCGGATCGGCCGATTTTTGTAAGGAGCGACCGATAATCGGACCGATATTGGCACTATCAATTAACTAGCCGTTTTTTGGCTGCCGATACATTGTTTTTTTTTTCCCCAAATCTAGTAACTCTAAACTGGTTTTGGTTTAGAGAGTTAGTTTACTTACAGACTTCCAGTTAACTGTGAAGTGATTTACTGATATAATTAAGTGTTTTTAATTTTTCAAACTTTTTAAAAAATCTGATACAAGTAAATTCAGTAAAAATTACAAAGATTAACGAAGAAAATTATTTTAATTTCATCACATCTTTCACAAGTTAGTGAAGTTACAATTAACAATTAATACATTTTTACTTTTTTAGTTTGACATTAATTATTTACAACTTTATCTTACTTTTCTGTTTGTGTACAAGTAAAAAGTAAAAACAACAAATTTTTTGTTATAAGTTTAATTTAAAACAATAAACATGCAGATTTCTGAGATTATGCAGGCATGGTTTGAGTTTCTGACTTCGGTCTTCCGGTCTGTCTTTTCACATCTTTTGTTCTTCTAATCTTCGTCATCTGCAAGACACCCTTTCATTAATAGCAAAATATCGGTATCGTTATCGGTAAAAATGCTGGGGGAAAAATATCGGTATCGGACTATCGGTAAAAGGGCATATCGGTCGCTGCATAGTTAAAATTATTCAAACTCATAAATAAATGCATATGATACAAACCACTTTTAATTCTCCTTTGAAACTATTGTGATTCAGTGGCGGAATCACGGGGTGGCCGCGCAGGGCCTCGCAGTTAGTGATCTTTATCTTTTCTAACTGTAATCTAATATTTCAGGTCACCTCATGATTCGCAAATATGCTTTAGCTGATGTGTAATGCAACGATAATGTAAGCAATGAAATAGAAAGCTATATTTTCTTTACATAAAGTACACATCATTTTCAGCTATTACAAGTATAATATACGATAAAAATAAATAAAAAAAAAACAGTTTAACATATGGTTATGACAAATGTAATAACAAAATAAATTATTACATACTTTTATAGTATAGTATAATGGATCGCGGCTTTTATCAGCTTCCAGCATTTATCTTCCATATTTCTATCTGCTCCAACGTTAGATGTGATTTTATTTAATTTACTACAAGAAGCACACCGAAACATTGACATTACTTGAAAGGGGAATAACTGTGTATATTTATTATTTGTTGATTACATTAAAGAAGTTATATCCCTTTGCTTTTAACCTCTGATACTACATAACACAATGAGTAGACATCTGTTAATGCCAGTATTTAAACTGATATTTAGCAGTGTGTATACACTTAAAATGTATTCCATTTTAACAATAACAAATTTTTTTATTGAAATATACATTGTGATTTTAAGTTAAAATGGTTGGCCTACTTATAAAGCCGTTAATCATGTCGAAAATATAATGTGTTAAAACTTCAACAATTTTTAGCATATTTTTAGACCCCCCTAACCTCCCCCCCCCCTCCCGATCCCTTTTGTTGAAAATTATCAAACTTTTATTGACCCCCCTCCCCACTAGCCCCTAAAATATGTAAAAATCATTTATCTTCCCCCCCCCCCACAATAGCTAGCTACGGCTCTGACAACAAATTTGACTTTTCTGTTCAGCGTTTATTTACTAGCCCCCCCCCCTTTCCCCTGCCTGTTATAGTAGTTGTATGTGTTATAGTTATTGTGTTATAGTTATTATTTTGTTATAGTTGTTGCTGCGTTATAGTTATTATTTGTTATAGTTATTATTTGTTATAGTTGTTATTGTGTTATAATTATTGTGTTGTAGTTATTTTGCTTTAGCCCAAGATTTTTTAATGTACGTTTTATGGATCTCATTTATGAACTATTCAGTAATTGGGCACCTCTGTTAGCATGAGATATTTATCTCATCTCTTAAACCTCTCTGAGCCCCATTCCCCCCCCCCTCACACACACACAATTAACCCTCACCATGGCCGAGAGTGAGTGTACACTGGTCATGTATAATACACGACATACATACGTTGGTGACTAACGCAACCCCCCTCCCCCCCACCCTCACCCCCGCAGACTTTACACCCCCAAACGTATGTCAGGTACCCATTTTAATCTGGGTGGACACGGGAACTTTCACCAGGAATTGAAAATGGTCCGACGTCTTTCAGCGAGGATCGAATCCAAGACATTTGAGTTGACAGTATCGCTCACTGCAACGCGTTACATAATATACTAGCTATACCCTGCAAAACCTTTGCATAGAGTTATATCCCCTTAGGCTTGATCGGTAGGCTAGGTTATTTTTTTTTTTGGTTTCGGGAAGATCCGAATTTTTCAAGATTGAATTTTAAACTGGAATACTGTTGTATTAATTCTTTTTTTTTCGATTTAACGCAGAACTCCAGACCATTATTATTAAACTATATACATTAAAGTGTAACTCCCTGCTCAGTGTGCATGTGACAATTACGGAAATAACTCACCGATCAAGAACAATACAAAAAGTGTTTTGATGAAAATACGCTATCGCTTTCACGAGTTGCACAACTACATCCGGGCCCCGGCAGAACGTTCAACCTGTCCGTACAGGTGACTTACTCTTACTATTTATTTACACAACTCGTTCTCCCGGCAAATACTCAGACACACGCATACACAAACACTAATGCACTCACACACACGTACGCGCACACACACACACACAAACCCACACACACGCACACACTCACGCACGCACGCACTCACATATACACACACTTACACACATACACACACACGCACGCACACACACACAAACTGACACACGAACATACTCACAGACGCACTCACACATACACACACACACACTTACACACATACACACATACTCACACACACACCCACGTACACACAAACACACTCACTCACACACGCAAGCACGCACGCACACATGCACATAGCCGAATTTTCAGGAATGATTCAGTGACCTTATTTTCCCTGACCTTGATTGCTACATTCTTAACAGTACTTTGGTCTACTTTAGTTCACATGAATGGGATTATGTAGTATCTAAAAATAGATTTCCCCACGTTTAATGGCCCACATTTTGAAAAGAGAAACGAAAACAAGACATTTTCTCTATACGGCGAAATATAGAAATATAAACAAAAGATGAACAAATATATTTACCCCCTCTATCTCTCTCTCTATCTCAATATCTCTCTCTCTCACTCTCTCTATAAAGAGAGAATTCATAAGGTATGAGATCAATTACTGTCGTCCACGTATTTTAATCTCTACAGCTTTTTCTAGTTAACTATTATATTCAGTAGATTTTTTTTTATTTGACAATGAAATTGATACAAATTAGTATCAAAACGGGTGATTTTACGTGATGGGGAAAAAAATAAGTGCGATTGCTTGGAAAAAACGACTAATTGTTTTGGGTAAAAGAAAATGTTAAGGCGCGGGAAATAGCCTGAAATCAATAAAATGAGATAAATAAACATTATTCATTTCTTTTTAATGAAAAAATTAAAAATACTATTTAAAAAAAGAAAAAGGTAAAGATAAAACACAATGACTATTTTAACTTTCTATTAAAAATGGAATAAAAAGTATAATTACATTTAGATTATTTTATTTTCAGCGGAAATCTTTACAGTACTACTATACTATTAATAAAGTGATTTGTATGTGGGTAGATTCACATAACAGATTCACATGGTTTGTTTACATTACAGTTGGTTGGAGTATTAGAACCAAATATTGAAAGTATATTAACATATTAATGAATACACACCTATAATTTTGTACAACGGTTAATGAATTATAATATTGTAAACTTACTTTCTTTGCTAAGAAATAAACACTCTGAAATCTCGGACATATAATTGAACTCTATGGACCCACACACAGCATTAATATACATACCCGTCGGCAGGTGACAATTTGTGGGCGTAGCACGCATGCACTTTCCGATAGATAACATTTACGAATACAGGTATTTCTTGTACGATTCTCGCGCAGAAGTGTGGCGGGGTCTTTAAACTAGAGTACGAGCAAATTGTCGAACTGTGATAATGAAATTCTAATCAGCGTCTAACATTTGTAATATCTAAAAGATATACATTTTATTATACTTCATAATTGTATAATTACAAAGTATAAAAAAATCATTAAATAAAAATATTTTGTATAGGATCTATTATTCAAAATCTACTTTATTATCTGACATACTTTCTTTATATAAAAAAATGTGTAAAGTAATTGTTTGGATATTATTACCTCCCATTATAGACTTTATTATAAATATGTCTACAGAACTGAATAATTATTTATTGGTAATGATTGATTTCACTTTTTGTTGTATATGTTAAGTGACTTTTATGAAGAATACAATTTTTTTTTCCAGTTTCAATCTTCAAATATTTCTTGTCACTCGTATGTATTGGTAAACTAGATATTAAGCCCGGCGTTGCCCGGGAAATCTAGGTGTAATGTGAAACCCCTTCGTTCAATTTAACTACTTAATTTTTAAATACGGTTAATTATGTGCTGATTTATGCCACCTTCCTAATGTGCAGCAATGATCTACGGAAACACTGCATTAGATCATCTTTCACTGCGCATGTCACAAGTTTCATTTTTTGTTCTAGTCGATTTTTTAATTTATTCATACAAGATTTACGTTTAATGTGAACGCGTTGTTAAGATTGAAATCTATGTTTCCCCGCAATCCTTACCCCGTACCACTTTGCAAACGTTGTATAATTAATTGTTCGCTGAGATAAACTGATGAGAACCGTTGCCTGCTACTTAGTGCGTCATCGCTACGGCGAACGGTGAACCCAACGTCGCCCGGCCCGGTTGATCCCTAATCGTGAAATTATTTCAGATCTGCTGGCCGCGCGCTCGTCTTGACTGGAGTTTATTACCCTTCTCTCACCCCCCCCTCCCTCGCCCCTTTTTCCTTCTTTCTACCTTCACGGGGGAAATCGGGAAAATCTCTTCAGCTGGGAAAGCGATGAGATATTCAAGGGGAGATAATTGACGCGAATCGTCTGCTACTTAATGCAAAGCGGTGTTTTTTTTTATTTGCGTGTGATACTGTGATGAAACTGAGCTAACTGAGCTATCAACAACTGGGCTAACTGAGCTAACTGCCCAGTTGTTGTTAGCTCTGTTGTAGAACGACAAGAGTTTTAGTATCCAGAAGTGAATTTGTCCCAATAAGCGACGAGCCAGGCCAGGTGTTTCTTGGTTTGTTTGACAGTCACCTTGAAAACAGCAGTCGAGAGCGTCAGATTTAGACAGACACGTGCATGACAGACATTCATAGACACAATATTATTAACATTTTTAGTTGTTTATATATAAAAACAAATTCCAACTTATGCATGGCCGTGACAAGGGTGGGTGTAAGGTACATATGTTTTGGCCTGAGCCTTGGATGTCCAAATTACGGTACAGTAATCTACTATAAAGTTACTTTGCTGTTATCTGAGATGGGGTGTGGAGTGGGGTGGGGGGGGGAATGTGAGTTGACCAGAGTGCCATCCCTTCCTTCCTTTCTTCCCCACTGGTCAAATACTTTCAGAAACCCGAGTCCAGTAGTGACCCTGGTCACAGCGACATAGGCACTTAACTAACACCTATCTGATTAGTAATCGATTAGAGAAAGTACAAGATACGACCTTTGACCCCCCCCCCTTACAGAATTGAAAAAAAAAAACTTCTCGCTTAATAATAATACTGAAAACAAAACACAGATAAACAAACAATAAAAAACTTAAATCAACTTAAAAGTCTACTAACGGTAGTCCTTTACCGAAACAATAAGGCCCAAAGATTGAACTAAAAAAAAGATTGACTACTACAAGCAACAATAACATCCGAAGAAACCCAAAAATCCTTTGGTCCTCGAAACACTTCACTAAATCTGATTCAAGAACCGCCAGACGGCCGAGGGGGAGGGCTTTCTCAGAGCGCTATTGATTTAAATACCCACCTTGAAAGTTAAGTTGGTGTGAGATAATATGGCAGGGGTGGGGGTGGGAGTTTGGTCAGGACGGGGTTGGGAATCAGACGAGGACAGAAATGAATCCAAACAAAAAAAAAAAAGGTAAAGGGTGACCATCTCTAAAATACTCAAATGCTTTGTAATGTCCCTTGTTTGCTTATGTCACAGTGAAAAAGATAAATAAAATTATGATCTCATTATTTCTTAGTTGACACGTTAATAATATAACTATTGTTACATTTGAAGACCATAACTATACCATTACTATCACAGTATTAGGAAATGACAGATGAAGTTGTAGACACTACATTTCTGAATGTATTTTTTTTATATACGATCGACAGACGATACCCGTTGGCCGATCGTTTAATTATATTTGATAAATAGAGCCCGAAGTGTTATGCTTCACCCCCCCCCCCAACCACACCCCCTCCTAACCTTTGCTCGTCGTAGGCTTTTATGTGCCAGCACGTGCATGGACTATGCCTATGGGCTAACAAGGGGGGGGGGGGGGTCTCCGCTCTAAATAGTCCCCCTTCAAGTATTAATTCCAATTCAACCGTATGTTTAGAGTGCCATAATAGTTTATTTTCCCCCTAGGACTTCTAAACATTATTTTGGCCTGAGCCTTGGATGTCCACATCTGTGATGCAAGAAACCTTCTGTGATGAAAGAAACCTTCTGTGATGCAAGAAACCTTCTGGGGCCGAAATAAACCTACTGGGGGGCCAATGAAACATTCTGGGCCCAAAAAGTCTTTGGCGACCATAGAAACCTTCTTTTGTTCCCTGGTAGAGACATTGCCAGGTTTTTTTAGGGACACTGGGCAAAAGTATGTGTCTCCATACAAAAGCAATGATTTTCATTCTATTCATATGAATATTGTTGGATTACTTCATCGGCATAAATGCATATAGTTTAGGAAAGTAAAGCATGTCATGATTGCACAACAACTAATATGACACATTTTTCTGCCCCTGGCACGGGGCTTCGTTCGTATTGGTGGCGGGGGGCATCATTTACTTCCCTTCTTTAAAGACATCTGACAAGTTTGTACTTGTTTCAACGTTTGTTATTGATTTCAACAATGTAATGTAGTAGATGCAGGGGCAAACATAGCGAACGCCCTGGGTGCAGACAATATGTTGGGCCCTTTAGATATTGTTTAAAATTGGGTTCTGTGGGGCCCCTAAATATTCGGGGCCCTGTACACGCGTCTATTGCGCCCTTCCTTAAAACCAACTCTGAGTAAAGGAATAGATTTAAGCTACGAAGATTCCAAAAAATACTGAATGTTGACATAGATACCAGAGTTAGTAACGTTAAAATTATTTTTCTCGCTAGATATAGATAATTTGGTAAGCATTTTTTTTGTAGCCATCTGAATATAAGAAAGGAAATTAGTACAGTGGATTCCGCTTAATTGGGACACCACTTAGTTGGGACAGCCGCTTATTTGGGACAAACCTCAAAGAAACCAAACCAAGAAGCCAATAGTAAATTTATGTTTTTAATTGGGACAGCCGCTTAATTGGGACAAAAAGCCTCGGTCCCGATGTGTCCCAATTAAGCGGAATCGACTGTATTTGGAATGTACGTTTATCTTTATTATTTTAACCTTAGTGACAGTTAATTACTTTTTTTATTTTTTTTTTATTTTGATAAGGTTCTAGATAGTTTTACCATTTGTTACGGAATTATTCTTCGAGAAAACAACTGATTGCCCTGCATCAGCGTAGGAAGGGTACAGAGGTTTTTGCTGACGCGCAGAGAGCTAAAATAGGATTAGACTCGAAAGAGCGATGTTAAGATCTTTTGCACTTTTTCAGATTGGGAAGACGGCGAACTAATTTTAACTACCACAAAGCACCGCAATAGCTAAATACTTGTCTGCAAGAGAGATATGGGTGACTGCCTTTGTTGATGTATGTAGTCACCATTTCTATACTATGTACACTCTCTCAGTTGTTTACATTTGGTCGCCATATATGCAATCCAATGTTACCAGTATTTTCACCAATTTACATCTATATAAATAAAAATGGAATTAGTATTCACGCGTTTGTTCATCACTCCGAAAGTTCTTCACCATAAACAATAAAATTCAAAATTGTGACTGATCTGTTGTTTGTTTTGTTCTATTTGAACTACGCGCAATACTATATAAGTTGTAATGTACATTTTGAAGTTTGAAATTAATACCAGTACATTTTATTTTAAAATCAACATTTACCCAAACATTCACGACACACATTTCATAGCAGTCTTTTTATTTAGAATCTAATTCATAAATGGATAAAACACGTCACATGCAATGTTCCCTCTAAGGTGTGGTATGAAGTGAGCAAGAAATTTTGTCTCTGAGCGATATTTTTGTTTGGGGCCAAAATTTGTGAGCGATTTAAGCGATGTCGTCCGTCGTGAGCGATCGTACGTGTAGTATGAGCGACGCTCTGAATACGTGTGAGCTATCGCTCACGCGCTCAGCTTAGAGGGAACATTGGTCACATGTACAAAACATGGCATGGCAGAAGTTATATTTTTGCAAACTGAAAAAATATTAAGATAAGTAAAAAAAAATATTTTTAGAAAAAATTATACAAATCTGCCGGCCAGTTTCTGACATTGTACAGAGAATATGCAGAGTGATAAGCTGTCAGACACAACATCAGTTTCTGAGAGCATTCAGCGCTATTAAATCCAATATGATGCGAAGGGCAAAAGTTTGATATTTAAAAATAAAATTATATTTTGTGTGACATTCAGTTAATGCATCAATGAATGAACTATTCCACCCCTATCACAGAAGCGAGTCTGTACGTCATAGTGTAAATAGAAACAATGACTCAGTTGACGGTTGCCTTAATTCTAAATATTATATGATATGTAATATATGTCTGATTCCTATATAGACAACCCAAACAATATTTTTTTGTAACAATTTATGGATGAAAGTCTAAATAGTGCAACAGTATAATTAAATTACCTGCATTTTGGTATTTACAACTGAACATATCACCAGCAACTAGAAATGAATGACTTGTACAAGAAAAGCTCAATTATATTTTACTAGCTGTACCCCGCAAAACATTTGCATAGAGTTATATCCCCTTAAGCTTGATCGGTAGGCGAGGTTATTTTTTGGTTTCGGGCAGATCCGATTTTTTTACCGGCTACTAGAAATGAATGACTTGTACAAGAAAAGCTCAATTATATTTTATTCTAGCGACTCATTGAGAACTAGGATTTACGACTGAGCGTTAATGTCTTTTTTTTTTTATTACACATTTTGATAAGAAAGGGCGAAGGGAGGATTGTTTTTGTTTACTAATATTTTATTTTTTACTTTTTTTTTTTTAACGCCACCATTGCCAGCATGGTAGGGTGTAGTATGCCTACCACACCAGCATTGTTGGCGGCGCTGATGCATATCTGCCATCCCTACAGAGCGGCGGGGTGAATGTGCCCGCTATCATCTGCAGGGATGGCAGAAAGATGGGTTTTAATCATTGCCCAAACTGGCCATACCAGCAGGGTGTGTGTACTGCCGATCGGCCAGAAAGGCAAGGAAAGGGGTTTTTTCCTGCCACTCGGACAGAGGGGAGGGTGTAGTGTGCCTGTACTCTTAGCCCGAAATGACAGACTGCGCAGGTGTGCTTGAGTGGAACGGAGTGGAAGGGTGTTGTGTGCCGACCACATTTGTCACCACCGCCAGCTGTGAATACTACGATCTCGGATAGTGCTCATTGACCACACTACCACCACCCTCGCAATAAGGTTTTTTTTTTTATTCCTGACTAGAGAACTCCAATGATCTGCTCCCCATAGATCATGGTATGTCTCAGACCAGGAAAGAGAGTTCATATAAATATCATGCCAAAATATCTATATGATACCTTCCTGTGCCGGGTAAATATGTAGTGTGACTACCACACCAGATATTATATTCCGTGGAGCAGCGGGTGCCCTTGTGCAGCAAACGCGTTCTATGGCCTAAATATATAACACGTAACATAATAGAAGTTTTCGTAGAATTTTTTTACATTTAAAATTAAATAATGTGTATATTTTCCAGTTGAAAAAATAATATGATTAGTTCAAAACAACAATTAAGAATAGTGAATTGTGATGAATCTAAAAATTTATTTTGCAATTACATCAAAAAGATTTGTGATTTAAAGATATGTGATTTATAAAAAACTAAATATTATTAACTCCCTTTGCTGTTTTTCGAATCTAAGAGCGTGTTCTTAAACGGCACCTTGCGGGGATTCCCCTTAACAATCAATGATAGGGTGGGTACAGTAGATATCAGAGCTCTTGGCTAGATCTTCGTGACCAACACAATGGATTAAGAAACTTTACTGCCGCCCGGGTTGGACTCTACAAATGCCACACTCCCCCTTTTATTTTTTTTGAAGTCTGCGCTTTTTAAATTCAGATAACTTAAAAAACCGAATTGAATATAATTAATACTTTAAAATACGAATATGAATTGAAACTCATTCATCGGACGTGTTTTTTTTTATACTATATCAATGCTGCAAAATAAGATGAAGAAACAATCTAAAAAAATACAATACAAAAAGAAGAATCATAAATTAAAACTAAAGAAAATTTTAACTTTATTTTAAGGAATTGAATAAAAGAACATCGATACTACTGTAAGATTATAATATTGATATTTTGCTTTTATTTATGGATTCAAGTGAACAATAAAATTTAGATGCATACAAATGTACTAAATGATTTATTTACATTTTATTTCCTTGCATGGTTTGTTTTAAGTATTAAAAGAAAATATTAACAAGAAAAAAATATTACACACTTACTTTATTTTCATTCAGAGAATTACAAGTGTAAATTCTTCGCTTAGAAAGAAATCGTTCTTGCATTAATGTACCAACAGGTATGCTTTATACATTGTCATCCCAAACGCCAGATAAATGTGGTATCGAGCCGTCTGCAAAACACTTTTGTGTGTTCAAGTGGTTAGTACACGGCTATATCGATTAACCCTATCAAAAATATATTTGTGAAAAATGAAAAACACGTTAGTGTTTATATCTGTAATGTCTAAAAGATATACTTATTTTATTTTTATTTTATATCCTCTAAAGATATATAAAAAATCATTATTGAAAAAATAAATTATTTTTTTATAGAACATGTTATTCAAAATTTCCAATATTATCATACATACTCTCTTTATAATAAAATATTTATAAATCAATAGTTTGAATATTATTATCTCCCATTAAAGTTTTGGATTAACTTTAACATTAATATATATATATATATATATATATATATATATATATATATATATATATATATATATATATAGGCCTGAATAAGTCTGCATCGGTTATATTTGATTTCAGTGTTTAAAATGAGTATTTGTTGGAAATGTTATTTGACTTGAATGAAGAATACAATTTAATTTTTGATTTACTATTCAAATGTCTCGTGTTAAACGCATATCAAAGACCAAAAATATTTTATACTTTATTTTATGTTTCAGTGAAAAATAAACACATACATGTACATTGCTGTATACTTTTCCCCAAATAAAGTTAAAAAAGTTCATTAGTATTGTGGAATTCATAAGAGTGATTAAGTAAACTGTTATGGATCTTTAAAATAAAAGGTTTACATTACATTCTTTTTTTTTAATACAGTGGATTCCGCTTAATTGGGACACCACTTAGTTGGGACAGCCGCTTATTTGGGACAAATCTCAGAGAAACCAAATGAAGAAGCCAATTTAAATTTGTATGTTTAATTGGGACAGCCGCTTAATTGGGACAAAAAGCCTCGGTCCCGATGTGTCCCAATTAAGCGGAATCGACTGTATTGTGAAAAATAAAAAAAATAATATCGGAGATTCCCGACATTAATTGCATCATCTGGTAAGCGGTTTTCAAACAGATTTCTGGAGTTGCATTGACCATTTTCGTGGGTCAGTGGCCCACACAAATTTTATTGCTTACCATTCAATATTATTACTATTTTTAAATATTCAGGCCCGTAACGTGATGGGGGGGGGCAGGGGGCCGCGTCCCCCGCCCCTGCGTTTTGTCTGGATCCCATCTGCATGTTTGCTCTATTTATCAAAATTTATTTCCTGACCCCCGTGCTCTTGCCTGGCCCCTGCTGTAGAATTTTCACGCTACGGGGCTGTAAATTTTACAATTGTTACTGTCTCTAATACCAGCATACTCACAATGAAAGAATAATTCATTTAGCTTTCATGCTACAAAACTGGGATTTAGGTGAAGAGGTCTTGGGGAATCTGTCTGTATAAATACAGGAACTAGGTCAGTTCTTACATGTAGGTCGACTAGGCGACCACATAGTGCCTTACTAATAAAGTTGGAGGGGGTCCCTAATTAGGGCTTTAATCTAGACGTTACCATAAAAAAAGTCTAACAGGGCTTAACATTTGGGGTGATGGAAGGGTGTGACGATGTATGGAAAGAGACCAGTGTCGTAAATAAATCGAATGACCTTTGACCAGCGAGTGTCTAGCACACGAATTTCGACAAGTAAATTGTTCAGGGAAGTAATGCAGCGGGAGGCACGAAATAATTTAAAATTCTGCAAAACAATACAATTCTGGCGACTTATGAGAGTGGTCAGTCTAATGATAGGATGATTTATTACACATCCTGATGAGCAGGCGGTCAGTGTGTTCTTAATAGTGATTTGAGAACCTCTACAGTTCAAAATTTATCGAGGAGATTATTGTAGAAAGTTAGTTTGAATGCCGTTAGTACTGTCAGAATCAGTTGTAAATTAACTGCTTTCATTAAGGGTTAGATTTAAATAAAGTTAAAGTTGTTCAGTAATTGATGGCCGTTAGTTTATAATTTCCGAGAAGAGGAGATCGGCATACGAAAGACCGGTAGTAGTAATAGAACACAACGCAACATACCGTTAGTTAAAAGGAGAATGGCATGCAATAAGACCACCACAACACGCAGATCGGGCAGTGGGAGGAGTTTCCAGCTCGCTACCTAAGCACCACTCAGACGACTGCATACCATACATGCAGTGGCGTACCTGGGGGGGGGGGGCGGTGGGTGCGGTCCGCACCTGGCGGCACTTTTTATTACTTTTTTTGGGGGGGGGGGGCGGCAAAAATGTATAGATTAAATTGAAATACCTAAATGAGAGGGCGGCAAATTCGTCTTCCGCCATGGGCGATCGACACCCACGCTACGCCGCTGCATACATGTGATTTAAACAATGTCCAAATTTGAGAACCCCTGGTCTAAACTTTGACCAATACGGTTTAACATCGGGAATTTCCTGAATTACTTACTATTCGCTTTGGTCGTTGCTAAGCAATGCTATAACAAGCGGTATTATAGCCTACACATTTTAAAAAATGTAAATTATTTAGTTTTATGTGAATATAAACTTTCAAAAATACCTTGGTGGAGTGGATTAAAAAACATTTTTCTGCTACAATACCTTCGGTAAGGGTTGTGTCTTAAAGTGTTACTAATTCATGCATGATAATGGAATGTTTTCAATTGATTCGGAAATGTTTTCTAATATTTTACCACCCTATAGTATTAAAATGCGTTGCAATTACTTGCAATAGTAGCCTAGTAAACAGCATAAAATAATTATGAATGTAATAACTAAATATATCTTTATAATTTGCTCCATTCAAATATTCATGCAGGTCACATGACAGATTCATGAGACGTCAAGCTTTTATTTTGCTTGACTTGAACTTTGGCGAAATGAAGAAAGAGAATTGCTGTCACCCTAAATTGGAAACATTTTGTTTTCATTATAAAACACATTTAAAATACGCGGAAATGATTAAAATATAAACGTGCGATGTAAATAAAAGTTATTTATTTGATGAATATCTCGGGTAAAGGGGTTGGTCAATATTTTTGCAATTGATGGAATGAAATGTTAGTATTTAAAATCCTTATCATCATGTGTATACAACTGATACATATTTGTGCTTAATTAAGTAAAGAACAATTTTAATAAAAAAAATCACTAAAAACTGAAAAAAAAAGAAAAGTTATAACTCTTTATTGTGTTATATTTGTGTCAAATACAAGCTAAACAGTATGAAGGTTAAAAGGCCCTGGGTTAAAAAAAAATATTTATGTTCACCACCATTTTGACGCAGCACGGCTAACGCTTTACACCTATGCTGCTATGCACCTCGTGGTGCCTTCAAACAAATTGTATGGCGAAGGAGAAATATTTAGAGCTTTTGCTAAGTTCATGAATAATTTGTAAGGGTTCTGTTACGTACATGAATAGTTTGTAAGGGTTCTGTTACGTAATGAATAGTTTGTAAGGGTTCTGTCACGTAATGACTAGTTTGTAAGGGTTCTGTTACGTACATGAATAGATTGTAAGGGTTCTGTTACGTACATGAATAGTTTGTAAGGGTTCTGTTACGTACATGAATAGTTTGTAAGGGTTCTGTTACGTAATGAATAGTTTGTAAGGGTTCTGTTACGTACATGAATAGTTTGTAAGGGTTCTGTTACGTACATGAATAGTTTGTAAGGGTTCTGTTACGTACATGAATAGTTTGTAAGGGTTCTGTTACGTACATGAATAGTTTGTAAGGGTTCTGTTACGTACATGAATAGTTTGTAAGGGTTCTGTTACGTACATGAATAGTTTGTAAGGGTTCTGTTACGTACTGAATAGTTTGTAAGGGTTCTGTTACGTACATGAATAGTTTGTAAGGGTTCTGTTACGTATATGAATAGTTTGTAAGGGTTCTGTTACGTACATGAATAGTTTGTAAGGGTCCTGTTACGAATGTTATTTAAAAAATCCAAAGTTAATACTACGTAGTGGGACGGATGACCGAGTGGCGTAGATACTCGACTGTCAACCTGAGAGTCCTGGTTTCAATCCTCGGTGAGAACCATGGGGAAATTTTACTGGAGAAATATGTTTCAAAGTCGTCCCACAAGACCACCCAGCTTTAAATGGGTACCTGACTTAAGTTGGGGAAGTAAAGGCGGCTGGGCGTTGTGCTAAAAAATTCCTACCCTTTTTTTAAGCTATTCAATTGTGCATGTGCAAAATTCTGAACAAGTTCTGATAAATGTGATGAATAAAGAGCTACATCTTTTATGTTCTTTTTTTTTTTTTAGTCAATCAATGTGACATTACATTGAGTAGGGTACGGCTGACAAGTGGATCTAGAATTATTATTTTTTTTTACGCCGCCACTGCCAGCATGATAGGGTGTAGTGTGCTCATATCACCTGCATTGTTGGCGGCGCTACTGCATGTCTTCCATGCCTACAGAGCGGCGGGGTGTGTATGCCCGCAATCATCTGCCGGGATGGCAGAAAAAAGACCTGCCCAGACCAGCAAAGGGTGTGTGTACTGCTGATCGGCTAGAATGGCAAGGCAAAAGGTTTTTCCTGCCACTCGGACAGAGGGGAGGGTGTAATGTGCCTGAACCGACAGCCCGAAATGGCAGGGACAGTTACAGATAGGGGTCCATAACATGTAGGGGCCTATTACATGCAGTGGCCCATTACAGACATCGGTCCATAACAAGATGGGGCACATTGCAGGTAGGGGCCCATAACAAGAAGGGGCCCATTACAGTCAGAAGCCAATTACGGGCTGGGGTCATTACCGGTATGGGACTCTTAAAGGAATGACTGCTTTCTGAAACTATGATTAGTATTGGGGATGTACAATTCCCAAGGCAATAGTCGATTTGCTTACCAGTACGTCTCGCATAATAACCCAACAACTATCGATTGTCTGCTCTAAGAACTGTATTGAGCCGTTGCCATACACACACTGACTGCCTGCCTCGCGTTGTTCTCTGGTTGCTGCGACCTTTTAATTGTTAACAAACTCTATAGCACTTGAATCTATCTATCTATCTATCTATCTATCTATCTATCTATCTATCTATCTATCTATCTATCTATCTATCTATCTATCTATCTATCTATCTATCTATCTATCTATCTATATATATATATATATATATATATATATATATATATATATGTAAGTTTTATACCAGCAGCTCTACAAATGTGGATCGCAGTCCACTGGTGACCTCTGAACTAATTAGGAATGAGTCCCATTTTATTTGCAGTAGTTGCTTTATCGATTACATTACAACTACGGTAATTTACTTTTTTACTGTCTTGAATCATTTTTTTTTTGTTTCTTTTACAATTGTTCCTCAAAAAACAAATATAGGTTTCTTATTTGGTCGTAATTTACTAAAGTTTGAGAAACACTGGTCTACAAAGTCTTAAGATTTAAATTATTGCGTTTAAATTTACGTCAGTGTTTCATAACGGGGTGGGGGTGATTGCTTGAGGAGAAGGGGAGACTGTGACGAGCTAAAGTAGATGTAGAGACAGAGACAATCCCCTTCGACCTTTTAACATAGTAGATATCTAAGAATTAGGATTAGCACGAATAATAGTGACAAGGTGACAGACAACTTAGGGCAAGGTGGGAAACAATAGAATAGTAGACAGCAAAGGTGTGAAGACTGGGAGGCGCCGTCGGACAGTCTAGCAGGTTAACAATGACGACCATGTGACGCTCCTAGAAAGATTAGATAGTGAAGAGACTGTGACGTACTTAGGGTAATTAGGGCACGGACGTTAGGGGTATAAATAGGGGCTGGATTCGGACATTAGTTAGTGAGGGGGCAGTTCGTAGTTAGGAGTTATGAGGAGTGAGGACGAGAGTTAGTTACGAGAGATCTAGTGACTAGAGTTTTAGGGACAGGAATTTTAGTTAGTCAGAGTTGAGGTAGAGCAAATTACTGTGGATTTAAATGTGTATTCGTTTATGGACTTGTTGTATTTTGATGTACATTTATGTAAATAAATCGTTGTACTAACAACGCATCGAGTTTGGTTGGTTTTTGAGTTGTAACAAAGGAGTCAGTAAATAAGAGTGAAACGGACGGACATTAAGCTAAATTGACATCTCTACGTTCGAATTAAAACGCACAACTCATAACATAAACCAAAGGGCCTGAGACGTTCATAGAGCATAACCAAAGAGCCCGTAACATTATGAAGTATATAGAAAGAGCCCGTAACATTTATGGAATAAAAGAAAAAGGACCCGTAACAGAGACATTTATAAAATCATCTCATCTTTAAAAAATCCGACCATCCACTGTGAATGTTAATCATATGGGCAACTGACGGGGCGTTTTTCATAGCGCCCTTCTTTAAACCCCACCGCCAATATTTTTTTTATTATTTTTTTTTTCGCCGCCATTGCCAGCATGGTAGGGTGTAGTGTGCCTACCACACCTGCATTGTTGGCGGCGCTGATGCACGTCTGCTATCCCTACAGAGGGCGGGAATGAGTGTGCCCGCTATCATCTGCCGGGATGGCAGAAAGATGGGTTTTATTCCTTGCCCAAACTGGCCAGACCAGCAGGGTGTGTGTACTGCTGATCGGCCCGAATGGCAAGGCGATGGGTTTTTCCTGCCACTCGGAAAGAGGGGAGGGTGTTTTTAGTATTTTTAATAATATTATTTATTTCTTCTATGGTTGATTCTTCTGTTTATGCACCATTGTCCTCTGCAATGTTTCGTACATCTCTTTGACTGTCAGTATTAATGTTCAGCATTTCTTCGAAATATTACGCTCACCTTTCTAGAACCATTTCATTTTCTATAAGCAGGTCGCCTGATTTGCTAAGACACATGTGAGATCTTGCTTGAAAGCCGATACTTTCCTATTTGATGGCCATGTACATTTTTCTTGTTTCTTTTTCTTTTGAGAATTCCTCTAGTTTTCTAGTTTTCTTTTTTCCCATTCACGTTTTTTCTTTCTGCATATGTTAGTAGCCTTCCTTCTAGCCTCAGTGTATGTGTGAGTTGACTTTCTAGTTGCTTTTTGTAGCATTATCATTCTCAATTTGTTTCGTTCTTCCACTTCTTTTTTGCATTCATCGTCATACCATTCAGCTCTTTTCTTCTTTTGCTTGTATCCTATGTCACTTTCCGCTGTGTTTTTATAGTTTGTTTAATCTTTGCCCATTGGCTATTTAGATTTTTAGTATCCTCTATAGTTAGTGTTTCTAGTTTGCTTTTAATTTCTTGTGCATATTTTTCTTTTGTTTGTAGCTCTTTTATTAGTTTTTCACAGTCAAATCGGTTTGTTATCTTAGCTTTTGTTTTGTGAAAAATACTTATTTTTTGCTTATACTTTATTTTGACTAACATGTGGTCTGTGTCGGCATCTGCTCCTCCGAAGCTTCTGACATCTTGAATATCTGAACCATGTCGCCTGTCTATTAGCACATGATCTATTTGATTTCTTGTCACCCCCATCTGGTGACCTCAGTATGTCTTTGTGTATTCTTTTGTGCTGCTAATGGTCATGCCTTTGCCAGACGCGAAATCAATTAGACGTGTTCCATTATCGTTGCTTTCTTCGTGTAGGCTGCAGCTTCCAATTTTTGGTCTGTATATTGTCTTAGCGTTGAAGTCTCCTAACACTACCTTAATATCATGTCTAGGTGCTTCTTCATACATCCTTTCTAGGGCATCATAAAATTCCTCTTTGGTATTCCCTTCTGAATCTTCATTGGGTGCATGGGCGCATATTAGGGTCATATTGAGCATTTTGCCACGTATCCTGAGGCTGCACAATCTTTCGTTTGCTGGTCTAAAGCCAATTATTTGATTGCGGATGTTTTTCCTGACGGCAAAACCTGTTCTATAAAAGATGGCATGCTCTGTTGTTATTTGTATGTCTGAATTTTTCTATCTGATTTCTTGGAGTGCTGCTATTTTTATTTTGTATTTTCGAAGCTGTTCAGTGAGGTGGGTTAGGGCTCATGCTCTGTAGAGGCTTAATACGTTCCAAGTCGCTAGCCAGTAATCATGTCCGTGATCGTGCGAAGGTCGGTATCCATTTGAATCAGTCCGGTTTTGAATAGTTGATTGGCTTTCATAACCTGTTTTTTTTTTTACATGACTGGGTAGTTAGCCCTTGTGCACAGCCACTATGGTGTTGCCCCTCACAGCCTTGTGGGCAGCTGCCTTTGTTTAAAATTAGGTCCCTTAGCCTTTGTAGATCCCTCCACTAACTACAAGGCAGTAGCTGTCTGCTTTGGTCCGCCCCGAGAATTTTATTTTATCGGCCTCTCCACACGGGGCTAGAATAAACACTTAGTTTTAAAATAGTTATTAATATGGCTGCTGATTAAACTGCGTTAATTTGCGATTAACGCGTCAAAAAATTTGCTATTAAAATTTTTAACGCAACACTTAAAAGCGTTAATTCGACCAAAATTCGGAAAGTTCACCAAACGATAAATAACAGAATTTACCCCAATAATTTGAAGTCAAGGTCCATTCACTTATTAAGTAGATCTACCACAACCACCCTGTCGCAATACGCACACCCCTCACCCCCAGTTATGTAGCCTAAAGCCCCACTTGTAATATAAAAGGAGATGTTTTTATATATAGCCCTGCGACAAGTAAACTTCCTGCTCCCTTCTAGGTCGATGTAAAAAGAGAAAACTTTCATTCACTAGTTTACATTTTATACTGTAGTGTATTGTTGAAGTTATAATAAATCCGTTTATAATTAGATCAAAATAACGAGATGCTAGAAATTTTGTATCATCATATATTTTTGCGCATAATTTTGTATCGTATTTTGTTAGTATAGCATCTTGCTGGTCACGTCTGCAAATGCTGAACTAATACATCTGTACACGAGACAGTGGTTGTATTTTTCATAATTATTGTGACACTGAGTTAAATTTAATATTTTATATAGGGCTGTTGATTTACTGCAATTAAAGCGTAATTAATGCGTTTAAAATATGCGATTACATTTTTTAACACAAACACCGAAATGCGTTAAATAATTTTACCCAAATGCTATTATTTCAGAGTTGAAGAAAAAATAAAAAAAAAAAATAAGTAAATAACCCAATTCTATAACCAGACTAGACAAGATTTAAAAAAGCAAGAAAATATACCCCAACACAGAACCTGTCACGTTTACATAGCAGCAATATGACCTTGAAACAGGGGGATAGGGTGGTTGGGTAAGCCATAAGTGACGTCATCTTTGTGCTGCTGTGTCTAAAATGTAACTTGTTTGGGAAAGGGTGTGGGGGACGCGTTAATAATAAGGGAGCGACTACTTTCTTTCAATATCATTATTTTATGAAAAGAAAGGCACATATGAAATATAAATGACGTGTGTATTTTTTTTCAGATGGGAAGTTGGGGGGGGGGGTGTATTACGGTAGTGGAGGGTAAGATAAACAAGATTTACGTATGGCGAAATGTTGCAAAATAATAAAGGGAAGGGGAGGGGGTGAACAGGGGTTGACATACGTTACTAGGTTTTATTACTAGAGACCCTATAATATCTGTACTGACTTGATTGTAATGACAAGTACATGTCAAGTATAGCTAGGGGCTGAACACGCCCCCTCCCACAATATACCAGAGGTAAAAAAAAAACTTTCTGGCAAACAGATAAATATAAACAAAAAATCAACAAAAAATATTTTTATAAAAACTTAGGTTAAAAATCTGCTGGCCAGTTTCTAACGTTGTACAGAGAATATATAGAGTGATGAGCTGTCAGAGTCAACATCAACCATTCACCGACAGCATACAATGACAGTAAGTTCAATATGTGGCAAATATGAATAATTTGATATTAAAAATGAAATGAAATTGTGAGTGACATTCAGTCATATCGCAGAGTCGCTACGTCATAGTGTGAATAGAAATAATGACTAAGTTCACAGTAGCGTTAATTTTAAATATTTTACATAATTAGTAGTATTTGTTCGATGGCCATAGAAAAAACAATCATTTTGATTTTTAAGAATTTATGAATAAAAGTTTAAATAATTTAATAGTAAAATTTAATTACCTGCGATTGGTCTTTACAGCAAAACACACTACACTGTAAATGATGTGTAGCGACCAGAATTGAACATTTTTTTTGTCTTACTGATGTATATTTATCCACCTGCGTGACCTATACAAATATCATGCATAGCATGAATTAGAAGTGCACACACAGTCAAACGTGAAACGACCGTAGCCCCGCGCGTAAAGGTGGACGTTGCGTTATGGGATTTTTTTAGAGCATTTTCGAAAAAAAATGCTCTATTGTCCCCGTTTTGTCTGTCTGTCTGTCTGTCTGTCCGTCATCACCCTAGATCTCAACAACCATAAGTCCTAGACCCATGATGTATTTATCATTTTGTAGGTCTTGGCCTGCCATGTGTGCAGCAAAAGTTCATTTCGCCATCTGACCTATGAGGGCCGTAAAAGGGGGCTTATAAAGTACCGTTTTTTACTATACAAGCTATATTAACAATGGAGCGCCCTATATCTCAGCAACCATAAGTCCTAGACCCATGATGTATATATAATTTTGTAGGTCTTGGCCTGCCAAGTGTACATCAAAAGTCCATTTCGCTATCTGACCTCTCAGAGCCAAAATATAAGAGTTTCTTATATACCGTTTTTGCTTATATTTTAAATATAAATAATAAAAGCTAATCAAAGGGGCGTAATCATTATTTATTTTTGTAATAGTTATTCAACATGATTACTTCCCTCTCTAAATTTATCGAAATTCATGAGCGTGGAGCAATGTTTATGGCTGTAACCCGGAAAATAATACGGATTTCGTCCGGCGAAAATGCTCTAAAATGTCCTTTGTTCGAAACGGAAAAGACTTAAATTGCTTGTTTTTCTATTGATATCCAACAGTAGCAGACCGTAAATCCGCCAAAGATCTCGCTCTAGGCCTCGTTTCCTGTCGCGGCCTATTTTTTAATTATATGTTACATTGACTTATGTCAATTTTTTTTTATGTCTAGGTCAGCTCCTTTGATACCCTTCACATGTGACTCGTGCGTCTTGTCAAAACGTTCCATGCAGGTTCAAAACAAAAGCCTTATAGTTTCAAATTATATGGATGTCGGTTAAATAATTTTTAAAAAAATCGACTTTGTTAGAATCAGCGATGGAACAACCATATTATGAGATTTCCAAACAAGTTGTGGAAAACTAGAACGATTTGTAACTCGAACGATTTGTAACTCGAACGATTTGTAACTCGAATGATTTGTAACTTGAGCGATTTCCAACAAAAAAGTTTTGATTCAGAGATAGTGTCTTGCTTAAGTATTAACTAAAATTAGGATTGACGTGTAATTAGGAATTAGGGAATTCCCTGTTTGATTTAAACGGAGCGACTGAGATCTTCTTTGTTAAAATATATTTAATGACTTGAAAGTAGGTCGGATTTTTTCAATTGGCTGTTTTTTAGTTTCTCGACTAATACGCCATCTTGACCGTAGCGTGTTACACTTGACATCATGATTTTTACCTGCCAGGATAGAGATACCCGTAGTCAACTGACACACACCCACACACATCATTGTAGAAATAGGTTTGCGATCACCCTTGATGGAATTGTATCTTTTTAGAACCGCAGTTTAAATCTGGTTATCACGTAACCTCATCCGCAGCGAACGGTTATGTAGTAGTACGCAGTGACTTATAAGTACTCAAGTATACCATTAGAAAACTAGAACGTTCCATTATAAGCATAAGTAGCCTACATTTATTCACGAACTTACAAACTTTTGCACCATTGGAGGGTACAGTGACAAAAAATGTTGCGAAACACCGCTTTACACTCTTCATCAAGGTCAACGTGAATTTTCTTTTTTTTTTTTTTACAAGGGAAGCTACACAGTCTTAATTTATTTTCTTTCAGTTTGAGTGGCATTAGTTAACTCCCTGGACTGTAAAAAACTCTTTCAGTCATCAATATGCAAACTTTAAACAAAGAAATCACACTGAAAACTTGTGAGATAATTCATTTATACAATTATAATTTACAACTGCATTCAACTTATTTAACCTATGTCAGTGAATAGAACGAATGTTATGACGGAAATGATAATTTAACAATGTAACAACGTTGATGTATGACACCTCTGAATGCAATTTCAAAGTTTATTGTTTAGTTAGATTAAGAGAAAGTATCATATGTGGCTATGGTACACATGTACTCTCAATATGTCATATGTGGCTATGGTACACATGTACTCTCAAAATGTCTTATGTGGCTATGGTACACATGTACTCTCAGTATGTCATATGTGGCTATGGTACACATATATTCTCAGTATGTCATATGTGGCTATGGTAAGGATGTATTCTCAGTATGTCATATGTGGCTATGGTACACATGTATTTTCAGTATGTCATATGTGGCTATGGTACACATGTATTTTCAGTATGTCATATGTGGCTATGGTACACATGTATTCTCAGTATGTCATATGTGGCTATGGTACACATGTATTCTCAGTATGTCATATGCGGCTATGGTACACATGTATTTTCAGTATGTCAAATGCGTTTATTTTTCTATGTACCAAAGATAATTGGCCGGTCGGTCTTTAAACCCGATAAAATGAAATCATTCCCGACATTGGATGGGGAAATGACAATTTAGGTTTTAAAGGTAAAGCAAAATAAATAAAAAAAAAAAGGTATCTTTACTAAACTGTGTTGATCGTGAGAAAAACACCACTGACTTCTGTGAGCAGTGTGCGGCTGTAATAAAGTACGGGGGATAATAAAAAAAAAAGTCTTTTGATAGAGAGCTACACAACTACTGTCAATAGAACGTTATACCTGTCAGTACGGGGGTGAGGGGTGGGAGGCGTATGGCGGTGGGGTAAAGAACTGGTCTGTCGACCTGGATATTTCAGGTCATGGCTAAAGACCCCGCAGTATCTCCCGTGGTTTTAAGTGTCTTTTGCTTCTTTCTCATTAATGCACCCTCCTCCAACACAGACTGTGTTTATTGATTTTTTTTTTTTTTAAATTCCGCTAACGTGTGACGTGTAGTTAGCCAAAAGGGAGAGGTTATGTATCAGAATTTAGATGAGACCGTGCGTGAACACCATGACATACTTCTATGCCCGTACGCACCCCTCTCTCTCTCTCACCCCCCCCCCACTCCACACACAGGTGTGCCACAGGTAGAGAAGACAATGGGGAAACAATTGAAAGTGTAAACTAGCTTTTAGGTTGCAGAGATCCCAACAATGAAGCTAGGTTAGCTGTTTCAACTCTAGTTTTATGTGTTTTTAAACAACATATGCAACATTTTCTTCTTTTTAATATTTGTGTAATTACTTTGATGTTTTTTTTACTGATTTAAATAAAATCAATTCCTTAGTAAAATAAAATCTGACCATTGCAATTTTTTCTCGACTAAATATTTCCATGACGATAGCCCATCGAGTAGCCAGAGGCCAGTTCGGTACTGTTAGAACATTTAGATGACCAATGAAGAATGAAAGAGACACGTTGCACAGATGAAGCATAACTTCTGGAAATCTGTCAAACTGTAATTAGAGGCCACTGTTCCAATGATCTTGCTCGCTGCGATCCTGGCAAATTGTCTCATGCACGCTGGTTGACAAAGGCGAACATAATACTCCGTTTGTATATTGTAAGATGTCTCAGTCATATGATTTACAAGAACTTTGTACTTATATTGTGAGGGTTTATGGCTCTGTTTGGTTTGACATTAAAACAAATCCGTCGTGCAAAGATGGTGACAGGCACTTGTGGAAGACCATCTTCCTGTCACGTTTTTTGTCTCCCACCTTAAGAAAAAATCGACGATCCTGACTTATTGTAAATTGTTAAATTGTTAATTCATAAACATAATTTAGTTCAGCAGTTCATATTTACACATTAACATTACGAATATCACTATTGAGAAGTTGATTTCATTCAATATTATAATACTTTAAAGTTTGTATCCTTTAAAATTTGAAGCCCTTTGTGGCACCGGTAAACGTTACACTACATAAAAGATATTTTAGGCCATAACTACTGAGACCATTTGGCAGCCATTTTAAGCTATTAGAATAAAAATAAAAAAAAAACAAAAGTTTTTCACTCCACCCTAGTGTTCAGTTGCAGGTATAGTTTCTTAATGCTTGGGTAGACTGCTAATGACAGCATTTCTAATGTGTTATCTTCAAGATATATGTCTACTTCCCTTACCATTAAAGACATTATGGTCCACAGATCCAACACCTATACCAGCGTTCAAAAAATATCTGTGCATAGCGTGCAACATAAGTGATGCAAGATTTATTTCCAATTTGCAAATCCATTGAAAATTTGAACATTAAATTTAATTTAACTAATGCACAAATTGATCAATATTATTCTTACGTCACTTTTATTTGAAATGGTAAATTTTTATTGAAATATTTGAAAATTTGTATGTTATAAAATATTCGTGTTGATTGGAGGGTGAACTTTTTTTATGCAAAACAAAACTTAACAATATTTTCTTTATTTGTGATACAAAGCTCCACCAAATATGATATGGGGATATAGGGTTATATTTTAGTCATACCCCTACAACGACTAGTGCGTATTTCAATGTTTTAAATGCGATGACAATATAAAACTGTTACTATAACCAAAATGAAACGAAAGAAAGAATTCATAATGTTGACAAATGAAAGAAAGAACAACAGAAGATATTCATTTCTAACCGAAAAAAGTAAATTTCCACTGTTGTTACTCTCTGAATGAAATTACTGTAAGTGTGCAATATTTAGAGCATTTTCGAAAAAAAAATGTTCTATTGTCCCCGTTTTGTCTGTCTGTCTGTCTGTCTGTCCGTCATCACCCTAGATCTCAACAACCATAAGTCCTAGACCCATGATGTATATATCATTTTGTAGGTCTTGGGTTGCCATGTGTGCATCAAAAGTCCATTTCGCGATCTGACCTCTGAGGGCCGAAAAAGGAGCTTATTAAGTACCGTTTTTTTTTTACTATATAAGCTATATTAACAACGGAGCGCCCTATATCTCAGCAACCATAAGTCCTAGACCCATGATGTATATATCATTTTGTGGGTCTTAGCCTGCCATGTGTACATCAAAAGTTCATTTTGCGAAAGGACCTCTCAGGGCCGGGCTTCAGGGTTCCCAAGGGGCTTACATATTACATATAGATTATAAGCTAAACAAAGGGACGTAATCATTATTTATTTTTGTATCATTTATTAAACATGACTTACTTCCCTCTCCATTTATACATGAAAATGCTCTTAAACGTCCTGTTTTTACAGGCTAAATTTTTGCTTGTTTTTCCTTGCTTATATTTTCTTTTAATACTAAAAACAAAACATGTAAGAAAACATAATGTAAATAAATCATTTGGTACATTTGTATGCATCTAAATTTTGTTGTTCATGTGAATCCATAAACAAAAGCAAAATATTTTTTTTATAATCTTACTGTAGTATTAGTGTTCTTTTATTCATTTCTTAAAAGTTAAAATTGTCTTTGTGGTTTAATTTTTGATTCTCCTTTTTACATTGTATTTTTTTAAGTTATTTCTTAAATAATGTTTTCTAGCTATAAATAAATATATTAAGGGGCATCAACACTTTCACTAGCTGCCTTAGTTGGTGACTTCTGAAGGGTGGGGGGTTGTCTGATCGAATACATCCCATACCTTGAGAATTTCTGTAATTCAAAGTAATAAATTTCTCGTTCCAAGCACTCGCTTACTGCAACGTCCTCGTCTAGTAAGCCAAAGCAAGTAAAATAGAGTTCATGTATGTTTGCAACACATACAGTGGTCGAGTGATAAAGTTAAATCTGTGTTCAACTTGACTTAAGGCCTTCATTGATAGCATTAACTACGTAAAGCTTTACATATAAAATACCGTTTCGTAAACCAGTGAAGTAAATAATAATAAAGGGAGATAATAATATAACAGAACCTATCTATAATTTACATAACTATGGCCCCTGTATTTGTAGCATCATGAGGTTATATTACTTGGAAATCCTGATTAGTTCTTTAACAAACCATAATATACATATGTATATAATGTATTATTCATCTTATGCTAAGTACTAATTTAGTAGTACAGTTCTTCTTATTATATAATCTAATTTAAACAAATGTAATTTCGTTAGTTCACATGCGATCAGTACTTGACTATATTTAAATTAACATATATATATATATTTTCAGCACCTAGAACATGTCTGTGCTGCCTCAGATTGGATGTGCCATGCTGTATTAATCTCCCTTTTGGACATGTAACACACTGCTTAGATTGTCGCCCTTTGGCAATACGCTTCCCACAATGTTTAAGTCATATAATTGCTAGTCAAAGCCAGGAAGAGTTTATCGTACAAGAATCTATTATGCGACATTCAATAATATTTTAAACAAAACCTTTTATTACGGTTATTGCTATCATGCACAATAGTATGTTTTACTACCTATATTAAAGGTATATCTTTTAAACAGCTTGCCTTGTTTTGTATATAATTTCTTCCATTGTTATTTATTAAATAATTTACGTACAGCGCTATTGAATAAAGATACAATTATACCACAGTGAGGAAAGAAGGGAGGGGGATCAAAGATGTACAAACTGCGGCCTGACAAAGTTTTTATGAAGTGAAAGATAGGGCCCCATTAACTACCAGGGGCCTCCACATATGTTTTTGACTATGTCGCACAAAATTTTATTTAATTTGGCGCCCAAAATTATTAATTCCCGTGGTTGCAGCTATTTAATCTCATGGATAACGCATCTGCTTAAATAGACTTTAATGATTGGTAACCAAGTGAAGTTGTAATTGGACTGACAGTTTGATAACTGCATATGTACTACTGTGAGAGGGCGTGATATCTAGACATGTACTACTGTAAGAGCTGTTTTATTAAAAACCAAGATTTTGCCCGATACAGCTTTGACACACTTTTATTATAAACTTGTCAGTTGGTACTTTTATAAACTTTTGAATTCGTGTAGTTTTGTCTATGTTCACTGTGATCCATGTACACAAGTTCTATTGGTAACTTTATTCTATTAACTGTAATGGTCTCCCTTCAGTTAGTTAATCACATTGTCATACAAAGAAAATACAAACGTTGAAAATGCCATGATCAAATTCTACTTTATAGAATTGCCCACTATAAAAATGTTTGTATTTGAAAAAAAAATTTCAAAACTGTATATAAATAAAAGTGTTTCCTTAAATACAATTATTTACTAAGCTACTGGATCTAAGTCCAATGGTGAAGGAGTAAAACTGATAATGTTTGAGTGAGACTAGCCAATGTATTATAAGGGTGGTGGCTACATATATACATACTATCAACGCCACTCACACATATGTTTCTTGCTGCCAAGTAGCTGCATATTGTAGCGCCATGTGTGAGGTCGATTTTTGGCGCCATCTGAAAAATTGCAAAAGACATTTAACTGCGTACTCTCGGCGCCCCTTCCTAATTCGGCGCCCTGTGGGGCGTCACAACCCTCTTATAGTAGTTATGTGACATGAACATTGTATGTTATATAAATCATGTGTTCTTATACATCAACGGAAAGAGCGTTGGGTGAGATTTACATTGTTATAATTAACTTGACAGTTACCTATGAAAAAAGTTGTAAATCTAAATTTGGTCTAATCTCACCTGTCAACTTCTGTAATCTTTTTTTATTTTCAAAGTTTAAGCCAATTACATTTTTTTTCTGTAGTCTGTCAAGTCAATGTCTCTCATCATTGACGTTATACGTGTCCATTGACTTTCTTGCCTAAACATCCTGAGGTCAAAGTGGAATCTTGAATGGTAAAAATATATATTATTATCAAGCTAAAGATGGGAACAAAATTACCACAAGTTCTAGTAGAATATGTACACAACTGATAAATATTTTTCTAATGAAACAATGTGTACTTGTAGTTGTCTTTAATGTGACTAGCGAAAGAAAATATAGCTTTTTAAATTCCTTCCTTTTTAGCTGTTTTAACTTGCTTTTGTAAAAATGTGAACAAGTGCTGATGCATTGGAATTACAGTATTTATATACCTTCATCAGTCAAACATAGGACGTAGATTATCTTGACCCGTTAAATAACGTCATCATGAAATGCTTATGGATGGTACAATATAAAAAAAAAATTCTCTCTCCTCTCATTTTTTTCTTTCTTAATTTTTTTCTCTGTCTTAATTTTTTTTTATCTCTCCCTTAATTTTTTTCTCTCTCTTAATATTTTTTTTCCTCTCAAATTTTTTTTGTCTCTCCTCTTTTTTTTTTACGCCGCCATTGCCAGCATGATAGGGTGTAGCAGGTTATCTTGTTTACCCGCCTTCTCACACACAACCCTGCAACTAACTATTGATTCTCTGTGCTAAGAGTTGTATGGAGCCGTCGTCTCACACTGCCTGCCTCGCGTTGTTCTCTGGGTGCTGCGACCTCTTAATTGTTTGTAAACTTTACAACACTTAGATCTGTCTGTCTGTCAGTCTGTCTTTCTGTATGTCTATCTATCTATCTATCTACATGTCTGTCTCTTAGTCTGTCTGTTTATCTATCTTTTTACCTATCTGTCTATCTTTTTATCTATCTGTCTGTCTATCTATCTTGCTTTTTTCCAGATTGTTCTAATTATTCCAGCTTTTCAACAATTTCTGTCACATTTTAAGCGAAAATCCGAAACCGTTTATATTTGTGTCCATCTAGTTTCACATAGCAAAGGAAGATTTGGAATTTTTTCTACGCTGATTAATTTCTCAGAAAAAAACTATAATTGACTTAATTTTCCCTATTGTGTTTCGTACAGCATTCACATCATTTAAATCATTCACGACAAGATTTAATTTATGTGGACTGCAATGTACAATTGCTGCTTTTTGGTCTTTTTTTCGAATTATTGCTTCGACTGCTCCTTCTTTACCAGCCATTGTAGAAGATCCGTCTTATCCTTGACCAACAAAATTTGTCATATCTAATCAGGCCCGTAGCGTGCGGGGGTGGGGGGCACGGGAGCCTGGCCCTCCTTGCGTTTTGTCTGGCCCCTCTGCTTGTTTGCTCTACTTAGTAAAATGCATTTCCTGCCTCCCCTGCTATAGCTTGCCCCTTGCTGTAGAATGACTGACCTCTGCTGTAGAATTTTCACGCTACGGGGCTGTATCCAATCCAAATTCTAATGAGTTTGTAATTATGGTGTTCTTTGACAAATCTAACACCAAGTGACATCTGCTCAATACCTGAAATTATATTGTCTCGTCGGTAAGTATAGAAATTTCAACTGAATTCTTTGCTTCACGAACACTGTCTTCACGCAACAGAGACCCACAAATTTCGATCATAGTGTTTTGTGTAGTTTCAGACAGGCCCACCGACAGAAATTTCGGGCCCCTGGGCAGAGCTGTCACGGGTCTCTCGTGCTGATAATAATATTTTCAAAAGTTGATTGGCCAGCTCAGTCCGGGCCCCTAAAACTCGCCCTAGAACTCGCCTTTCCCCTGGGCATTTTCCCCACTGCCCCTCCCTCTCGGCGGCACTGGTTGCCGAGATATACTTAGCACTACAAGAACCAATTAACAAATGATTACCTAGAACTTCATCTCCAGATTCAACACGAAACTCTAACAGGTCGTAAAAAATACCAGAATGTCATTCTTTTCCACGAAGTGCCAAATCATGCATGCAGCAAAAAAAAAAAAAAAGATTGTAGAAATGGAGGGACCCAGTTTGTTGCAATTTTCTTGAATGTGTCTTCTAAATGATGAGTTAAACTGCTCATCTATAGAAACTGCTTTGGCTACCAATAGTTCAACAAAATAGCTTGAATCCTTAATAAGAATCTTTGTGCCATGTAATTTGCATGTGGCTACGTGCATCTTCGTTGAAATCTTTTAATTTAAATGCTCCCTGAACTCCTGGAATTACTTTTTACGAAAACAACACGCACAATTTGCAAAAGCCACCTTTTGACATTTCCAAGTATACAACACAAGATGAATAGTTTGATAACCAAGCATATCTAAAGCCTATTTCCACCACTGTCATCTCTAAAAATCTTGTTCGACACCTAATAAAAATAATAATATTTTTATTAGGGGTCGAACAATCAAGGATCAGCAGCAATTTCAACTCATTTGAAAGGTCGTATGTCAAGACATACCTTCCTATATCCAATTTTTGGAAATGAAGTGACAGCGACAATCAAATTAGAAATAGTTGCTTCAGTTGTGTCTGGCTGTTGAGCTTTTACTGTTGTCCTCAATGCATGTGATAATTCGGATACTGCGAACGCCCTAAAATCTGCTAATAACGGCTTTTCGGAATCCCGCGATTGCTCTACTTTTCGTTTTATTGAGCCTGTACATTTATTTTCCGATATCCATCTTTTCATATTAATTTAGTATAAATTTAAAAATTCACTCAGTGGCAGACGATTATAAACTAAGAAGAGTTGCCAGAATATAAAAAATCCTGAATGCCAAAAACATTTTCGAAGGAATAATCAAGCTGCAAAGGCCAAATAAAAAAAAATTAAAATCGGAACATGCTTGTGCTTGTAGTCAAAATGTTTGAATTTTCAAATACATTTATTTATGTCAAAATAAATAATTAATGTTATACTTAATTTGGATTTAATTGAGAAATAAACCTGTATGGCATTGTCAGTTAAAATAAAAAACGTGTTTTTTTTTGCCCCCCCCCCTGGAAAAATTCCTAGCGACGCCCGTGTACATATATATTATTGTTTATTTGTGCTTATCAACTAATGTAAAGACAAATTAAGTTCGGTACATTGTTTCACCCTAGCTTTGAATTTTAATAATGTTTAAATAAAGAAAAATTAAAATTAATTGCACATATTCTGGAGTAAAGAATTAAATTATTCCGTTTGTCTAGCCACATGAAATCATTTCACGCACCTATCAGTTGGTCGTGACACAATGACTACATGAAGTTTTACATTTTTGTTTAGTTGAATCAAAAGCGTCCTACGGATAGACATTAAAAACTAGGAATACGCAATGATATTGTAAAATGAAATGAAACAAAGTGGACAGAAAAACAACAGTAGAACTGGTTATCAATATAAAGCTTTGTTAACAAATAAAAACAATAAATATATATATATATATATATATATATATATATATATATATATATATGCAGTAAAAGTATATATGCAATGAACATATGTATGTTTTCTAGACTGTGCAAATCAAAGGGCTAAATATTTTCCATTACCAAAGCGAGAGTATATTTTGCAGTAATAATAACTTTATTGATATTTAAATATTTCTTAAAATGTACGAATTTATATTTTTAACATATTAAAATTTTAATGAATGTGATATATAAGTCATTGTTAGTAATGTAATAAGACTCGTTACATTATGCAGAAATCGAAAAAAAAACATGTTCGTTAGCGGTTAGTGTTTGATTGTTAAATATAAGACGTTCATCTCTTAGACACTGTACACAAATGTTGGGGTGGTTAGTGTTTGATTGTTAAGCATAATACGGTCATCTCTTGGACACTGTACACAAATCTTGGGGTGTGGCGGTGGTTTAGAAAACAAAAAGAGATAGTGCTTTTTGTTGTCATTACTGATTCTCCATTCATTTATCTGTAATCAGAACCGTTTTATGCTTTTTTTGGGCCCCAGTTTAAAATATATTTTTAATGGCCGTAGTCAAAGGTAAATTCGGGGGCCCTAGTCAAGAGCATTTTTTGTCTTAATTAAAGGAATGAAGGTCACGTGATAGATTCTTGTACAATAAACTCTTCCAGGCTTTGACTTGCAATCATATGACGTAAACATTGTGGGCAGCGTATTGCCAAAGGGCGACAATCTAAGCAGTGTGTTACATGTCCACAAGGGAGATTAATACAGCATGGCACATTCAATCTGAGGCAGCAATGACATGTCCTAGGTGCTGAACAAAAAAATTAAATATAGTAATTAAAATATAGTCTAATACTGATTGTCATTTAACTTATGAAAAATACATTTATTTAATTAGATGATATAATAAGAGAAACAGAACTACTATATTAGTACTTGACATAAGATGAATAATAAATTATAGACATATGTATATTGAAGGTTTGTTAAAGAACTAATCAGGATATCTAAGCAATATAACCGGCTTTTTAACACACACACACACACAAATACAGGGGATATAGTTACGTGAATTATAGATACGTTCTGTTTTCTCCCTTTAATATTAACTTCACTGATTTACGAAACGGTATTTTCTATTTAGAACTTCACGTAGTCAAGTTGAGTACAAATTTAACTTTAACTTTCGACCAGTTTATGTGTTGCAAACATACATGTACTCTATTTTACTTACTTATTACATTTGTTATTAATAAAATAGTTAATATCATGTAGTCCTCATTTACAAACAGATACATAGATTTATTTTGTCATAAGAAATTTCAATGCCATTTCATTATTTTACTAACATGGGGCTACCAAAGCAGTTGAGGAACGGGGAACAGGGGAATTTTTTAGCCCCCCTTAATAAAATGTCTCCAAAATGGGTTTAAGTTTGTTTAATTTAGTGGCACCTCGGGTCTTTCTATGTCGAGGCCCTATCCCGGTGAACGTCCAGTTGGCCCGCCTTAAAAAATCTCAAATGATCTCTTATAAAAATGTACCTTCCTGTTTCACATTTAATTCTAATTTAATTTCTTACTTTGTAGCTTCACGAATCTTCTTTTCTTTCTCTCTAATTCAATGTCTACGATATTTTTATCTCTGTCTGTCAAGTTTATGTCTTCCATCGTAGACACAACACGTGACATTAGACTTTCTTGTGTCGATGATGTTGACATTCTGAAATAAATAGTCAATTGCTACATTTTTACGTCTTTAATTCCATATCATAGTTTTAGAATGTTGTAAGTAAGACAAACATTTAAATATAGAAGAACATCAAATTTAAACAAATTAATGTAAAAATCAATTTTATACAAAAATTACAATTAAAGACGTAAAATGAAATATTTTTTACAATTCAAAGTTACCTTTAAAAAATCGCATCGGAAATTTTTACGTCTTTTTAATTATTAATGCCCTTCGTTTACTCAATGAAGACTTAGTTAGACCCTATGCGAGTGCTTGGGATGAGCAATAAATTACTTTGAGTAACAGAAATTCACAAGGCGTGGGATGTATTTGATCAAGCAGCCCTCACCCCTCAGAAGTCACCAACTAAGGCAGCTAGTGAAAGTTTTAACGCTTTGGTTATATATATATATATATATATATATATATATATATATATATATATATATATATATATATATATATATATATATATATATATATATATATATATACATTATGCTAAGTTATAGTTAGAAAAAAATGTCTAAACAGTATGAATTAATTGTAGCACAAAATAAATCTCATCAAAACTGTAAAAGGAGATAAAGAAACATTCTAAAAAAAATACAATACAAAAAGAAGAATCAAAAATTAAACCACAAAGATAATTTTAATTGAATAAAGGAACATCGATACTACTGTAAGATTATAAAATTAATATTTTACTTTTATTTACGGATTCACGCGAACAACAAAATTTTGATGCATACAAATTTACTAAATGATTTATTTACATTATGTTTCATTACATGGTTTGTTTTTAGTATTAAAACTAGAACGACGGATTATTTGAACTACCTTAAACGACTGCTGCAGTCATTTTGACGCGGTAAGATTTATTAAATTATGTCCTATAATAATTATTTTTATTATGTGTAACAACCAAAGAAACAATATATATTACGTAAGTAATCACATTCTGTTCATTAGTCATCTTGTGTTTTGTTACGACATAACGAGCATTGAGGCGTGTGTTACTGCTTGCTCAACTTTTTACAGGAGTGCTTGATGGAATTTTTTTTCGTTTCACTGTAAGGTGATCTCAATTCGTGAACATATAAAAAATGCTCGAAGAGTTGCATAATCCAAATAATATAAATGTGTTTATAGTCGCAAAGTCCAGAACATTGTAGAAGATATAGACAGGATATATTCGTGATGCTGATCTCGTTGTGTACAGGCGGCTTATTTAGTCAAGAACGTCCACTGAACAAGTAGAAAAATTAATACTTCAAGTTTCTAGAATTTTGTTTGTTTTGTTTTGCCAATTTCAACATGTTTGTGCAAGGCAATCAATATGAAGACATTCTTTTTCGGCTTGCAACTGTAAATTGAGAGGGTTTTTTGAGAATTGACGGGTACTTTTGAAGAAAAACGTTCTGGAGTTGTATCCTTTGATTCTACCTTAATTACCAACGTCAGCCGACAGAGTCACTAGATATTAATCGGTATGGCGGTCATTGTGACTGCTGCAGTCGTTCTAAGTATAACTTGTTTTTTTTCGAAAAACAATAATAATCTTCTACAATTTTAACATTGTTATAAAGATGTGAAAAGTCATAAAATATCAATAGTCTGGGGTTAGCCGTCTAGAAGTAATTAAACTGCAAAGTACCGTTGCGGTCAAAATGACCACTGCCGTCGTTCTAGTGTTAAAATAAAATATTAACAAGAAAAAAATATTACACACTTACTCTTATTTTATTTTCCGAGTATGACAACAGTGTAAATAAACTTTCTGTTCTTAGAAATGTAAAAAATGTTCCTGAAATGAAGCAATGAGCAGTTTGGCTTTATATACCCAGTCATACCGTAATTTTGTCGGCCACGCCTATAAGGTTAGGTTTGCTCTCTAACGTCTGCTGGGATGGCGGAAAGAAGGTTTTTTAGCCATGTCTAGACTGGCTAAGGTGGGAATCCCTACCTGTGCATCGCACGCTCCACAGATTTAACAAAATCTTAACTAACCACTTTTTTTTACTGTTTTGTAATGTCTAAAAGGAATGCATTTTTTATTTTACCCATTTATCCTTCAAAGATATATATATAAAAAGGTCATTACTAAAACAAAAATTATTTTATTATGAGACAAGTTATTCAAATCTCCAATATTATCTGACATATTTTCTTTGTGAAAAAATCTTTGATAATTAATAGTTTGAATATTTTTTATCTCCTATTAAAGACTTTGGATTAACTTTAACATTAAAAAAAAAGTATTTAGGCCTGAATAAGTCTACATCGGTTAAAGTTGATTTCAGTGTTCAAATGAGTAGTCGTTGGAAATGTCAATTGACTTGAAAGAAGAATATAATTTTACTTTGATTCACTATTCAAATGTCTTGTGTAAAACGTATATCAAACACCAAAAGTATTTTATACGTCATTGTATGTTTCAGTGAAAAATATGCACATACATTGTTGTATACTTTTCCCCGAATAAAGTTAAAAAAGTTTATTCGTATTGTGGAATGTATAAGAGTGACAAAGTAAACTGTTATGGATCTTTAGAATGAAAGGTTTACATTATATTATTTTTTTATATATTGTAAAAATTAATATCGGAGATTCCCTATATTACTAGCGTCATCTGGTTAGCGGTTTTTATCAAGATTTCTGGTGTTCCATTGACATTTTCGAGGGTTAAGTGGCCCTAACAAATGTTATTGTTATCAATCAACATTATTAATATTTTTAAATATTACAATTGTTATTGTCTAATACCAGCATACTCAGGATGGAAGACTAATTCATTTTTTCTTTCATGCTACAAAACTGGGAGGTCTGGGGAAATCTGTCTGTACAGATACAGGAACTAGGTCAGTTCTTACATGTAGGTCAACTAGGCGACCACATAGTGCCTTACTCATATGATGGGGGTTCCCTGATTGGGGTTTTTATTTGGACATTACCATAAAAAAACTCTAACAAGGCGTAACATTGTGCTTAATGGAAGTGTATAACGATGTATGGAAAGTGTCGTAAAAAAATCGAATGACCTTTGACCAGCAAGTGTCTAGCACACGAGTTTCAACAGGTAAAATGAAAACCTGTTTAATATAATTTCACCATATTAATATATTGATTCAATTTACTTTACAAATTTTACATTATATTAAATTACATTCATGCGCCCAACGTTTTTCGTTTTATAAAAATTAGAAGCTCTTATTAAGTCTATGACCATGTAACCAATTTATTCAGAAATTATTATCTGCTTTTTAGTACGCAAGAAAAACGTTGTTTTTTATAAAATATTTTTTTTTATAATTTTATTAAATTTTATATTTAATTTCATTTCACGAATTTTACACAGAATGACATTTTGTGTTCCGTAAATGAACTGTAGCTGTAATAAAACAGTAAGTTACATTTTCTCTAGATGTGTTTGAAATCGCATTTCCTGTAACATGAAGTGACACCTGGTTATTAATAACATTGTTATTACCTAACGACTATATACCCGATTAGTACATATATATATATATATATGTGTGTGTGTGTGTGTGTGTTTGTATGTGTGTGTATGTGTGGATATGTATGTGTGTGTGAATTAGACACCTACCTAGGGTCTCGTACGGCATAAATTCCTAAGAACTACCTAGCGGCCCTTAGGGCATAAATTCCTAAAAATTTCATTATATCTGTTCTTTTCTCGTTATTCTTGACTGGGATCCCCACATGTGTCTAAACATCTCTCTCTTAAATCTGTCAATGGTTCTTTTTGTGGGGGGTCACTCTTTTACAAATAAATGTTTCTAGGTTTAGTTACTAGAGACACTATTATATCTGTACTGCTTTGATTATAATGACAAGTACATGTCAAGTGTAGCTTTGGGGCTAACCACACCCCGCTCCCACCCTCTCCCCCAACATACCAGAGGTGAAAAAATTCAATGATGAGTCCTCAATAGGGCCATAATTGTTTAATCGCGTGCCTGGGGGTGAAAGTGAGAGAGAGAGAGAGAGCGAGAGAGAGAGAGTGAGTGAGAGAGAGAGAGAGATAGAGAGAGAGAGAGATAGAGAGAGAGAGAGAGAAAAGAGTTTTAGAATGAGGGAAAGAGAGAACGAGGGAGAGAGTGAGGGAGAGAGGTAGCAAGAGAGAGAACTAGATCGAGATAAAGTTAGAGAGAGAGAGAGAGAGTGAGAGAGAGTTGTATCGTAAACAATCTTTGTCTCAATACAATAGTGAATCGTTTTGTAATAAAATTTAAACTTATGTATGTAAGTAATCTGAGACTTACATATGGATAAGATATCAATGAGACCGTTTCTAGTGCCCCACTACTAGCTGTACATTTCACTGCACCACGCTTCAACAAATATGTCATTATAAAGGTCCCGACAGGTACTTTAGCGACTGACCCAATTATCTCTGAAAGTCTTTGCCCATGGGCTCTAAAAGACCCAAGAACGCTTCGGTACCTAGGTGATAGATTTACAGTCAGGTAGACTGTTACTTGTGTCGGAAGTATTAATTGTTTGTATTATTAGAATCTGTAGTCATCATATTTAAGTTTAAAGAGCATACAAACTTATATGAAGAGATTATTGTACATACATTTTTATGGTTGAAAATGAAATGTTACGTAGTAAAAGAAAGTCAAGATAGTTTATTATTTTATAATATATATTATGTACAGAAATAATATTTTGTATTCACTTAGACATCATCGTATATAACTGTCAATATTTCATTAAAACAAGAACTTTTTTTTAAATATTAGTTTAAAACTATGAGTGTCCCATTATACAAAATATTAAATCCATTTTAAAAAATTACAATTTATTTCCTGTCACTCTGTTCTTTATTCATGTAAAAGCCGGTCATATGTCTGTTGTAATATGTCAGTAGATGTTAAAACATTTCTGATTGGCTGAAGGCACTCCGGACACAATGATGTCAGCGGTCCACAAGATCTGCAGCTGGTGACGTGGTGACACGGGTCATTGGCGTAGAATGACCTTGATGTGTCACACATCCTACAATAGCCTGCATCTAAAACTATTAATGAATCAAAGTTACGATGAAACCAATGGCTCAAAATACTACTACAGTATATACTAGTATCGGTTAATATAAATTGTGTACCTGATACATTGAACAAGTATGTAGTGTTTTACATTCCTGGTGTAGTTACAAAATATTTTAACAAATTGGAATATTATATGTTCTACACCAGCAGCTCTCAAATGGTGTATCGCATTCCACAGGTGGATTCTGAACTACTTTGTAATGTGTCTCCAAATTATTTTTAGTAATAACATTACAACTAATTTACATTTTACTTTCTTAAATCTTTCTTTGTTCATATTGCAAATGTGTCACGATAAACCAGGAGAGGTTTCTTATTGGGTCGTAAATTGATAAAGTTTAAGAACCACTGGTCTACAAAGTTACTGTGTCTCCAAATTATTTTTAGTAATAACATCACAACTAATTTACATTTTACTTTCTTTAATCTTTCTTTGTTCCTATTGCTAATGTGTCACGATAAACCAGGAGAGGTTCCTTATTGGGTCGTAAATTGATAAAGTTTGAAGGACCACTGGTCTACAAAGTCTTAAGATTTAAGTCTTGGAATAATAAGTTTAATTTATTTCAGTGTTTCCTATAGCAAAGATAAACACATAGTGGAGTTGGTGGGAGAAGGGGGTATTGGTTGAGTTAAAAAAAACAATTATCTGCAAACAACTGATCTTCCACTGTAAATGAGAGTTTATCATATGGGTCACTGACTGGGCAGTTTTAATAGCGCCCTTCTTTCACCCCCAACATAAGTCAATGGCCAGGGAGGCACCAAGGGAGATGTTCAAAGTTTAAAGCTATGGGGACTTGGGAACTTTCTCCCGGGTCTGAAAGTGTCAACACCCGCTCACAGATAACAAAGGTCAGTTGTAATAGGTCTTTCATCTTACTCTCCAATAAAAGTTTTTTATTAATCTGATTAGTGAATAAAATTATATCTTCAAAAAGCCTCACCATTCAAAGTCTGTAGGACTCTTTTCATTCTCTCAGTTGCCATGTCAACGTTGTTGTCCTTCACATCACGTAAATTTACATCCTGTAGGACTGCCAACATGGCGGCCTCTTGAGTCTCTTCGGCAACAATGGTTGTCATGGTAATCTGTCAACTTTAAAATCTTCAAATAAAACAAAAACATGCAGAAAATATGGAACAGAAATTAAGAGATTTAAGAAAATAAATTGGTGCATGAATAAAAAGAAAAAAAAAGTTATTTTTGAGATATAACTCAAGCAGAAGAGAAAAAGTTGAAACTGTCAATGTGTGAGCAGTTATACTTCACTATTCTTGTCATGAGTACCATAATATCAATAATAGATACTATGTTAGAGAATCAATACCAATATACTGAAAACCATTTTTATATTAAAATAAAGAATCGCAAAATAGTATTCGGTCCTGTTTGTTTCAACAAGAACTGTTTAATAGTGTTATAATCTTTATTATAATAATACCAGTAACGCATATTTAATTTGCATGCATAAATATAGTACACACCCTCATCTATAAATAAGTTAGCTCCATCTCCAATGACTTTTTGAAAAATAATGTACACCTAAACACATAAGTTATATTCAGGTTCAGATAGGTACTTTAAGTTTAAGTTAACATCAGAAAAGTGATACGAAATGTAAGTATATGTTTTTAGTGTACGTCACTATCGAAAGAAAATTAAAGTTTACAAATGCCTATCTTTAGCGAGAGTGTTTATTTAGGCAGTTTAATTGTTCTTTAGGATATCATTAATAGTGTTAATAAATACAGTGGGTATTCGGTTAACGAACTGTTCGGACAGCGAACAAATCGGACAACGAACACTTTCAGGAAAGATTTTTGTGTTCGGACAACGAACAAAATTCGGATAACGAACAAAAACTAATTCTAACGAAAACGTCTCGGCTCTCGAAACAACCGACATCAGTCCTCAATTTGTCCTGAAAATGGATGTGCGCGTGCGTTGACACGTCATCATTCATACTATGTAGCAGTGAGGCAGCACCATACGACGTGTAGGGTAGTGTGCGACGACACATCGTCAATAGTGCACCATACATGTGTAGTTGGTTTATGTCCTTGAGGTTTTCGTATGTGCTTCTCTGAACGCCTTATAAAAAAAACCCTGAAAATTTGAAAATATTATGGGACCTGAAAAGAGTGGAGTGTCAAGAACTGTGCTCACCATAAAAACCAAGCAAGAGATTATAACTAAAGTAGAGAGTGGACAAATAATTACTGATGTTACCAGGTAGTACGACTTGAACATGTCTACAGTAGGCACAATCATAGCTAAAAAAGATATCATCAAGAAGACTCAAGCCGCTAGGGGAGTAACGAAAATTACATCCGAGAAGCACAAAAAAGTGTCATCCATGATAAAATCGAGAGTTTGCTTTTAGTTTGGATAAATGAACGGGAGGTGAGAAGAGATGCAGGCTAACTAGAATGGCCATCATTTAAGAGAAGGCTGGAGAAATTTTTGAGAAATTGAAAGAACAAACCCCAGGCTCGTTCTCCGAAAATCTAGAATTCAAGGTTACCACTGGCTGGTTTACAAAATTTAAAAGGAGATCTGGCATTAAACAAGCTGATGTCAATAGGGTTGCTGATCTCCACAACGACATTGCTATCAATCATTTCCTGAAAGTCCCGAAGGAGAGAGAAAAACAATCGACATTGGACATGTTCTTTAACGCCCAAAGAAAGGGAAAGGACTGATTAATAAGCAAGACTATATGTATGTATCATATTTGTAATAAATAAATACTAAGAAATTATTCTTGTACATGACAATTTTTTTAATTTAATTTTTAGAATCTCCAGAACGAATTTCCATTAACATATATGGTAAATCGATGATCAGTTAACGAACGATTCGGATAGCGAACATAATTGTGGAACGGATTAAGTTCGTTAACCGAATACCCACTGTATGACTCTGCATGAAGATCTGTCGAATTTCAAATAAAACATGTAACTAAATCGAGATTCAAGTACTGTGGACTACATTGTCGTCCTGGCGTTTATTGTCCATGCTGCTAGCTTCTCACAGTTCAACCGGCCCATGGCTCGCCTGCTTTAATTTTAAGTGGCTTTACATATAGATAGCCGACATTGTATCTAAAATATGGTTATAAAATATAAATAGTCTAAATATTATTTAATTTTGTTTTTTATAGTATTAATGACTTCAATATTTGTATGTATTTGATTTGTCAAAACAACAACAAAAATACCAAAAAAAAAAACAAAAACAAAACAATATAACATTATAAGAAA
This sequence comes from Bulinus truncatus, assembly GCA_021962125.1. Taxonomy (NCBI): domain Eukaryota; kingdom Metazoa; phylum Mollusca; class Gastropoda; family Planorbidae; genus Bulinus; species Bulinus truncatus. Next base: position 5,194,232 of record JAGDYQ010000003.1, read on the forward strand.
CAGTTTTGAAATACATATTCCATTTGTTTATTGTTACCTAACTTTCATTTGACATGCATCATTTACCTCCCTTCATTACAACCATCAGACATATGGAAGTTGGTATTTTTTAAAATGTCTTTTTACTGATTTCTACATTAAAGTAAAAGCAGGTGCAAAGTTAAGTCAGCTAAGGCCTAAGGAGCAGATAATATTTTGGGGCCTTTAGAAAATGAGAGACTATCACAGTTTAAAATTGGGGTCTGTTGGGAGCCGAAATATTCATGGAACCTAACACTCACATATTTCGCACTTTCTTTATTCCAACTCAGAATACAGGAACAGAATTCAGCAATCAGGGCGTTGTTTTAAATTTTATATTTAATTTTATTTCACGAATTTCACACATAATGACTCTTTCTGTTCCGTAAATGAACTGTAGCTGTGATAAAACATTTAGTTACATTTTCTCTAGATGTGTTTAAAATGGTACTTCCTGTAACATGAAGTGGCATCTGGCTATTAATAACATTGTTATTACCTAACGAATATATACCCGGTTAGTATATATATATTTATATATATATATGTGTGTGTGTGTATATATATATATATGTATATATGTGTGTGTGTGAGCGTGTGTGTGTGAGCGTGTGTGTGAGAGCGTGTGTGCGAACTAGAGAACTACCTAGCGGCCCTTAGGGCTTAAATTCCTAAACATTTCATTATATCTGTTCTTTTGTGGTTATTCTTGACTTGGTTCAACACAGATATGTCTAAATATCTCTCCCTTAAGCCGATCTATGGCTCTTTCTGTGGTGGTCACTCCGTTACAAATAAATGTTACTGGGTTTTGTTACTAGAGACACTATAATATCTGTACTGCCTTGATTCTAATGACAAGTACATGTCAAGTATAGCTTTTGGGCTGACCACGCCCCCTCCCCCCAATATACCACAGACAAAAAAAATCAATGATGAACGGCCCCCACCCCCCTCCCATAGGGCACATTTTTTTTAACCGTGGGCCTGATGGTCATTTATGGGAACCTTATGGTGGGTGATATGTGGGGGGAGAGGAAGATTGAGAGATATTGATGGACAGAGAAAGAGAGAGAGATTGATGGAGAGAGAAAGAGAGAAAAAGAGAAAGAGAGAAAAAGAGAGAGAGAGAGAGAGAGAGAGAGAGAGAGAGAGAGAGAGAGCGGAGAGTACTGGAGAGAATGAAAGAATTATTTAGTTGGAATACAAAAAGCAAACAAAAAGTTAAAAAAAAAATCCCCAGAGCGGGTGAATGTCTTGCCTCCCCCAACAGTTTTAACCACATACACAAACTATTTTTTGACACATGCCCGTATAATACTTTTTTCTGTGTTGTTTCATGTCTTTTTTAGTTCCCTCTCCATTCCGTCAGCCAGTGATGGCCATCCGGAGAACTTAAAACCAGACTGTACGTTAAACTGTAAGTGTGGTAGCGTTTGTTCCGCTTCCAGTTGTGAAACTTTTTTTTATTCTCTCTCTCTCTCTCTTTCTCTCTCTCTCTCTCTCTCTCTCTCTCTCTCTCTCTCTCTCTCTCTCTCTCTCTCTAGTATCTTTCTTATTTGATTCAATTGTTGTGGCATTACAGGAAAAACTAAAAAGTTCAAACAACTTATATATTATTAAATCTTCTGTCTATATGCATTCATTTCTTTTTTTTTAATTGTTTGTCGAGTTGGGAAAATTGGGCGACGGACAGAAATATCCAAAGTTACTTGTAGCAGCTGCCAAAACTTTGGGAGGTTGAGGCACAATGTCGATTCCCTAAGCCACAGCTGTAGGGATGTTCAGGAAACATTGAAACTTTAGCTATCTCAGTGCCCCGGGTTGACGGACCACACAAGTTGGGTAGCCTGCTTGCCTATGGTATATTTGGCAGTTCCGTTATGCTGATGAATACAGCGAGTTAGCCGGAAAATAAACTGAGAGTTTAAATAGAGAGGAGCGTTTTGGTACAATATATAAATAAATAAATGTATATAACTACATCAGACACTCTCACTGGGTTCATTCCAGTCGATTGTTTACATGTGTATCAGAGTTTACATGGTTCAAATCATTCTATTTCTTGATCTAGATTATTTTTAATATATTTTATTTTAGCCAACTCGATATAAGTAAATGATTTAGTATCTATGATATACATTTATCTTTATATTAATATTTGTATCATTTTGGCGGTTAAATACATTTTTATTTGTTTCTAGATAGTTTGACCATTTATAGCAGTATATTTCTCTGAGAAAACAATTGTTAGAACTGCAGTGGTGTAGGAAGGATACAGGGGGATGTGTGGCGACACGTGGTGCCGAATTAGGAAGGCGCACCGAAAGAACGCCGTTAAATGTATTTTGTAATTTTCAGATTGTGAAGAGGGCGCCAAAAAATTTAACTTGCATACGGCACCGTAATAGTTATCTACTTGTCATCAAGAAACATGTGTGTGAGTGTCGTTGATGGTGTATGAAGCCACCACCCTTATAATACATTGGCTAGACTCACTCAAACATTATCAGTTTTACTCCTTCACCATTGTACTTTGGTCCAGTAGCTTAGTAAATAATTGTATTTAATGAAACACTTTTATTTATATACAGTTTGGAATTTTTTATTTTATCATTTTTTCAATTACAAACATTTTTTTATAGTGGACAATTTTATAAAGTAGAATTTAATTATGACATTGTCAACCTTTGTATTTTCTTTGTATGACAATGTGATTAACTACCTGAAGGTAGACCATCACAGTTTATAAAATAAAGTTATCAAAAGAACTTGTGTACATGGACCACAGTTAACATAGACAAAACTAAAGGAATAAGAATTCAGAAGTTTATAAAAGTACCAATAGCACAACTGACAAGTTTATAAAAGTACCAATAGCACAACTGACAAGTAAAATATAAAATTGTGTCAAAGTTGTATCGGACACAATCTTTGTCTTAATACAATAGTCAGACAGTTAGATATATAGATAGGAAGATATATAGACAGACAGATTTTTTATATATATATATATATATATATATATATATATATATATATATATCCCATGGAGATTTATAACAACAGCTTTATATTTTCAAATGATTTTCTGAAGCTTGCTTATTTCGCACTGAAAGGTATTACTGTACTTGTGTACGGTATATGTCTGTTTTTGACCGACTATTAGAATGGAAATAGCTAAAAAAATGTATTTTATGGAGATCCTGCTACATATCAATCTATCTTTAAAGTTTAATTAAGGGAATCTGGTGTTTTATTCAATACAATTCATTGAATGTAATCATGGCTGATAACTCAGAAGAGCAGATAACTCTGTTGAATATGGAATGTTGTGTTTGGATCTATGAACGGATCCATCTACTTTGTTGAATTTATGTATCGATTTTGGTTGTTACGCTCGACATCTTGCTAGAAATACCCGTAGTCAAATGACACACCTACAAACATGATTGTCGGTCGGGTTTGCCATCACGTTGTTTGAATTGTCTCTTTACACCCGCGGCTCTCAACCGGTTGTTCGAGTAGCCCCTACTCCCACGGGGAGTACGGGTATGGTTATGGTACGCAGCGACCAAGTACCCCAGTACAGCATTAGAAAATTAGATACGTGTCATTAAAACAAAGTACATTAAACGCGAACTTACATGTGAGGGGTACCTGCGTACAAACTTTAGCACCATTGGAGGGTGCAGTCACCAAAAAAAAGTTTAGAAACACTGCTTTACACTCCTCACCAAGGTCAACGTGACTTTGCAGGGGAAGCTACATGTTCTCATTTTCTTTTAGACTTAAGTGGCATTAGTTGACTTTCCCGACTACAAAACTCTTTCAGCCATCAATAAGCAAACTTTAAAATAAGTTTATCAAAGCTGAAAAGCTGAGAGATAATTTATATATATATATATATATATATATATATATATATATATATAATGTTCATTTAAAATTTTTTTAATATTTGAAAAAATTTGAATTTTAATAACATTGATTTATATAGATAAAAAAAAAGTTGATATACAGTAAAATTAAAATTAATTGCACAAATTCTGGAGTAAGTAATTAAATTAATCAGTTTGTCTAGACACATGAAATCATCTCACGCACCCATCAGTTGGTCGTGACACACACTTTGATATCCAATGACATGTAGTTTTAAATTTTTATTTAGTTGAATAAAGTAGCGTCCTATAGATAGAAATTAAAAACTAGGACTATTGACCGATATTTTAAAATAAAATGAAACAAAGTGGACAGAATAACAACAACAGTAAAACCATTCTTTATATCTATGAGTAAAACTGGTTATAAATATCAAGCTTTATTAAAAATAAAAACCAAGTAAATATGCAATGAAAGTATGTATGTTTTCTAGATTGTTCTATTCAATATGCTAAAATAATACCATTACCTAAGTGAGAGTATATTTGGCTGGTATAATAACATTATAGATATATAAATGTTTCTTAAAATGTACGAATTTATATAATTAACAAAATGAAATTTTAATGAACGTGATTTATAAGTCATTGTTAGTAATATAATAAGAAACATTATATTATGCAGAAATAACAAAAATTACATGTTATTCATCGGTGAGTGTTTGACTGTTAAGTAAGATACGTTCATCTCTTGGACCCTGTAAATAACTCATGGGGCGTGGAGGTTGTTTAGAAAAAAAAGAGATAGTGCTCTAGTTGTCATTACTGAATCTCCTTTCATTTATCTGCAATCAAAACAGTTTTATGTTGTTTTTTTTTGTTCAGCTCAAGTCAAAGTTAAATTTGGAGGCCCTGATCAAAGAATATTTTGATGGCTCTGGTCAAAAGATATTTTATGTCTTAATCAAAGGAATTTTTTAGGACCCTTATGAAAATTGTTTGCGGCTCTAATCAAGGTAATATTTAGAAACTTAATCAAAGAATATTTCAGGGTCCCAAATTAATTTTTTTTTTTTTGGGTGGGGGGCTAATTAAATATTTTGTGCATTATAGTAAAAAAAAAACATATGTGGAGGCCCTTGGTAGTTAATGGGGCCCTTCCAAATGTGACAAAATCACTGTCAATTAATAAAAATTTTGTCTAGTCACTGTTTATATCTTAAATTCCCCCTCCCCTATTTCCGCCCTCCTACTTCTGTCCTCACTGTTGTATAATTGCATCACTCTGTACATACATCATATAATAAATAACAATGGAAGTAATTATATACTAAACAATGAAAGCTGCTCAAAAGATATACCATTAATATAGGTAGTAAAAAAATAATATTGTGCTTGATAACAACAACCGTAACAACAGGTTTTGTTTAAAATATGAATGAAGGTCACGTGATAGATTCTTGTACAATAAACTCTTCCAGGCTTTGACTAGCAATCACATGACGTGAACATTGTGGGCAGCGTATTGCCAAAGGGCGACAATCTACGCAGTGTGTTACATGTCCACAAGGGAGATTAATACAGCATGGCACATTCAATCTGAGGCAGCACTGACATGTCCTAGGTGCTGAACAGAAAAAATTAAATACGGTAATTTAAATTTAGTCAAATAAAAATCACATTTGAACTGACAATGAATACTTTTTTAATTAGATGATATAATAAGAGAAACAGTACTACTATATTAGTAGTTCACAGAAGATGAATAATAAATTATAGACATATGTATATGGAAGGTTTGTTAAAGAATTAATTATAATTTCTAAGTAATATAACCATATGCTGCTACAAAGTTCACACACACACACACACACACACACATACAGACAAAAATACAAGGGACATAGTTATGTAAATTATAGATAATTTCTGTTATATTATTATATCCCTTTATTATTAACACTAATTTACGAACGGTATTTTCTATGTATAACGTCACGTAGTTAACGCTATCAGTGACGGTTTTAAGTCAGGTTGAGTACAAATTTAACTTTAACATTCTACCAGTTTATGTGTTGCAAACATACATGAACTCTATTTTACTTACTTATTACATTTGTTATTAAGAAAATAATTAATAACATGTAGTCCTCCAAACAGATAAATGTATTTAAATTGTCATACGATCTTTAAATGTCAATTTATCGTTTTTTTCTATTATGGGCGTACCACAGCCATTTGAAGAACCGGAAGCAGGGGAAATATTTTTTTAGTCCCTTAATAAAATGACTCCAAAATGGCTTAAGTTTGTTTGATTTAAGGGCACCTGTGATCTCTGTAAGTCGACGCCCTACCCAGGTACAAAAATGTACCTTCCTGTTTCACATGTAATTCTAATTTAATTTCTTACTTTGTAGCTGCATGTATCTTCTTTTCTTTCTCTCCAATTCAATGTCTACGATATTTTTATCTCTGTCTGTCAAGTTTATGTCTTCCATCATAGACACAACACGTGAAAATTGACTTTCTTGTGTCGACGATGTTGACATTCTGAAATAAATAGTCAATGGCTACATTTTTACGTCTTTAATTCCATATCATAATTTTAGAATGCTGCAATTAGGATAAACATTTAAAAATACAGAAAAATCACATTTAAACATGTTATACTTGCAAATTAATGTAAATATCAATTTTATACAAAAATTTCAATTAAAGATGTAAAATGAAATATTTTTACAATCAAAAGTTACTTTAACAATCGTATTGGAAATTTTTACATCCTTATAGTTATTTACGTCCTTTGCTTACTCGATGAGGACTGGCGATGAGGACTTAGCAGTAAGCGAGGCCTAGGGCGAGTGCTTGGAATGAGCAATAAATTACTTTGAGTAACAGAAATTCTCGAGGCGTGGGATGTGTCCGATCAGACAGCCCCCCACCCCTCAGCAGTCACCAACTAAGGCAGCTAGTGAAAGTGTTAACACTCTTTATCTCGTTGTTTTAATATATTTAATTATAGCTAGAAAACACTGTCTACACATAATGAATTAATTGTAGCACAAAAAAAATCGCATCAAAACTGTAAAATGAGATAAAGAAACATTGTAAAAAATAATGCAATGCAAAAAGAAGAATGAAAAATTAAACCACAAAGACAATTTTAACTTTCCTTTAAGAATTGAATAATAAAGGAATATTGATACTACTGTAAGATTATAAAATTTATATTTTGCTTTTATTTATGGATTCACGTGATCAACAAAATTAAGATGCATACAAATGTGTATGATTTATTTACATTATGTAGCACGGCTTTTTTATAGAATTAAAAGAAAATATAATTAAGAAAAAAAATATTACACGCTTACTCTAATTTTTTCAGTATGACAACTTATTTTGCTTGTAAATGAATTAATGAGACAGCAGCAGACTTCTCTTATATACCGATTTGTTTGCGGAAATTCGTTATAGATTTAGGACGCTCTCGACGCACTGTTGTTGCGTTAATTATACCTACCGGGAAGCAGCTGTTGTTAATTATAGTAACTACTTTTATTACTGTTAGTGTTTAACTTTTGTAATATCTAAAATATATATACATTTTTATTCAACTTATTTATCATTTAAAGATATGTAAAAAAGATCATTATTAAAAATATATATTGTTATAGGACAAGTTATTGTAAATCAATATTGTCTGACATATTTTTTATATTTAATTCTTTGTAAAGTAATTCTTTAAAATTAATTACCTCCCATTATTGACTTTAACATTAAATAAAAATGTATATAGGCTGAAATAAGTCCACATTGGTTAAAGTTGATTTCAGTTTTCGTTGAAAAAATATAATGTGAATTAAATCTTGAATACAATTTTCTTTTATTTTAGTATTTAAATATCTTGTGTACAAGTCTTGTGTGTAACACTTACAAAAGACCAAAATTATTTAAACGTTATTTTATGTTTCTTTTGAAAATACATTCTTTGTTGTATACTTCAAGTAAATATATATTTTCCCAAATAAACTTGAAATAGTTATTAATATAAAGCATTTTATGAGTGGTAGACATAGCAACATGCCAGAACCGACAAAGCAAAATGTTTACTGTATTTTCGTAATACAATCTAACTTTAGACCATGTTCTAACCGCGGACATTTTATGCGTTCATTCATACCCAACAAAATATTTTTGCTATCTATAATATACTAGCTTAACACATTTAACTCAGCTTTATAAAAGATAATGTCAAAAACTATTTATTGGTTACTTTTCAGATATTTTTGTATAAATATCTTTGAGAATATCTTACAATAAATTTGTGAAAAAACATCGGAGTTTCCCAATATTACTTTTAATGGGGTAAGAGATGTACCAACTTGTAGTCATATCTATCGTCAGAGTCTAATGTCTTGTGTACTTGTATTATCTTTTATTCATTCAATTTTACAATTGTTATAAATAATGCTTTTTTTATTTCATGCTACAGAGTGGTCAGTTTAATATTAGGATGATTTGTCACAGATCTAGATGAGGAGACAGCTAGTGTGTTATTTAACGTAATGTAGAACCACTGATGTGAACATTCATCAAACACAGTACTGTAGACAGTGACTTTGGATCATGTTAGTACTAGCAGTAGCATAAATAAATTGATTGTGTCCAAATAGAGTTAGAATTTTAAAAAGTTGTATTTTGGCCGTTAGTTTGGTAATTATGAGAGAGGAGGGGGGAGCAGATTGACATACAATAGATTTTTAAAAGTACTAGAATAACAGAAGACGACGTACCCGTTGTTAATATGATAATGATATACAATAGATTATTGGCAGGAGAATAACAGAACACGACATACCAATTATGATTAATATAATCATGACACACAATAGACCGTTTATTAGCAGTACAATAACAGGAGAAAGTTATCCGTTAGACTTGTGCAGTAAAATTTACTTTGTAAGTTAAAAGATAGTTAAAGTTCGGCCTGAATGAGTCGATGTAAATAATGAAGACATCTTTACTTTACTGGACTTTTTGTTGTAGTACAAGAGACAGTGTTTTGGTGTTTTTCATAGTTTCAATGACTCCTTAGTGTAAATTTGTGAAGTAGTCACGCAAGGGCTGACTTATGTCACTTGAAGCTAAGGGGCGCAAAAGAAAATAATGGGGCCTTTGGAAAAAGAGAGACATATCTAAGGGTTTTAAATTAGGCTCAGTGGGGCTGTCTAAATATTTTGGGGCCCTGGGCGCCCGTCCTTAAATCCGCTTCTGAGTAACGGTAACTAGGAATAAAGGTTCCAGAAAGGTGACGGTCCAGAATTGTTGCTATGGTGACATTGTTGCATACGATAACATGTTATAAAATAATTTTCCATGACTCTCTAAGTGCCCATCGTGGCAGATCAAGAATAGATTAATCTGTTTTAGTAGCCAAGACACATTAAGGGACTGTACTCCCCGAACTTCAACTCAGGTACCCATATAAACCTGAGTGGACCATGTTCACCAGACTCACCGTGTTTCAAACCCAGGAATTTCTTGGTCGTCACTGGAGCGCTCTACACCACACAAACACCCCTTCCATTTGATAACATATTAATGTACACGTCATATTTATAAGAATTGTATTTTTTTTCTTTTTCATTAGCAAAATTCAATTTCATTCAAATGTAGTTTGTAAAAGACATTTAGAGAATTTATTTACGGTAGTCATAGTGCTCAGTGGATTAAATACTAACATCAAATAAATCAAACAATAGATACAGTACATAATAGGTTAAAGGTTATGCAGATGTTGAATAGTTTTGCCTTTAATTTGAACTTTGGACAAGAAAAAACAAATGTGTCCCACGTGACACACATAGCTCCACCCTGAGGACAGAAATCTTTTTAAAATAAAGGCAAACAAAAAGAATCCAATAAAAACATATTGTGTATAATGTTAATTGTATTAATCAGGGGCGTTATGTTAACGACACATTCCTTTTAAGTGCCGAGGTTAGAGAAACAGATGAATTCTACACTTCATCTGCACCGATGGCCCGTTAAGTCTCAGAGAATTTTACTTTACATAAAAAGTACATTAAGTATGAGAACCCTTGGTCTAAACTTTGTTTCAACTTTACCAGTTAATATCGGGAAAATCCTGAATTATAATTCGTAGCTCTCTAACAATAAACTTTCTGGTCATTGCTAAGTAATTCTATGACAGGCAGCATTATATTATATATTTTCACGCACCAATGTGTGTCATTTAGTTTTTCTTTAAATTTAAACCACAAAAAATACCCTGAAAAAGAGGATAACAAAACAAGTTAATGTTAGAATGTCGCCGGTAGGTTGTGTTCTTAAAACTGTTAGTATTTCATGCAAGAAAATGGAATGTTTTCAAGCGTTTAGGAAATACATTCTTGTATAAAGAATGCTTTTAAATGTTTAAGCAGCCTATAATATTATAATGAATTGCATTGGTTGCCTAGCAAACATAATAAATTAATTATGAGTAAAATAACGAGATATATCTTTAGAAGATGCTGCATTCAAGCAGGTCACATGACATATTCTTGTACCGGAAACTCGAACTTTGACATGTAGTTATGTGACTTACACAATTGTTGCAATGTGCCAGCGAAAGGAACTAGTCTATAAAAACAGACCCTGTGAGACGATGTGAAAAAATAGTGTATATTAATATTACTTAGACTTAAAGAACTTTCATCTGAACAGAGTTTAGTCATCTGTCACCCTGGATTGGGAACATTTTGGCTTTAATATAAAAAACATTAACACATGTAAAATACGCGGAAATTATCAAAATATAAATGTGCCGTGTAAGTAAAAGTTATTTACTTGATTAATATCTCGGGGTTATAGGGTCTATATTTTTACAATTGATTGACTTTTACATATTTTATTATTTAAATAACATGTTCACTTGTATGAATGTAGTGTCTATACAATATATCTAAATATTAAATTACCGCTTTGGATATGTAAATCAGAATTATGTGGTTAAACACTTTCCCGATTTTGTTCATATATAAATATATAAATATAAACACGTTCACAAAAGACGTAATGGAGTCATTTTAAAGCTATGTAGTGCTATGTTTTCATAATAAAATACACTTTACAAGGTTTGGCTGTGGTAAAGCTAGCTTTAAAGTAAAATTTTATAATAATTTTGTTCTGCCCAAATTATTTTTCGCTCAATACTTTGCTTGCATACTGCTTTACAATCCTAGTGTGTCATATAATCTGTACATGACGTCATATCCAGGGGAAATAATGACATTATATTTTTTATTACATCTTTCCTAACATTATTATTTCCCTTTGTCAAAATTATCAGCCTCATAAATCATATTTACTTTAAAAAGAGCTGCCTCTTGTGGGAGCTGTATTTTGTTGGAGCTGCATTTTGTGGGAGCTGCATTTTGTGGGGGCTACGTCTTTTGCAAAAAAAAAAGTACATTTGTGTTTCTCTCTAGGGTTTGAACCCGGGACCCCCAGATCGAGAGACGAGACTAACCTGTGTGAGTATTACATAACTATTATACTTTTTTAAAAAAAAAACAATGATAGAAATTTAATAAGAGTTGGTCGATAATTATTTTTCATTAGTTCGAGCTCATTTCAATGAAGGTAATATAATGATAGTAAATTGAAATTTCAAAGATAGTTTGAATTTTATTTTTTTTTTCTATTTTTTCTTTCTATAGTATGTAATTAACATCAATGCACTAATAACTGATTGGACAGTGTAATGTTTGATGGTGAAATTTTCCGCTTGGTGTCATCAACACATTACTTCCAGCAAGTAACTCTTGGTATTCAATGAAACGGGATAGTTACTGGGTTTGAGAGATGATTTCTGGTTAGGAACTAAACAAAGGAATTACTTCTTATCTCTTTGATTTAATATATTGATATATTTTTCTACTTACATAAACTTTTCATTAATCATTTTCTGACATATTTAAAACTTGTGGTTGAAATCTGCCAGATAATGTTTCTACATTGTATTAATGAGTTGTTTTTTTTTTTTACATTTTTTTGAAATATTTACCGATATAGTGACCTTTAACCTTATAATATTATTAAAAAATCCTTCACTCTGACCTGTTTTCCACGTAACATACTTTGGCCCACTTCTCTCCCCTTATGAATGAAATTATTGAATATCTTAAAATAGATTTTCTCATGCCAGGGCATGACCTACATTTTAAAACGTAAACAAAATCTTTAAAATGTTGAACTTTGGAAATGAATGACTTAAAATAAATAATTAAAAACCCGGTGATAACAGTTTTACTGTGACTATAACGGGTTTAATTATTTCCTTACAATTATACACAAGTGAAAAATAACGCTGTGGCGTCACTATGGCTGGTATCACCCACTGCGAAAAATTTAAGATGTCACACCCCTTCCCCCTTGAGAAATGGTACATATTTTGAATTTTCCTGTATTAGACCTTAGAGAATTTACTTTAAAATACTTTAGCTACAAAAAAGATAGTGTTGCTGACTGTATTGCAGAAAGAGTATATTGCTTTCATTAAAATGAGTTTGTAAACTAAGTCTCAAATTTCAGGAAACTACGTGACTACATGCGTCATTTTTATTTTTGTAACGTTTACAAAAAAATTCTACATTGATCCAAATAGTTTTGAATTGTTTTTATGTAACTAAGCGTGTAACAATATGCATGGTGATAATGTGCTACTGCTCTGTATGGTGGCACCCTGTGCTACTGCTCTGTATGGTGGCACCCTGTGATACAGCTCTGTATGGTGGCACCCTGTGATACAGCTCTGTATGGTGTCAGCGTGTGTTACTGCTCTATATGGTGGCAGCGTGTGCTACAGCTCTATATGGTGGCACCCTGTGCTACTGCTCTGTATGGTGACACCCTGTGCTAATGCTCTGTATGGTGGCAGCGTGTGCTACTGCTCATGTTTTTGACTATAATCGGTTTTAAAACTGACTATGCCGATTTTGTTATGCTTTGAAATTTAGAACTGTGCATTTTGGTGTCACCGCTAAAATAGTGTCACCCGCTGCGGCCCGCACCCCTCGCCCCCTCTAGTGTCGCCACTGAAATAGCACAAACATTATTTAAGAGACTTAAGCCATATCCTATAAATCCTATAAAGCATTTTGGATTCAACAAATTATTTTCTAGGTATTGAGGGAAAAACAAACAACTATTGCATTAGTAAACAAAAATATAATAGTATTCCATTTAAAGAGAAAAAATTATTCAATTGTATTTTCTAAATTTTGACTTAATATTAAAAAAATTGTATCGTAAAATTTGATGAATAGTTTCCAAATATTTACAGACTTATCAGTTAACAAAAATAAATTCTGATTGACTTTGACGTCTGATAAACTGACGTAAGGACTGCGCGTAGAGAGGTGCCAAGTGGCGACAGTGATTACAAAATGTCACGTGACCACAAGGTAGGCTTGGACAACTGTTCTAACTATCTCGACAACATCTTTCACAAGATGTAATTTGTAAGAAAATATAATTGATACATATGTAGGACTGCTACTTAAATGTACATTCTCTGTGGTTGATTTCATTCGGCATGGCGATAAAAAAATACAGAAAAAAAAATTTTCTTAACTAGTGATTGTTTATTACCGGTTTTATTTATATTACTCTCAGGTAGTCAGACACATGGATTTTTTAATAACTGGAAATCATTTTTTCTCATCCAATTCTCGAAATCCAATCGAACATTGAACACTTGTGTATTCCCGATGTCAATACACTACTTCAAAAACATCCATGTCAACTGATACATTTTGTATTTAGGGCTAGAGCTAAATACTTTTTTATAATGTTTATAATTAATAGGACATTAGCGGGAAACAATTATAGCGGCTTAAGCTTAGCACTGTTTTATCAATTATTTTATTTAGTCTGGTGTGATATATTTATTATTGTATAAAAATAAGTTTTATCAACTGAAGTCAGCGAAATTCCTTTAATAATATAAATTAGAGTTTGATAACTAAACAATCGATCTTTTATTGTTTTTATCAACTTATAAGTTTATGTTGATTATACAGACTAAAACAAGATACATATGTTTGACACTAAAAAGAATTAAGATGGATATTTATTTAAATGGCATTAAATCATGCAAATATTCTTAACAACGTTTGTTAACTAAATGAAATTGTGGGTTACGGAAACAAATAGTCCATAATGGTGCTAACGCTTTTTTTAAAAAATAAAATTTACATAAAAATGTGTATGATCTTAATTCTACATTATTTTCATAAACGTCTAAAAAAAAAAACTTTATAAATACACATTTATTAATTTTTTTATAAAGGGTGTGTCGTACGTTTTTGATTTGGGGATAAAGACCCATTGGATGGCCGCAGACGAATTTCATATAAGTAAAGACAAAAATGAACTATTTACTCAAATGAACTTGTATTTAAATATTCACATTCACACATCTGTTTCTCCGTATGTTATAAAATTAAAAGTTTGAGAATCAGCAAATTAAAAAGGAAAATATAAATTGGAAATTAAAAATGATTTTATTCTCTATTAGCTTTTGTTCGTTTTCGTCTTGAACTAAAATAAACTAAATGTCTAAATACATTACATATTTAGAAAAAAATTTAAATCATAAACAAACAAATTTTAGAAGTAAATAAATGTTGCGATTAGTGAGATCAATTATGGCATAATAGATTTTTGTTAGTGATAGTTAAGGCAACAATTTTAAATTGAATAGAATAATGTCCAAATGTTTACATAATGTTTATATAGTTCAAAACAAAAATAACATATTACAGAGGTTCAATAGTCTGATTCTTGTACCAGAAATTCTGACAGACTTTGACATCTGATTATCTGACGTAAGCACTGAGTGCAGTTAGGTGACAGGTGTCGACAGTGTACACAAAATGTAACGTGACCACACGGCAGGTTTAGACAACAGTACGCGTTATTTAGACATCTTTCACAAAATCTGAACTCTGAAAAAAGTTAAATAATTAAAAATTCTACATATAATTATATCAAATATATAAAAACAAATATATGTTTAAATCTAAATATATATCTAACACATGCATTGCCCTTTGTGTGTGTGAATGCTTTGAAACCTTGTGTTCCCTCATGATCCGGATAAATGTTCTTTTCTATTGCAGTATTTCTTACATGCTTTGTAACTGTGTGACTTCCTATGGCTATTGGTCCGCAGTCTAATTGTTATTTTCTATTAGGCTACAATATTTCTTACCTTTCTTTGTTATATCTTTTCATATCGTATTTTGTTCAATAAAGGTCACATGTTCTTTTCTGTTGCAGTATTTCGTAAATTTCTTTGTTATCCCTTTTGTCGGTTTTCGTTCAGCTAGCTTCAGCAGGCTTTTCCACGAGTATATATATATGCATACAAACTAGATCAAATTCTAACACAAGCTAAGCACTGATTCTCTACACTGACCATTCGTTCTATTATACAACCAAACATGTAACACAATGACGTACACAATGCACACACATACAACACACACATGCACAGACACAAACAAACACACACACACACACATACACACTCACAAGCACATACATACATACACACAGACACACATGTACACCACACACAGACGTACACACATACACGCAATCAAAAAATACACTGACACGCATACAAACAAACACTAACACATACACACACACGCGAACACACACACTCAGGCACACACAATACAAAAACAGACGTACACACATCCACGCACACAAACAAACACCCTCACACACATGCACACACATACACACATACACAAACACACACACACACTAATATACACATGTGCACGCACACACATTCACAAACACACACGCACATATACACACACTGTCAATCTGTGCCACAATTGAAATTTGTTTCAAGACACATTCAGTGAGTAAAAAAAAATAGGAAACAGTTAAAAGTGCTAATTAGCTATTAGATTGCATAGAAAAGCTGACACATAAAGGCCCATGACGAGAGTAGTAAGAAAAGGCCCTAAAAATGAGGTTAGATTTGCGGTTTTACGTTAGCTTTCTGTGTTCCTATATGACATTATTGCAGTGCTGTAGCGAGCTTAGCTCGTGCTCGGCCCACAATACCTTTTTAGCGCCCCCCCCCCCGGCAATCCGAAAACCATATAATATTATATATAAACATACCATTTGGCGCCCCTTTGTGAGTAGCAGCCGGGGCATAATGCCCTCTCACTACGCCATTGCATTTGCGGATTTTTCGCTTTAAAATATAGCCAATGAGATTCATAAAGGCTAAACATAATATTTGAGTGGAATATCGTGACAATTCACTTACAATCGTCATTAAAAAACTTTTTTATTAATTTAAATCAATTCCTATGTAAAATTAATTTCTCACTATTACAACTTTTTCCCCAGCTAGAAAAGTCAATGACTAACGTCCGTCGCGTTGTCCTAGTCCAGCTCGGTCCAGTTAGATGACCAATGAAGAGACACGGTGTTTTGTGTGGACAGGGGACTCCAGTTTATCAGAGGAATACTCTCGAGCGAAAAAGAAGTGTGACCGACAATTGACCGTTGGGCAGCTCACCCTGAGGATCTGATCTAGAGTCCATCCTTGCTATGAACTTCGGCCAAAAAAAGTAAATAAGCTGTTTTTGAATAAAACCCCTGTTTCATTACATTTGATGTAAGTATTGTGCAAATATAGTACTTAGCATAAGAATTCTAATACAAGTGTAATGTATAATATTTAACATATGATTTGTAATACATGTGTAATGTTTTTATTGAACTCTTCATAAACAGAAAGAATGTAGAAAGAGTTACTATTATGTATGTACATAAGTACACATGTACACATGACTAAATATCCAACCTGTTAGATTTGGTCTCATCTCACCTGTCAACTTCTGTAATCTTCTTTTCTTTCTTTCTAAATTTAAGTCAATGACATTTTTTTCTGTGGTCTGTCAAGTCAATGTCTTTCATCATTGACATAATACGTGTCTCTTGACTTTCTTGTATAGACATCCTGAGGTTAAGGTTGAATCTTGTATAGAATAAAAAAAAATACAATGAAGTTAATGATAGTTACAAAATTACGACAAGTTTTACCACCATATGTGTACAACTGATAAATATTTGTGTTTAATTTAAAAAAAATCACTTTTAATCAAATACACTAAAAATTGGAAAAGATAAAGTTATATCACTTTTTTTTGTTATATGTGTCTCAAATATAGACTAAACATCGACTTGATTTTTCTGTCTTGTTTCAACTATGTGTTTCATTAATCCTATATGTGTGTTTAGTTGTTTTCAAAAAAGAAGTTCTTTTCATTACAGGACGACATGTTTATCATTGGCTGATTTGGATATTGTGCCAGATATATTATATTGAACCTCAAATCAAGGTCATCCTAAAACTACACCTGATACTTACCGCCAATTCATTTTACACTTCACACAGGCGATGTCTTTATGTTGTTTGATATTATTGAGTTGGAAGTTCATCTATCAAGGTACCTCATCTTTGGTCTCGCTTGCATTGATTGGTCTTAACATTTTGTACTATAAGGGTTATCTTTAATATGGGCACATCTGTCTGTGTCCTCGGGTATTGGGCGGATGAAAATAAGTGCCCTATGTTTACTGCCCAGTAATACTTTATTATTCTTGTAATTGTCTATGAGTTTCAACACAAGAGTTGGCCGTGATAAGACCGTGCCGTTATAGGTCAGTGCCGTGATAAAACCATGCCGTGATAGGAGAGTGCCATGATAAGATCGTGCCTTGATAGGACAATACCGTGATAGGACAGTGCCATGATAATCCTTGCCGTGATAAGAGAGTGCCATGATAAGACCGCGCCGTGATAGGACAGTGTCATGATAAGACCGTGCCGTGATAGGACAGTGCCATGATAAGACTTTGCCGTGATAGGACAATACCGAGATAGGACAGTGCAATGAAAGGACAGTGCCGTGATAAAACCGTGCCGTAATAGGACAGTGCTGTGATAGAACAGTGCCGTGATAGGACAGTGTCGTGATAAGCTTGTTATGTTAGGACCGTGCTGTGATAAGACTGCGCCATAATAAGACAGTGCCGTAATATGACAATACCTTGATAGGACAGTGCTGTGATGGGACAATGCCGTGATAAGACCGTGCCGTGATAGGACCGTGCTGTGATAAGGCAGTGCCATGATATCAGTGTGCCAGAATAAGACAGTGCTGTAATAAGATCGTGTCATGATAACAGAGTGCCGTGATAGGACCGTGCCGTGATAATAGTCGTAGTCATATGACGGTGCAGTACAGTATGCGATATAACTAACATAACGTACGGCTCTTTGAAATGAAATAATTGTACCAGTAACACATATTTCCTTTACATGTATAAATAGTTTCGACCCTTTTCTATGATTATTATTTAATCCCAAGAAACATTCGGTATATAATAAATAACTATTACATACAAAAAATAATTTTGAATTAAAACACAAACATTTTATAGAGATTAAGTTAATTTCAGAAAACTAAGTGTAACGGTGTAAGTAATTGTTTTTAATGTACGTTACAAGCGAAAGAAAATGTAAAGTTTTCAAGACCTACCTTAAGAAAGTTAATATGTTATATATTCAGTTGTGTGTTTTCTCAATCACGGATGGTTTGTGGATGAAGGCCTTCCCTATAGAAATATCCCACACCAGATCTTGTGACGCGTCATGGTTGAATAGGTTTCCATAGTGTAGGATGCGGTGATTCGTGTGCCACTGGTGACGGGAGTTTTGTTAACAATCAACTTTGATTTTATATTGTAGGGTAGTTTCCTGAAGATCGGTTTTAAAAAATAAATACTTCAAATACATTAATTGAGATATAAAATCAATTCTGCAAAATTTAGACTATACTACTAATAAAAGACAAATGATAAAATTTTAATAAACACCTACTTTTGGAAATATTTCATGTTTCTATATTATCTAATTTTTAATCGAAATGCATTAGTTAACTCCCTTGTTTAAAAAAATAAACATCGGGAATATGAACGTTGGTATTTTTTTTTATTGCTAGATTGAAGTAGAGAAAATAGAATTCATCTATAAGGGATTTGGTTTAATTTTTTTTGTTTAGTTTAAATAAACTAATGTTACACAGAATGACGTTTAGTTATCCAGAAATGAATTGTAAATCTGAGGAAACAGTTAAGTTAGTTTCCTCGCTGTGTTTGAAATGGTACACTCTGTAATATAAAGTGTCGACTGGTCTTTAAGTAACATTGTTGTTACCCAATGAATATATTATACCTTTGACAATGCCAACGCTGTTACGTTATTACAATCACATATTTTTATTGTAAATAGATAACAGTACATAAAAGTTTGTTCACAATTTAGATTGTGAATTACAAACTACATTTTTAATGTTATTTAAAGGAGATACATCTTTACTAGAAGATGTTGTTTAAAAAGATGACGTCATCAAATGCTCTTTTGTGTATTATTGTCTTTATTTACATTTATTTATTATTTAAATGTGTGGACAGATTTATCATGTGATATTATTGATAAGTGGGAGGTGAAATAAACTGAAGTTGGTGCGAAAGTTTCATCCTTAATTCTTTTAACCTTTTCTTTCATTCTCTGACTCAAGACTGTGCACAGCGAGTCGATAAAAATCATTATTATGAACTACTTCAGTCTACATTTTCTTAGTCATTATGAAATACTTTATTTTTTAAGATGTAAACCACTGATGGGTTTACTTCTAATAATCTAATATATATTTCAAACCCAAATGTTTTAGATAATGTATGTAATTTTGTTTTAAATTAAGGTTAACTTCAAAATTTTAATTGAAACTGTGATAAATGAATACTGTCAAAAATACAATGTGCCCAACTCAAACATTATCAGTTTTTACTCCTTCATCATTAAGACCAGCAGCTATGTAAATATAAGTAATTGTAATTAATGAAAGACTTTTATTTATGTTATTCAGAATTTTTCATTTTATTATTTCTTTTTTTCAAATATAAATATTTTATATAATTTACAATAATATAAAATTGTATCTTTTTAAAAACGATTTTCAAAGTTTGAATTTTCTTTGTATGTCACTTTTATTTAAAGGTAGACCATTAAAGTTTTTTTTAAAAAAAGGGTTACAAATAGAATGTGTGTATATGGATCAATGTGAACATAGACAAAGTAAACTGCAAGATTATAAATTAATATATTTATAAAAATACAAACAGAAGAACTCACAAAATTATGTAATAATTTATATATATATATATATATATATATATATACATATATATATATAATTCTCATCTCCTATACACACTAACGTACAGGGGCGCCGAGAGCCAACATGGGCCCCAGGGCTGGACATCATTGGGGGCCCCTTAATAAACAATGAATCGTGAAAAAATTGACGTGGTCGGGGCGGCCGGGCCCCCTTACAGATGCGGGCCCCCTGGCAATGACCCCGCCTGCCCCCCTCTCGGCGTGCCTGCTAACGTATTTAACAGTCTTTCAATATTTCATTATTATGAGTTCATGGAAAATATATAATTTATTTGAAAAATTAGATGCAAAGTATATTTCATTCTGTCACTCTGCTGTTTTTATTCCTGCATGAGCCGGTCATATGTCTGATGTAATATGTCAGTGTATGTTAAAACATTTCTGATTGGCTGGCGACACTCTGGACTCAATGATGTCAGAGGTCCACAAGACCTGCAGATGGTGACGTGGTGACACGGGTCGTTGACGTAGAATGACCTCGATATGTCACATATCTTACAACAGCCTGCAGCTGAAAGTATTAATGAGTCAAAACAATGATGAAAACAACAACCCAAAATACTACCTGTAAATACCAATATCGGTTTATGTAAACTGTATACCTGATAAATTGATCAACAAGTCTAATGTGTTTTACATACTAGTGTTGGTCCAAAATATTTCAACAAATGGAACACTAAATGTTCTACACTAGCAGTTCTCAAATTGTGTATCGCATTCCACTGGTGGGTCCTGAACAACTTTGTAATGTGTCTCCAAATATTTTTTCAGAGATAACCTTATATCTAATTTACATTTTACTTTCTTAAATCATTCTTTGTTCCTATTACAAATGTGTCACAAAAACGGGACAGGTTTCTTATTGGAACGTGAATTATTAAAGTTTGAGAACCGCTGGTCAACAAAGTCTTAAGATTTAAGTGTTGGGATTCTAAGATTTATTTTATTTCAGTGTTTCCCAACTTAAAGTTAAATTAGTAGGGTAGATGGTGGGGGGGGGAGGTATTGGTTGAGGGGAATGGGGTGAAGACGATTTGAAAAACAGGCTATCTGAAAACAACTGACCTTCCACTGTAAATGAGAGTATGTCATATGGGTCATTGACGGGGCAGTGGTCATAGCGCCCTTCTTTCATCCCCACCTCAGTCAATGGCCAGGTAGGCACCAAGGGAGACGTTTGAAGTTTAAAGCTATGGGGACTAGGGAAACTTTAACCCGGCCCTGAAAACAATGAGAGTGTCAACACCCGCTCACAGATAATATTGGTCAGTTGTAATAGGTCTTTCTTTCATCTTAATCCCTTTTTTAAAATTTAAATTAAACTGATTAGTGAATTAAATTATATCGTCAAAAAGTCTCACCATTCAAAGTCTGTAAGACTCTTTTCATTCTCTCAGTTGCCATGTCAACGTTGTTGTCCTTCACATCACGTAAATTTACATCCTGTAGGACTGACAACATGGCGGCCTCTTGAGTTTCTTCGGCAATAATGGTTGTCATGGTAATCTGTCAACTTTAAAATCTTCAAATATAACAAAATATCCAGAAGATATTAAACAGAAATTAAACAGATAAAGAAAATAAATGTGTGCATGAAGTGAAGAGAAAAAATACTAAATTAAAAAAAAAAGTTATTTTTGAGATATAATTCAAGTAGATGAGTAGGGGTTGAAACTGTCAATATGTGAATAGTTTGTGTAGGTCCTAACGTAAACTGTAATATGTGAGCAGTTAAACTTCACTACTCCTGTAATTGTCACATGAGTACCATAATATCATTAATATACACTTTTTGATAGGATCATTACCAATTACCTGAAAACCATTTTTACATTTATGTAAAGAATCACAAAATAGTATTCGGTACTGTTTGTTTCAACAAGAACTATTTAATAATGTTGTAATCTTTATTATAATAATACCAGTAACGAATATATTAAACTTGCATGCATAAATATAGTACACGTCCTCAACTATTCATGACTTAGCTCCATCTCTAATGACGTTTTAAAAAATAATGTACACCTAAACACATGAGTTATATTCAGGTTCAGATAGGTACTTTAAGTTTTAAGTTAACCTCAGAAAAGTGATACAAATTGTAAGTATTTGTTTTTAAAGTACTTTACTATCGAAAGAAAATATAAGTTTACAAATGCCTACCTTTAGCGAGAGTGTTTATTTAGGCAGTTTAATGGTTTATTTGTGAGATCATTAACAAGTGCTTATAAATACGACTGAATGCAGATCTGTCGAATTTTAAATAGAAAATGTGTCGTAGTCTAAATACAAGTATTTTGGACTACTTTGTCGTCCTGGAGTTTGGTAGGAAAGTCATGTCATTTCTCGTATCCCGGCATGTCCGCCTGCTTTAAATTTTGAGTGTCTTTATATATAGATAGCCGAAATTATATCTAAAATATGGTTATAAAATAGAAATATTCTAAATATTATTTAATTTAGTTTTTTAAAGTATTAAAGACTTTAATATTTGTATGTATTTGATTTGTCAAAAAGAACAACAACAAAAAAAAACAAAAAAAAAAAACCAAAAAAAAAAAACAATATAACATTATAATAAACAGTTTTGAAATACATATTCCATTTGTTTATTGTTACCTCACTTTAATTTGACATGCATCATTTACCTCCCTTCATTAAAACCATCAGACATATGAAAGTTGGTATTTGTTACAATTCTTTTTATTGATTTCTACATTAAAGTAAAGGCAGGGGCGGAGTTATGTCAGCTAAGGCCTTAGGGGCAGATAATATTTTGGGGCCTTTAGAAAATGAGAGACTATCACATAGTTTAAAATTGGGGTCTGTTGGGAACCGAAATATTCATTGACCCTGACACTCACATATTTCGCACTTCTTTTATTCCAACTCATAGTACAGGAACATATTCCAACTCATAGTACAGGAACATATTCCAACTCAGAGTACATGAACATATTCCAACTCAGAGTACAGGAACATATTCCAACTCAGAGTACAGGAACATATTCCAACTCAGAGTACAGGAACATATTCCAACTCAGAGTACAGGAACATATTCCAACTCAGAGTACAGGAACATATTCCAACTCAGAGTACAGGAACATATTCCAACTCAGAGTACAGGAACATATTCCAACTCAGAGTACAGGAACATATCCCAACTCAGAGTACAGGAACATATTCCAACTCAGAGTACAGGAACATATTCCAACTCAGAGTACAGGAACATATTCCAACTCAGAGTACAGGAACATAGTCCAACTCAGAGTACAGGAACATAGTCCAACTCAGAGTACAGGAACATATTCCAACTCAGAGTACAGGAACATAGTCCAACTCAGAGTACAGGAACATAGTCCAACTCAGAGTACAGGAACATAGTCCAACTCAGAGTACAGGAACATAGTCCAACTCAGAGTACAGGAACATATTCCAACTCAGAGTACAGGAACATAGTCCAACTCAGAGTACAGGAACATATTCCAACTCAGAGTACAGGAACAGAATTCACCAATCAGAGCGTTGTGTTCCGTAAATGAACTGTAGATGTGATAAAACAGTTAGTTACATTTTCTCTAGATGTGTTTAAAATGGTACTTCCTATAACATGAAGTGACATCTGGCTATTTATAATACTGTTATTACCTAACGAATATATACCCGGTTAGTACACACATATATATATATGTGTGTTTGTGCGTGTGTGTGTGTGTAAGTCTTTGTGTACGTGTGTGTGTGCGTGTGTGTGTTTATGTGTGTGTGAGAGCGTGTGTGTGTATGTGTGTCCGTTATTCTTGACTTGGTTCAACACAGATATGTCTAAATATCTCTCCCTTAAGCCGATCTATGGCTTTTTCTGTGGTGGTCACTCCTTTACAAATAAATGTAACTAGGTTTAGTTACTAGAGAATGACGCCATAGATATTGTGGTTGGCGGAGCCTACCGAATTGCGTCATCAAACTTCGGCTACACTATTTCTCCACAGTTATGTGATAACAATGTTATTAATAGCCAGGTGTCACTTCATGTTACAGGAAGTAGCATTTTAAACACACAACTTATATATTATTAAATCTTCTGACGATATGCCCGTATAATACCTTTTTCTGTGTTGTGTGATGTCTTTTTTTAGTTCCCTCTCCATTCCGTCAGTCAGCGATGGCCAACATGAGAACTGAAACCAGACTGTACGTTAAACTGTAAGTGTGGTGACGTTTGTGAAACTTTCTCTCTCTCTCTCTCTCTCTCTCTCTCTCTCTCTCTCTCTCTCTCTCCCTCTCTCTCACTCTCTCTCTTTCTCTCTAGTATCTTTCTTATTTGATTCAATTGTTGTTGCATTAAATAAAAAACTAAAAAGTTCAAACAACTTATATATTATTAAATCTTCTGACGATATGCATACATTTCTTTTTTTTTTTAATTGTTTGCCGAGTTGGGAAATTGGGCGACGGACAGAAATATCCAAAGTTACTTGTAGCAGCTGCCAAATGTCGATTCCCTAAGCCACAGCTGTAGGGATGTTCAGGAAACATTGAAACTTTAGCTATCTCAGTGCCCCGGGTTGACGGACCACACCAGTTGGGTAGCTTGCTTGCCTATGGTATGTTTGGCAGGTCCGTTATGCTGCTGAATACAGCGAGTTAGCCCGCAAATAAACTGAGAGTTTAAATAAAGAAGAAGAGCGTTTTGGTACAATGTATAAATAAATAAATGTGTATAACTACTTCAGACACTCTCACTGGGTTCATTCCAGCCGGGTGTTTACATTTGTACCAGAGTTTACATGGTTTAAATTATTTTATTTCTTGATCTAGATTATTTTTATTGTATTTTTTTTAGCCAACTCGATATAAGAAAATGATTTAGTATCTGTGATATACATTTATCTTTATATTAATATTTGTATCATTTTGACGGTTAAATAAATTTGTATATGTTTCTAGATAGTTTGACCATTTATAACAGAATATTTCTCTGAGAAAACAATTGTTAGACCTGCAGTGGCGTTGGAAGGGTACAGGGGGATGTGTGGTTACACAGGGTGCCGAAATAAGAAGGGGCGCCGAAAGAAAGCCGTTAAAAGTATTTTGTATTTTTGAGATTTCGAAGAGGGCGCCAACAAATTGAACTCACACAGGGCGCCACACTAGATATCTACGTGTCATCAAGAAACATGTGTGTGAGTGGGCGTTTGTGGTGTATGAGGCCACCACACTTATAATACATTGGCTAGACTTACTCAAACATTATCAGTTTTACTCCTTCACCATTGGACTTAGGACAAGTAGATTAGTAAATAATTTTATTTAATGAAACACTTTTAGTTATATACAGTTTGGAATTTTTAAATTTATTTTTTTTTTCAAACACAAAAAAAAAATTATAGTGGACAATTTTATAAAGTAGAATTTAATCAAGACATTTTTCAACATTTGTATTTTCTTTGTATGACATGTGATTAACTACCTGAAGGGAGACCATTACAGTTTATAAAATAAAGTTATCAATACAACATGTGTACATGGATCACAGTGAAAATAGACAAAACTACAGGAATAAGAATTCAAAAGTTTATAAAAGTACCAATAGCACAACTGACAAGTTTATAAAAGTACCAATAGCACAACTAACATGTAAAATATAAAAATGTGTCGAAGTTGTATAGAACGCAACCTTTGTCTTAATACAATAGACAGACAGTTAGATAGACAGATAGGAAGATAGGTAGACAAACATATCTATCTATCTATATATATATATATATATATATATATATATATATATATATATATATATACATACATATATAGACTGACGTATAGATAGATAAATAGATAGATATACAGAGAGAAAGACAGACAGATAGATAGATAGATAGATAGATAGATAGATAGATAGATAGATAGATAGATAGATAGATAGATAGATAGATAGATAGATAGATAGATAGATAGATAGATAGATAGATAGATAGATAGATAGATAGATAGATAGATAGATAGATAGATAGATAGATAGATAGATAGATAGATAGATAGATGGATGGATGGATGGATGGATGGATGGATGGATGGATGGATGGATGGATGGATGGATGGATAGATAGATAGATAGATAGATAGATAGATAGATAGATAGATAGATAGATAGATAGATAGATAGATAGATAGATAGATAGACGAATATATAGATAGACTGATAGATAGGCCCACAAATAGATAGACAGATAGATATAGAAACAAATAGATAGATAGATAGACAGATAGATATATAAACAAATAGATAGACAGACATATATACAAATAGATAAATAGACAGATAGACAGATTGAAAGATGTGGCTAGACAGATAGATAGACATACAAATAGATAGACAGAGAGACAGACAGATAGAGATATAGATAGATAGATAGATAGATAGATAGATAGATAGATAGATAGATAGATAGATAGATAGATAGATAGATAGATAGATAGATAGATAGATAGATAGATAGATAGATAGATAGATAGATAGACAGCATACAATGACAGTAAGTTCAACGTGTTGCAAATAGGAATAATTTGATATTAAAACAAGAAACTAAAATTGTGTGTGACATTCAGTTAATGTCACAATGAATGAACTATTCCAGTCCTATCACAGAGTCTGTAGATCATTGTGTGAATTGAAACAATGGCTCAGTTTACGGTAGTGTTAATTCTAAATATTTTACATAATATGTAATACATATTTGATTCCTACAGAAAAATAATTTCTTTGTAAGGATTTATGGATAATGATTTAAAAAGTGAAAAATTTTAGTTTAATTACCTGCGTTTGGTCTTTACAATAAAACATAAACAAGAAATTGTAAATATATTACTTGGACTAGCGACATAGGTCTGCTAATATGTTAATTCTTTCTATGCGTGATCGGACCTATTAATAGTTGATAGCAAGGCACGGCGGCGGCTTTGCTTTAACGTACTCTGGCCTGTAAAGTCACGTTGACCTTGGTGAGAAGTGTAAAGCAGTGTTTCTCACCATATTTATGACTGTACCCTCCAATGGTGCTAAAGTTTGCCCGCAGGTACCCATCACATGTAAGTTCGCGATTATATGTACTTTTTTTTAAAATGACATGTTTCTAATTTTCTAATGGTGTACTTGGGTGCTTGGTCGCTGCGTACACCTACATAATTATATCCGTACTTCCTGAGGGAGTAGGGGGTACTCGAGCAACCGGTTGAGAACAACGGTTGTAAAGATACAATTCAAACAACTTGATGGCAAACCTGTCGGACAATGAGGTATGTGGGTGTGACATTTTACTACGAGTATCTCTAGTCTTACAGGTAAAGTTCATGATGTCAAGCATAACACCCCAAAATCGATAACGTAATTTAAACAAGGTAGATAGATCCGTTCATAGTTACACTCACAGCATTCCATATTATCACTTTATTTCACCTTCATCTTGAGGCTTCGTCAGCTGTAAGTATGTACAAAATTAGGCCAGAGTACGTTAAAGCAAAGCCGCCGCCGTGCCTTGCTATCAACTATTAATAGGTCCGATCACACATAGAAAGAATTAACATATTAGCAGACCTATGTCGCTAGTCCAAGTAATATATTATCAATTTCACTGGTGTTGTTATTTTGTCCACTTTGTTTATTTTCCTTTTACAATAACAGTCAATAGTCCTAGTTCTTAATTTCCATACGTAGGACGCAACTCCATTCAGCAGGATAAAAATGTAAAACTACATTTCAATGGATATCAAAGTGTGTGTCACAACTAACTGATGGTTGCGAGAGATGATTTTATGTGGCTAGACAAACTGATTAATTTAATGACTTACTCCAGAATATGTGCAATTAATTTTAATTTTTCTTTATTTAACACTTTTTTATGTATATAAATTAATGTTATCAAAATTCAATTTTTTTCAAATATTTAAAAAAATTAAAATGAACATTACAATAGGACAGAGCATGTAGTATGTGGTTGTATCAACAATAAACTTTGAAATATCATTCAGAGACAAGTTATAGATAAACGTTGTGTCATAGTTAAAACAAGTATCATTACTGCTATAACATATGTGTTGTTAATTTTGGGTTGCCGTAGTCAAATGTAAATTCAGGGCCGTGATCAAAGAATATTTTGTGAGCCCTAGTCAAAAGATGTTTTTTTGTCTAAATCAAAGGATATTTTTGGGACCCTTATGTGCCGGCCGTAAGCAAGGTAATATTTAGAAACGTAATCAAAGAATATTTAAGGGGGCCCAAATTATTATAAAACATTTTTTTGGAAGGGAGCTGATTGAATGATATTTTGTGCGTCCAAAAAAAACATATTTGGAGGCCCCTTGGTAGTTATCACTTGATACAAATTTTGTCAGGCCGCAATTTGTAAATCTTTGATCTCCCCCCTCCCTTCCACCTCCCTTTTGTCCTGACTGTGGTATAGTTGTCTCTTTATTCCATCACACTGTACACAAAGTTTGTAATAAATAACAATAGAAGGAATTATATACTAAACAAGGCAAGCTGTTTTAAAAGATATACCATTAATGTAGGAAGTATAACACATTATTGTGCATGATAACAACAAACGGGACAACAGGTTTTGTTTAAAATATGAATGAAGGTCACGTGATAGATTCTTGTACAATAAATTCTTCCAGGCTTTGACTTGCAATCATATGACGTAAACACTGTGGGCAGAGTAATACCGAAGGGCGACAATCTAAGCAGTGTGTTACATGTCCACAAGGGAGATTAATACAGCATGGCACATTCAATCTGAGGCATCTTTGACATGTTCTAGGTGCTGAACAAAAAAAAATTATAGAATGGTTATTTAAATATAGTCAAATACTGTTCTCACTGTGATCCATGTACACAAGTTCTATTGATAACTTTATTTTATAAACTGTAATGGTCTCCCTTCAGGTAGTTAATCACATGTCATACAAAGAAAATACAAATGTTGAAAAATGTCTTGATTAAATTCTACTTTATAAAATTGTCAACTATAAAAAATGTTTGTAATTTTTAAAAAAATAATAAAATAACAAATTCCAAACTGTATATAAATAAAAGGGAGATTAATACAGCATGGCACATTCAATCTAAGGCATCTTTGACATGTTCTAGGTGCTGAACAAAAAATTATAGAATGGTTACTTAAATATAGTCAAATACTGTTCTCACTGGAACTTATGGAAAATTAAATTTGTTTTAATAAGATGAAATAATAAGATAAACAGTAATACTATGTAAGTACTTTTGAAATTAGATGAATAATACATTATATACATTTGTATATTGAATGTTTGTTAAAGAACTAATCAGGATTTTTAAGTAATATAACCCACACAAAAAATACACAAACACACACACATTCACACACAAATACAGGGGACATAGTAATGTAAATTATAGACAATTGTGTTGTATTATTATCGCCCTTTATTATTAACTTCACTGATTTAAGAAACGGTATTTTCTATGTATAACTTCACGTAGTTCACACCATCAATGAAGGATTTAAAGTCAGTTTACAAATTTAACTTTATCACTCGACCAGTGTATGTGTTACAAACATACATGAACTCTATTTTACTAACTTATAACATTTGTTATTAATACAATAATTAGTATCATGTAGTCCTCATTTAAAAACAGATACACGTATTTAGATTGTCATAGGAACTTTAAATGTCAATTTATCGTTTTTTCGAGTATGGGCGTACTAAAGCAGGATTGAGGAGCCGGGAACAGGGGACATTTTTTTTTAAGTCTTTAATAAAATGACCCCAAAATGGGTTTAAGTTTGTTTAATTTAGGGACACCTGGGATCTCTCTATGTCGAGGCCCTACCCAGGTGAACTTCCAGTTGGCCAAACTTTTAAATCGCCTCTGATCTCTTGTAAAAAAATTTACCTTCCTGTTTAACTTTTAATTCTAATTAAATTTCTTACTTTGTAGCTGCATGTATCTTCTTTTCTTTCTCTCCAATTCAATGTCTTTGATATTTTTATCTCTGTCTGTCAAGTTTATGTCTTCCATCATAGACACAATACGTGACTTTTGACTTTCTTGTGTCGATGATGTTGACATTCTGAAATAAATAGTCAATTGCTATATTTTTACGTCTTTAATTCTATATCGTAAATTTAGAATGCTGCAGGTAGGACAAATATTTAAAAATGGAGGAAAATCAAATTTAAACAAGTTATATTTGCAAATTAATGTGAAATTTAATTTTATACAAAAATTTCAATAACAGATGTAAAATAAAATATTTTTTACAATCAAAAGTTACATTTAAAAAGTCGCATTGGAAATGTTTACGTCATTATAATTATTTACGTCCTTTGCTTACTCGATGAGGACTTAGCAGTAAGTGTGGCTTAGGGCGAGTGCTTGGAATGAGCAATAAATTAATTTGAGTATCAGAAATTCTCGAGGCGTGGGATGTGTCCGATCAGACAGCCCCCCACCCCTCAGCAGTCACCAACTAAAGCAGCTAGTGAAAGTTTTAACACTCTATATCTCGTTGGTTTATGATATTATTTTTTTATCTAAGTTATAACTAGAAAACTCAGTCTAAGCAGAATGAATTAATTGTAGCACAAAATAAATCTTATCAAAACTATAAAATAGATAAAGAAACATTCTAAAAAATGCAATACAAACACAAGAGTCAAAAATTAAAACACAAAGACAAATTTAACTTCGATACTACTGTAAGATTGATATAATTGATATTTTCCTTTTATTTACAGATTCAGGTGGGACGGATGGCCGAGTGGTGTAGATACTCGACTGTCGACCTGAGAGTCCTGGGTTCAATCCTCGGTGAGGCCCATGGAATTTTTCCAGGTGAAATTTGGTGCAAAGTCGTCCCACAAGTCCACTTAGCTTTTAATGGGTACCTGACTTTAAGTTGGGGAAGCTGGCTGGGCGTTGTGTTAATCACACAATCCCTTCATGAGCCGAGGTTATAGAAACAGATGAATTCTACACTTCACCTGTCCCGATGGCCCGCTAGGGGCTAGGGGAACTTTTACAGATTCAAGTGAACAATAAAATTTAGATACATACAAATGTACTAAATGATTTATTTACATTATGTTTCCTTTGTTTTTTTGTATTAAAAGAACATATTAACAAGAAAAAAATATTACACACTTACTCTAATTTTGACATCAGTGGAAATAAACTTTCTTTGCTTAGAAATGAATAAATGAGTCAACAGCAGTTTATATTTATATACCCAAGTTAGTTTTTTTTTTCTTATATTTATGATGTCACTTAAAACGACAATGCCGTTTTTCTGCCATTTACAACTATGGACTGTCGGTGGTTGTAAATTTGAATAACTACTTTTATTACTGTTAACAATGAAAAACATGTTAGTGTTTAACTTTTGTAATATCTAAAAGATATACATTTTTTTCAATTTTTTTATCATTTAAAGATATATAAAAGATCATTATTAAACAAAATGTATTTTGTTATGGGACAAGATATTCTAAATCAATATTGTCTGACATATTTTTATATTAAAGTCTTTGTTAAGTAATTCTTTGAATTTTATTACCTCCCATTAGTGACTATAACATTAAATAAAAGTGTATATAGACCGAATAAGTCAACATTAGTTAAGGTTAATTTTAGTTTTTGTTGAAAAAAATATAATGTGAATGAAATGTTGAATCAAATTTTACTTTTGTTATAGTATTTAAATATCTTGTGTACAAGACTTGTGTGAAACATTTACTAAAGACCAATATTATTATATACGTTATTTTGTTTCATTAGAAATGCATACTTTGTTGTGTACTTCAAGTACATATATATTTTCCCAAAATGAACTTGAAATATTTATTAATATAAAGCATTTTAAATGAGTGGTAGACATAGCAACTTTCCAGAACCGACAAAGCAAAATGTTTACTGTATATTTTTAATATTGTATTACAATCTAATTTGATGTATTTAGCCGCGGACATTTTATGCGTTCATTCATACGCAGCCAAACTATTTTTGCCATATATAATACTCTAGCTTAACACATTTGACTCAGCTTTATAAAAGTTAATGACAAAAACTATTTATTGGTTACTTTTCAGATATATTTTTTTATAATTATCTTCCAGAATATCTTACAATAAATTTGTAAAAAGAAAAATCGGAGTTTCCCAATATTACTCGTGATGAGGTAAGAGATGTACCAAACTGTAGTCAGACCTATAGTGTTATGTGTACTTGTTTTGGTGGTCGTTGGTCCACGCACATAATATTGTTTATCATGCATTATTATTATTATTCATTCAATATTACAATTGTTATAAACAATGTTATTATTTCTTAGATGCTGCAGCGTAATAACGATGGAATAATAATTTATTTTTCTTGCATGCTACAATCCTGGTATTTCTGTGAACTATTCTGTGGCAAGCTGTCTGAACAAACTGTACATATTCTGGAGCCAGAGCAGTCCTAAGAGGTCGGTAAACTTGACTGCTTTCTCACATTGGATCTTTAACCGGAACTTTCGTTGAGCCGTCACAAAAAATGTCTAACAGTGTTTCGAGGTAGGGTCAGAGACCACTGTTATAAATATATTGAATGTCATATGACAAGCAAGTTTCTAGCATGCGAATATGGACAGGTAAAATATTTTGAGAAGAAAAGTAGAGGGAGGTGGGTAATAGTTGAAATTCAGCGGAACAATTAGAAACTGGACGACTCACGAGAGTGGTCAGTCTAATAATAGGATTATTTGTTACACATCTAGATGAGTGGACAGTCTAATAATAGGATGCTTTGTTACACATCTAGATGAGTGGACAGCTAGTTTGTTATTTAACGTAACGTGAGAACTAGGGATGTGACGGAGCTGATGAAAATACGAATCCGTCGGATTCGGATTTGGCAAATATAAATCCGTCCGATTCGAATGCGGATTCGGATTTGGGTCAACACATGGCTATAAGGGAGTATACCAAGGTGTCAGTCCCGTGCCCCCCCCCCATGAAAACGAGGATTTTTATCATTTCTTTTGCATGAATAGCAGCATAAACTATTACAAAGCACAGGTAGCCACATTGTTAACGAATTATCAGTACAAGATGCTTTGCATAAAATAAAATTCTCTTTACTTCTACTTCTGTCGTATTTCTCATCTAATTTATATGGAGGTGAAACAACTGTCGCTCCCTTCCCCTAATTGACGCTAGCATCAGGACGATGGTCAAGAGACCAGTCACGTGACCTAGTTTGAAGGGGGGGGGCGGGGATCGACTTCGGTCTCTGACATAAGCTAGTGACCAGAGTGAAAGGACATTAGATTTCTAGATAGAGTCGAGAGTGGACACAAGTAGATTATCAGATAATACTGATGTTATTTTAAGTAGTGAAATTGATGTTGGGCCATATTGTATGTGATGTACCTTGTGTTTATAATAAATATTACCATATACACGGAATCCAAGTGCCTCTGTTATAAATACTACTGTACGGAGTTTGAAAGCGTCTGTATTTAGACTATCTATAATAGAACGAGTGGCTACAGAGTGAAAGAATCCTAGGCTAACAATATACACAGTAGAAGTGGCACTCAATCCAGCACGAAACAATATATATATATATATATATATATATATATATATATATATATATATATATATGTGCGTGTGTGTGTGTGTGTGTGTGTGTGTGTGTGTGTAATATATACCTAAAATCTATAAATAATTCCAAATCTTTCAAATCATTTCAAACGTCTTTCCAAATCATTCCAATTGTAATTCCATTTCATACCAAACCATTCCAAATCATTCAGAATGGCATTCTAAATCATTTCAAACGTCATTCCAACTCGTTTAAAATCATTCCAAGCGTCATTCCAAGGTCATTCCAACTCATTCCAAATCATTCCAGATGTCATTTTAACTCATTGCAAAAGTCATTCCTCCAACTCATTCCAAATTATTCCAAATGTCATTCCAACTCATTCCAATTGGTCACACATAACCAGCTTTTCGCCATTCCAATCCATACATCAACTCCGCCATTCCAATCCGCATATCCATTCCGAGGTTTAGAAAGCTCGGATGAAAACATTGTTTGGCGTGAGGGGTGTATCTAAAATACGTTCATGACCAAACACGAATCAGGGGGGCATCGATCAGACTCGACACCTTCGTATTAACAGTCGATCGCTCTACTATACTTAGGACCGGACTTGGGCCAATAGACCGATTGCTCCTAATTGGGCGCCGCGACTGGAAGGGGCCCCGCAATTTACATTTAGTATAATGATATAATTAATAGTAATATTTGTCATTGTAAAAAAAAGTTGAAGAGAGGTCTCGCAAGCATCCGTTAAATTGGGCCCCGCAATTGATAAGGCCGGCCCTGATCACACTGCCACCGATCTACCTCACGGTCAGAGCGGGTCTTTACTTCAATTTATAAGGTTTTAATTTCTATAATAAAAAACAATTGGAAGAAACTTTACTTGACGTTAATGTTATTAAACAGGGACTCTCAAATATTTAACCGTGGGCATCAAAAAAACAAAAAGATCCACATTTAATATTGTAAACCTCTAATCACTATAAATAATGATGCAATCCATAAATGCCCAAAAAAGATCACTAAGTTGAAATCCACTGGCCTTAACCTTGTTTAAAAGTTGCCAGTTAAATTCGGGAAATTCCTGAATTACAATTCGTAGATCGCTAAACAACAAACTTCCTGGTCATTGCTAAGTCATTCTATAACAAACAGCACTATCATCTATATTTTTACACACAAAAATGTACGCCATTTAGATTTTTGCGGATATAAACCAAACTTAAAGCCGTGGTAAAGTAGATTGCAAAACATGTCATGTTTTTGCCAGAAAACGTCGGGTAAGTCGTGGTGTTAAAACTGTTTATTTATTTCATGTTGGATGAAGGAAAGTATTTTTTAAACGATTCAGAAATACTTTCTTTAAAGAATACTTTAAAATATTTAAGCAGTCTAGAGCTTAATGATGCATGCATTAGAAGCCTTGTAAACAGCATGTAATAATTAGATATTTAAATATTCAAACAGGTCACAAACAGGTCACATGAAAGACTCTTCAACCGGAAACTCCAATTATGACATGTAACTGTGTAATGGTTGTAGTCGGCCATCAAAGAGAAAGTCGTAAATAAAAACAGAATCTATGGAACAATAAAAAAAAAAGTATGTAAGTGGATGTGATAAATCTTATTTAAACTTTATGGACTTAAATCTGAATGGAATTTAGTTTTATCATCTGTCAACCTAGATTAGAAACATTTTAATATAAAACTTATTAACATAAAAGTAATTTATTTGATGTATATATTATGGAAAGGTGTCCATATTTAAACAATTTATTGACTTTTACATGTTTTTTGTTTATTATTTATTTAAATTACATCTTCACATGTCTGTGCTTAGTTTCTATACAATAATTCTTAATAATAATATACTGTGGTAGATATATTATTCACAACAATGTGGTTAAATAACTTTCCCGATTATGTTAATTTGATACAATGTATGGGTACAAGTAATAAACAGGTTTATAGGAGACGTAAAGCTATGTAATGTTATGTTGTTGGAATTTTTTTTTTATAATAAAATACACCTTGCAAGTTTTAGCAGCGTTACATCTGGCATGAAATAAATATTACAGAATAAAATAAGTATGTTCTGTCCAAATTATTTTTCGTTCAACACTCTGCTTGTATGCTGCTTTACAATCCTGGTGAATCGTCACATCCAGGGGAAATTATGACATTATATTTTTACATATTGCCTATTATTATTATTATTTCCCTTTTTTCAAAATTATTAGCATCAATAATAATATTTGATTTTAAAAGAGCTGCATCTTGTGTGAGAGCTGCATCTTGTGTGGGAGTTCCATCTTGTGTGGGAGCTCCATCTTGTGTGGGAGCTCCATCTTGTGTGGCAGCTCCATCTTGTGTGGGAGCTCCATCTTGTGTGGGAGTTCCGTCTTGTGTGGGAGCTCCATCTTGTGTGTGAGCTCCATTTTGTGTGAGAGCTGCATCTTGTGTGGGAGTTCCATCCTGTGTGGGAGCTCCATCTTGTGTGAGAGCTCCATCTTGTGTGTGAGCTCCATCTTGTGTGGGAGCTCCATCTTGTGTGGGAGCTCCATCTTGTGT
The DNA here is from genome assembly GCA_021962125.1 of Bulinus truncatus. Taxonomy (NCBI): domain Eukaryota; kingdom Metazoa; phylum Mollusca; class Gastropoda; family Planorbidae; genus Bulinus; species Bulinus truncatus. Next base: position 5,230,697 of record JAGDYQ010000003.1, read on the forward strand.
GGGAGCTCCATCTTGTGTGGGAGCTCCATCTTGTGTGGGAGCTCCAACTTGTGTGGGAGCTCCATCTTGTGTGGGAGCTAAGTCTTTAACAAAAAAAGTAGATTTGTGTTTCTCTTTAGGGTTTGAACCCAGGACCCCAGAACGAAGATCGAAACTAACTAGTGCGACTATATTATATATATTACATTTTTTTAAACAATTATAGACATCCAATAAGAGTTTGTCGATAATTATTTTTAGTATTAGTTTGAGCGCATTTTCATAAAAAATAATAGAATAATAGTAGATTGTAATTTTAAAGGTAATTTGAATTTTCATTTTTTTCTATTTTTCTTTCTATAGTATTTAAACAACATCAATGAACTAATGGCTCATAGGACAGTGTAATGATTGATGGTGAAATTTGCCGCTTGGTGTCATCAACACATTACTTCCGACAAGTAAGTTTTAGTATTAAATGAAACTCGGAATAGTTACTGCAAGCCCGTAGCTTGCGGGGGGAGCCTGGGCCCCTACCTGCGTTTCGTCTGGTTCTCTATGCTTGTTTGCTCTACTTAATAAAATTTCATACTTTCTGAAATTTACGTTAGATTGATATATTTTCACATAACATGCACTTTTCTTTAATCATTTTCTGACATAGATAAAACACTAGGTTGGTATCTGCTAGATAATGTCTCAGATATCTACATTGTATAAATGATATATTCTGACCTTTTTTTATTTACCGGTATAGTGACCTTTAACCTTATAATGTTATAACAATCAACCACCCTGACCTGTTTTCCATGTAAAGTACTTTGACCCATTTCTATTCATTTGTGAATGGAATCTTAAAATAGCTTTTCTCACGCCAGGACTTGACCTACATTTCAAAACGTAAACAAAAACCTTTAAAATGTTGAACTTTGGAAATGAACGATTCAAATAAATAAATAACTAACTCGGTGTTAACAGTTTTACTGTGGCTGTAACGGGATTAATTATTTCCTTACAAGTATAGAGAAGTGAAAACTAATACTAACATTATTAAAGAGGTAATATATATCCTAAAACGTACTTCGGATTCAACACAATATTTTCTATACATTGAGGGAATAATCAAACAAATAACTATTTCATTAATAAACAAAATTAAAATAGTAGCCTATTATATTAATGAGAAAAAAAATAATTCAAAAGCAATTTTATCAATTTTGAAATAATATTAAAAAAATTATATTGTAACATTTAATGAATAGTGTCCAAATATTTACAGACTTAAGGGGGTACAGGGTCAGGAAGATAAATCTTTTATTATTATGAGGTGGAAGGCATTTTAATATCAGGGTAATGACATGTTTGGTTTAAATCTTAATTGTAGCTTTTGAGATTTTCTCGCCACAGTTAAGAGAAAAATGACTTTTAATTTTTTTACTTATTTAATTTTTGTAATGACTACCATTCTTAAAATCCATTTTTAATTTAAATATTTTTTTTCTGCAATAGTTAATTTCAAGTTGTTCTTGGTATCTTTCAGTAACTAAAAATGGAGACAAAAATATGATTTCGGCCCTATTCTTAAAATATGAAATTCTATTCTAATAGACTTTTCTGTGACTTCTGATAAACTGACGTAAGAATTGAGCGGAGACAGGTGCAACATGACGACACTGATTACAAAATGTCACATGACCACAAGGTATGCTTGGAAAACTGTACACGTTATCTCAACAACATCTTTCACAAGATCTGAGCACTAAAACAAAATTCAAAACAAAATTACATAAAAACTATTCATAATGAATTCCTACAAATGTACATTCTCTGTGGTTGAATTTATGTGTTTCACAGGTGATTTCATTCAAAATGTTTATGTATCGGCCTGGCGATAAAAAATACAGGAAAGAACAAAAACTCTTGTCTTAAATTACTGGTTTTCATAAGCTTTTTATTTAAGTTACCCCCATCGTTAGACAGACAAATGGATGTTTCAATAATATGAAATCAGTTTTCTTCCCATTCTCGAAGTCCAATCGATTGTATGTATTGAACACTTGTGTATTCCCGATGACTAATCACTATTTCAAAAGCATTCGTGTCAATTGATACATTTTTGATTTAAGGCCAAAACTAATTACTTTTTTTTTATAAAGTTTTATAATAAGAGGAAATAGCGTCTGTTTAACACGGTTTCATCAACTTTTTTAGTCTGGTTTGATATATTTATTATTGTATAACAATAAGCTTTATCAATTAAAGTAAGTGAAATTCCTTCAATATATAAAGTATAGTATGATAAATAAACAGCAGATTTTTAATTGTTTCTTTATTAAAATATGTAAACATCTATTGGTTTATATCGATTACATCGACAAAAACAAAATACATAATTTTGACATTAAAAAGAATTAAAACAGACATTTAGTTAAATGACTTAGATCAAAAAATGTTCATTCAACTTTTGTTTGCTAAATAAAATTGTGGGAAACAGAAAAAAAAATCCATAACGGCACTAACTGTTTTTATTTTAATTTGCATAAACATTTGTAAGAATTTAATTCTCAAACATTTTCAAGAAAAGTCTATTTAAATATATATATATATATATATATATATATATATATATATATATATATATATATATATATATATATATATATTTCCTGTTTCTCCAAATGTTACAAAACTAAAAGTTTAAGAATCAGCAAATTAAAAAAAAATATATAAATTGGAAATTAAAAATGAATTTATTCTCTATTGGCTTTTGTTCACTTTCGTTTTCAATTAAAATAAACTAAATGCATAAATACATTACATATTTAGAAAACATTTTAAATCATAAACAAACAAATTTTAGAATAAAATAAATGCTGCGATTACTAAGAACAATTTTAGCAAAATAGATTTGTGTAAACAATAGTAAGGCAACAATTGTAAATTGAATTGAATAGTGTCCAAATGTTTACATACTTTAGAACAAAAATAAAATGATATAGCTCTATTGCCTGATTCGTGTAGCAGAAATTCTGACAGACTTTGACATCTGATTATCTGACAAAAGCACTGAGTGCAGTTAGGTGACAAATGTCGACAGTGATCACAAAATGTCACGTGACCACGCGGCAGGTTTAGACAACAGAGCGCATTATTTCAACATCTTTCACAAAATCTAAACTCTAAAAAAAAGTTAAATAATTAAAATTTTACATATAATTATATCAAATATATAAAAACAAATATATGTCTGAATGTAAATATAAATATATATCAAACACATACATTGCCCTTTGTGTGCTTGTATGCGTTGACATCTTGTGTTTCCCTCACTCATGACCTGATAAATGTTCTTTTCTATTGCAGTATTTCGTACATGCGTTGTAACCGTGTTTCTCCCTCAGACTCATGATCCGGGTAAATGTTATTTTCTATTGCAGTCAGTAGCCTATTTCGTACATGCGTTGTAACCGTGTTTCTTCCTAAAGCTATTGGTCCGCGGTCTAAATGTTATTTTCTATCAGGCTACAGTATTTTACATTTCTTTGTTATTTCTGTTCACATCGTATTCTGTTCAATAAAGGCCACATGTTCTTTTCTATTGCAGTATTTCGTATATTTCTTTTTGTTATCCCTTCTGTCAGATTTCGTTCAGCCAGCTTCAGCAGGCTTTTCCACTAGTTTAATAATGAAATGCATTATAGTTTTTATAAAGCTGTCCTTTATAAAAGTGTGTCTGTAGCAATGTGTCTGTGTGTGTGTGTCTGTAGCTATGTATCTGTGTGTCTGTAGCTATGTGTCTGTATGTGTTAGGGTGTCCCAGAAATGCTCGAAATTTTTTTTTTTAATCTTTGGTGTCTCACCCCCTGAAATGTGTCTCTTGGGTACAATGTGTGAATTGGTGAAGTTGTAGCTCATTTGAGCAACATTTAGAGGTCCCCCAAGAGCTTTTAAAATTTCAGTATTAGGTCAACATAAAAATCCAGACGAATCATGGCTCAAATAATTTGCAGTTTTTGCATGCCATAGTTGAATAAAATGAAGTTTAAATATACTTATATTTATCTCATTGCTACCATTAACTAGAGTTGAAATTGTGTGATTCTTAATTAGAAAATGTAATAAATGCTAGAAAACATATAAAATACCTAATGTGCAAAATTTAAGCAATGTGCATATTTTTTGAAGATTTAATTTTTTTTAAATAAGCATGCTAAATTGTCAGGCATCATATCATCAAAAGTTGCTGCAGTGCTGGACAGAACGAACACCAGCATTAGAAAATCAACAATGATACTTGCATCCGCATTCAACGAAGCTGGTGTTCCGACATCTGACACAGTATTTTCCAAGAGAACAATGCATCGTCATCGCAAGCTTTGTCGTATAAAAGAAGACTATATTCCCTCAAAATCAATTGTACTTTGGAATGGTAAGCTATTGCCCGATGTTACAGGACATGTTACCAACAACGGCGATCGATTACCTGTCCTGCTCCAGTCACTTATCGATGGCACTACAAAGCTTCTTGGTGTTCCCAAGTTAGCATCCGGGTCAGGATGGGTACCTGCTGATGCAGTATATGAACATATCAAATCATGGAAGTGCGAATCTATGGTCATCGGCATGTGCTTCGACACTACGGCTTCCAATACTGGAAGACTCAATGGAGCTTGCACTCTGTTAGAAGTAGCCCTGGGACGTAATCTATTATGGATGGCATGCCGTCATCACATGTTGGAAGTACTCCTTTCCAATGCATTCAATGTTTGTCTTGGACCATCCACTGGACCAGAGATTTTGTTTTTTAAAAGGTTTCGAGAAAAATGGCCAGAATTAAACTACACACCCGAAGCCAGATCCGCCCCTTTGATAATCGTGTCTGATTCGATTAAAGAATGTATTAAATGTCAACTTGAGGTCAGTCATTCATGTGATGATTATTTGGAATTTCTTTTGTGTGCTGCACAAATGGTTGGGATGGAGGTTAATGTCAGCATTCGCAGACCTGGTGCCTACATAGGGCAAGGTGGATGGCGAAAGCAATCTATGCATTGAAAATCGATCTATTGTTTGCTGGCAATGAAACCATCTTTCAGTTAACAGCTCGAGAATTACAAGGTAATCAGCGCTTTAATCGGTTTACCATATGTGTTTATCTTCAATCATGGTTTTCATGCAGGCTCACCGCAGATGAACCTGTGAATGATATCTTGTTGATAAAGCGTTAATACGAATATGATGATGCTGTTCTTCAATCAACTGGATTGAAAATGATGGTGCGTCATTCGTGGTACTTGAGTCCGGAACTGTCGACGCTTGCGTTATTTTAAACCCTTTTGTCGGACAAAGACAAAACTGGCCTTGTTCGGACAATGCAATCAGAACGTGGACCGCATCTCATAAAAACACTATCAAAAAGTGTTGTTGATTTGCGTGCTTCTACCACATTTTTTGAAACATCCAACATTGATGCCAGTTTTCTAGATGTTCCTGTTTAAGCCTGGTCAGTTACACCATATTTTAAAGTTGCAGCAGATATTGTAAAGAATCTGGCTTGAATATATATATATATATATATAAAGAGAGAAAAAGAGAGACAGAGCCAGATATATATATATATATATATATATAGAGAGAGAGAGAGGGGGGGGGGAGAGAGAGAGAGAGAAAGAGAGAGAGAGAGAGAGAAAGGGAGGGAGGGAGAATGAAAGATAAAATTCAAAAATATTCAGAATCGGGCGCTTGTTCCACCCCCAAGAGGCGCTATTTTATTCACAAATGTGCAAGACACCCTTTCATTAATGGCAAAATATCGGTATCGGACTATCGGTAAAAAGGCTGGGGAAAAATATCGGTATCGGACTATCGGTAAAAAGGCATATCGGTCGCTCCCTACAAAATACCCTCTCCACTTTGTCAGCCAGGGTTGTGCGATTTAAAATGTTTTTGCAATTTTTTTCAGATTGGGTTGAGGACGCCATTAAACTTAACTTGCACTGGTCGCCACAATAGGCAGCTCTACTTGTCTAGATGTGGGTGACGGGAGTTGTTGGTGTATGTATCTACAACCTTTTAAACTACCTGTACTAGTCTCAGTTGTTTACATTTGGTCGTCATAACTAAAGTCTACTGTTATCATTATTTCCACCAATTTACATAAACAATAAAATTCAATATTCTGACTTATCTGGGTTTTTTTTTTGTTCTTTTAAACTGCATGAATCAGTACGCAATTATAAACAATAAAAATTCACCCGACACTCGTTTCATAAAGTAAAGTTCCATTAGCCCTACTGGGCTATCGGGACAGATGAAGCGAATAATTCATCTGTTTCTATAACTTAGGCATATAAAGCTGTATGAACTTGTGGGACGACTTTGCACCAAATAACACCTGGAAAAAT
>JAGDYQ010000003.1:5239579-5244579 GCA_021962125.1 Bulinus truncatus
TATACTAGTATCGGTTTATATAAACGACGTACCTGATAAATTAACCAACAAGTCTAATGTGTTTTACAATCTAGTGTTGGTCCAAAATGTTTAAACCAATTAGAACATTAAATGTTCTATACCAGCAGTTCTCAAATGGTGTATCGCATTCCACAGGTGTGCTTTGAGCTAATTTATTATGTCTACAAATATTTTTTCAGTGATAACACTACAACTAATTTACATTTTACTTTCTTAAATCTTTCTTTGTTCCTATTACAAATGTGTCGCGATAAACGAGGAGAGCTTTATGTCTTATTGGGACGTAAATTATTAAAGTTTAAGAACCACTGGTCTACAAAGTCTGAAGATTTAAGTGTTGGAATAATAAGATTTAATTAGTGGGGGTGGGGGGGTATTGGTTGAGGGAAGTGGAGACGATTTACTGGTCGAGTTTAAAAAAAACAACAAATTGTCTGATAACAACCGACCTTGCACGGTAAACGACAGTTTATCATATGGGTCACTGACGGGGCAGTTATCATAGCGCCCTTCTTTCATCCCCAACTAAGTCAAAGGTCAGGGAGGCACCAAGGGGGACGATCAAAGTTTAAAGCTATGGGGACTTGGGAACTTTCACCCGGGCCTGAAAGTAATGGGAGTGTCAACACCCACTCACATATAACAGTGGTCAGTTGTAATAGGTCAGTGGTCGGCAAAGTGCGGCTCCGGAGCCGCATGTGGCTCTTTGGCTCCTTAAGTGCGGCTCTGGCATTTAGTTTTATTTAGTATACATCTTATTTAGTGTACTACTTATTTAGTGTAATTAAAGTTTACTAAACAAGCAGATTTGGCTCCCAATTTTTTTTAATTGTTGTAATGGTCATATTTGGCTCTTTGGCTGATAAGTTTGCCGCCCACCGTAATAGGTCTTTCATCTTACTCACTTTTTTAAAATTTATATAAATCTGATTAATGAAATTAATTATATCGTCAAAAAGTCTCACCATTCAAAGTCTGTAAGACTCTTTTCATTTTCTCAGTTGCCATGTCAACGTTATTGTCTTTATCATCACGTACATTTCGATCCTGTAGGACTGACAACATGGCGGTCTCTTGAGTTTCTTCGGCAACAATGGTTGTCATGGTAACCTGTCAACTTTAAAAATCTTTGAATATAACAAAACATGCAGAAAATATTAAACAGAAATAAAAAGATGAAGATTTTAAAAATGGTGAATGACGTAAAGAGAAAATAAAATGTTTATTGAGATATAATTTAAGTAGAGGAGTAAGAGTTGAAACTGTCACCTGGTTGAGCAGTTTGTGTAGGTCATTGTTGAAACTTTCAATGGGTTATCAGTTTGTATAGGTCATAGTTGAAACTGTCAATGGAAGAGCAGTTTGTGTAGGTCATAGTTGAAACTGTCAATGGGTTATCAGTTTGTATATGTCATAGTTGAAACTGTCAATGGAAGAGCAGTTTGTGTAGGCCATAGTTGAAACTGTCAATGGAAGAGCAGTTTGTGTAGGTCATAGTTGAAACTGTCAATGGGTTATCAGTTTGTATAGGTCATAGTTGAAACTGTCATTGGAAGATCAGTTTGTATAGGTCATAGTTGAAACTGTCAATGGAAGAGCAGTTTGTATAGGTCATAGTTGAAACTGTCACTTGGTGAGCAGTTATACTTCACTATTCTTGCAATTGTCACTTGAGTTCCGTAAAATCCATTGTAGATTTTATGTGAAAGTATCATTAAAAATTACAAGAAAACCATTTTTACATTTAAATATAGAATCACAAAATAGTATTCGGTGCTGTTTGTTTCAACAATAACTGTTTAATAATGTTATAATATTTATTATAAAAATACCAGTTAAAAAAAACTAAAACAACAATATAACTTTTTAATAAAAACTTTAAAAATACATATTCAATTTGTTTATTATTATCTGACTTTCATTTGGCATGCATAATTTACCTCCCTTTCTTAAAGACCTCAGAAATTTAAAACTTGTTATTTGTTACAATGTCTTTTTATTGATTTCTACATTGAAGTAAAGGCAGGGGTGGAGTCAGCTAAGACCCCAGGGGCAAAACATTTGTTGGGCCCTTTATAAAAAGAGAGACATATCACATGGGCTCTGGGTTTTAAAACTTTATATTAATTTCATTTCACGAATTTCATGCAGAATAACATTTGGATTCAAAATATATGAATTGTATCTCTAAACAGTAACTTATACTTTTTTACTAGCTGTGTTTGAATTGGTATTCCCTGTAATATAAAATGGCATCTGGCTATTTAAAACATTGCTATTTTATATATATATATATATATGTGTGTGTGTGTGTGTGTGTATGTGTGTGTGTATGTGTGTGTGTATGTGTGTGTGTATGTGTGTGTGTGTGTATGTGTGTGTATGTGTGTGTATGTGTGTGTGTATGTGTGTGTGTGTATGTGTGTGTATGTGTATGTGTGTGTGTGTATGTGTGTGTATGTGTGTGTGTGTATGTGTGTGTGTATGTGTGTGTGTGTGTATGTGTGTGTATGTGTAAACAAGGGAACTGCCTATAAATCCAACAGCCGTTACAGCTTCAATTTCTAAAAAATTGTAATTGTATATTAACTTTTGTTGTTACCTATGACTGTGGTAATGTAAAATCTCTACCTTAGGCCTGTCTACGTCTCTTTCTGTGGTGGTCACTCCTTGACAAATAAATGTTGCTAGGTTTGGTTACTAGAGACACCATACATTCTGTACTGTTTTTGATTATAATGACAAGTACATGTCAAGTATAGCTCTGGGGCTGACCACGCCCCCTCCCCCACTCCATATACCAATAAGGTAAAAAGGGAGGAGGGTAAGAGGGAGAGTGAGTGAGAAAGACAGAAAGAGATGGGGATAAGAGTTGAAGAGCGAGGGAAAGAGAGAAATGGTGAAAGAGATGGAAAGAGAGAGAGAGAGAGAGAGAGAGAGAGAGAGAGAGAGAGAGTGGAGGAGAGAGAAAGAGAGAAAAAGATGGAGAATGAGGGAGAGAGTGGGATATAGAAAAAGAGAGGGGGGAGATAATTAAAGAAATATTTAGTTTGAATACAAAAAAAAAAGAAAAATTCCCAGAGCGGGTGAATGTCTTGCCTCCCCCAACAGCTTTAACCACATACACGAACTATTTTTTGACACATGCCCGTATAATACTTTTTCCGGTGTTGTGTCCCGTCTTTTTTAGTTCCCTCTCCATTCCGTCAGTCAGCGATAGCCAACATTAGAACTGAAACCAGACAGTACGCTAAACTGTAAGGTGGTGGCGTTTGTTATGCTTCCAGTTTTGAAACTTTTTTATTATCTCTCTCTCTCTCTCTCTCGCTCTCTCTCTCTCTCTCTGTGTCTGTCTTTCTGACTGTCTCTCTCTCTCTCTCTCTTTCTCTCTGTTTGCCTGTCTCTCTCTCTCTCTCTCTCTCTCTCTCTCTCTCTCTCTCTCGATTGACCCAATTATCTCTGAAAGTCTTTGCCCATGGGCCCTCAAAGACCCTAGAATGCTTCGGTACTTAGATGATTGATTTACAGTCAGGTAGACTGTTACTTCTGTCGGAAGTATTAATTGTTTATATTATAAGAATCTGTAGTCATCATATTTAAGCTAAAAAAACATAAATATTTATATGAAGAGATTATTGTACATAAATTATTTTGATTGAAAATAAAATGTTACGTATCAAAACCAACTCAAGATAGTTAATAACTTTATAGTATACATTATGTACAGAAATAACATTTTGTATTCACTTTGAATTATAGAGGCCTTTATTTGAATATACCTCTAGACATTACCGTACTTAACTGTCTATATTTCATTAAACAAAGAACTTATTTTTTTAATATATTAAATTTGCATGCATAATTATAGTACACACCCTCATCTATAAATAACTTAGCTCCATCTCCAATGACGTTTTTAAAAATAATTTACATTTAAACACATAAGTTATATTCAGGCCCATATGGGTACTTTAAGTTTATAGTTAATATCAGAAAACACAAATTATAAATAATTGTTTTTAATTAAGTTACTATTGAAAGAAAATAAAAGTTTTCCAATGCCTACCTTTAGCGAGAGTGTTTATTTAAACAGTTTAATTGTTTATATGTCAGATCATTAATGGTGTTAATAAATATGATTCTGATTGTGTCGAATGAAACATGTAAAGTAGTTGCCTGGCTTCGATAGACTAGTCAAGCACTTTGGACTACATATCCTTGTCTTTTGGGGTATTATCACCACATGTGTTTTAAACAAGTCACTTCATATATAAATAGCTTACATTGTATCTAAAATATAGTTATGAAATATAAATATTCTAAATAATTTTTAATCTTATTTTTTGAGATATTAAAGACTTAAATATGTGTATGTTTTCGTTTGATTTATAAAAAAACAACAACGACAACTTAAATGCAAAAACAAACACAAACAACAATATAACATTATATCAAACAGTTTTGAAATACATGTTTCATTTGTTTATTGTTATCTAACTTTCATTTGACATGCATCTTCCTTCATTAAAACCATCAGACTTATGAAAGTTGGTATTTGTTACAATGTCTTTTTATTGATTTCTACATTAAAGTAAAGTCAGGGACGGAGTTATGTCAGCTAAGACCCCAGGGACAGACAATATGTTGGGCCCTTTAGAAAATAAGAGACTATTACACAGATTAATTTTGGGGTCTTTTGGGAACCTATATATTCATCGACCCTGAACACTCACATATTACGCCCTTCCTTTATTCCAACTTAGAGTACATAAATAGAATTCACCAATCAGTGTGCTGTTTTAAATTTTATATTTAATTTCATTTTACACAGAATAACATTTTGTGTTCCGTAAATGAACTGTAGCTGTGATAAAACAGTAAGTTACATTTTGTCTAAATGTGTTTAAAATGGTACTTCCTATAACATGAAGTGACATCTGGCTATTAATAACATTGTTATTACATAACGAATATATACC
>JAGDYQ010000003.1:5249579-5460495 GCA_021962125.1 Bulinus truncatus
AATTGATATAAAATGCTTCACTAATGAACGAAAGTATTAAACGTTTCTTTAAAAAACTTTATGTTGAATAAAATGTGATAAATTTAAATATATCACAGGTTTACGTATGATAACATCTAGGCCCGAAACGTGCGGGGGCAGGGGGGCGGAGCCCCTTGCGTTTTGTCTGCCCCCCCGCTTATTTGTTCTACTTAGTAAAATGTAATACCTGCCCCCCCCCCCCCCCGCTGTTGCCTGGCCCTTGCTGTAGAATGCCTGGTCCCTCATGTAGAATTTTCACGCTACGGGGCTGATAACATCTGATTCTGTAGTTCTGATATTATTAGGATCCCGGTTTATCCGGGACACGTCTGGAGGATATTGTCAGGGGCTCAAGATTTGAAGGGAGCAGACGTACGTCTGTTATTCAATAAGTCACATGAAGTCTATAGCTCTTCATGTATTATATCGTAGATCCTATAAACCGCTAATAGGACGGATTTTGCAGTGCCCTTCTTTCCACCCCACCATAGCCGATAGTGAAGTTACCATGGAGGCAATACGAGATATATATATCGGGGACTTAAGCCAAGACCTGAAAAAATATCATTTGGTCCTCACAGAAGACCGAACCAGTGTCCTTCAGGTCGACAGCCGAGCGTTTTACCGCACGACCATCCGTCCCCTCTTATACGTCTGGTACAACTATCTCCTTCCCACATCCCTCAAGTTGTACACAAATCTTTATTTTAAAAAAAAATAATTTTCCTACAGATTATCTAGCTCTTTCTTAAACATATGTTAACTCGAATTTCTCTGATTCCATTTGATAATTCCCCAAACATTTGATAATTCACTAATCATTTGATCTTATAACTTCACTGTCATTTATATTATGTTGTTTATAATCTGTTATTTATATTATGTTGTTTATATTATTTGTTTATATTATGTCGATTATCCTACAGAGCGCCAACGACCGTAAGATGGAGTTTTGTTCCTACAGTACATACGAGTTGGCGCTTCATGATCCACTACAGATTCAAACTCCGGACATAGAACAAAATAACAGGCACTCCAACAACATGAAATGTTCTCTCGTCTTGAAGACCAGGGCTGACCCGCTGGTCGTGACCTTTTATTTTAAGTAAACATTCGGGGGTCACCATTGTGTCTGGCAATTAGTTCCGTATATATATATATATGTTACGTTTAGAAATTACCCCCACCCCTCCACCTTCCCCGCCTCTTCCCACACCGTAAGGTTAAACTTGCCCACACACCACCCAAGCGAGTGACTCATCAGTTGACCATGGAAAATAACCCAAGGTCATGGTCAGAAATGTTACATCTGGAATTTACCCCCCCCCCCTCCCTTTTTCCACCTCCCCTTCCAGCCTTTATAAAGTCGACGCAGAATGTGTCTCGAGTCTCGACAGTCAGAGTTGGGAGTCGGCCCCGCATACCTAGAGCAGTCGGTCCAGTAGACTTAGAGAATCTGTAGATAATCTTAAGAGTAGACTTAAGTAGCTAGTTGTGTAAAAACCTATCAAGTGTTTGTTAAAGTTGTATCATAGTGTATTAAATAAGTGTTGTAGTGTACGCTCCTCTGAGTTGTGTTATTTATACATTAGCATCTATACCATTTAAAAGTTACAGTTGAATATTCGGTGATTAAGTTTAAATTACCTGGCGAGCCTGCTGTAGATTAAAAATCTGAACGCCACAATATATATATATATATATATATATATATATATATATATATATATATATATATATATAATGAAGTATTTGTTTTTTAATTAAAATAGTAATTAGACATTGTGTGATTAGCCCTATTCCAAGCCAAATATATTTACGTCAGGCAATGCTGAGTATCCATTGGGTTGACTTGGAATATTCTAGAAGGAGCTTATAAAAATCCCAACTACTCAGTAAAGCTTGAACCCAGCAGCCTCGGGTCGGCCTACACAGAATTGTGGGCCCCCTTATCGGCCCTTTATCGGCCCCTCAGCATAATTTTTTTTATATTTATCGCCTTGTTTGCCTAAACGTGTCGCCCGAGCCAAATGTGACGCAAAAGGATGTCTAAATTGTGTGCTCAGATGCATGAAAATGGCTCACAGCAAGCTCATTGTGGTCAACGGGTCTCCATTGGGCAGTGCAGTGGCCCGATGTATATGGGCAGGAACAGTTCATTGTATTATATAGGGCTCCACATAAATAGGGGCACCCACACTCTACTGTAATTCATGTTGGGGCTAGAAAAATTTACATTAGATCACAAATCTAGTACATAATCGTTTAACCAAGGCGTACGTTCGACTGTGTGTATAACTTCCGCGGCTAAAAATAGTCTGGGATATTCCAAAACTGGAAATCTAAACACAACAAAGAGTTCTTATTATATCGCAGGTAGCAAGCAGCCAGCTTCAGCAGGCTTTTCAACTAGTTAAAAATAATTGTGGAGATATTTATAACATTACATTTGATAGCGAAAGAGGAAAAAGAAGACTATTTTCTGTCAGGTCTGACATTTTAAAATGTAAATATGTAAATAGGACTAACTTTACAATAACCTACTTATATCCTATTACAAGTGGTGGCCAATCCTTTAGTGGCAGCATGCTCAAATTTCAACCAAAAAACAAATTTTTAAAGCAGAGTGCGATCACTCCCATTAAAATTAAAGGAAGTGATAATTTAGTCGCGTGCCGACTGATGAGGCTCTGCCTGCCAACTGTGGCACGCGTGCCATAGGTTCTCCACCACTTTGTCTTTGTTCTTTGTCTTGGAGAATTTTTAATTTCTTTAAGTGCCAACGTTCGGTATAAAGTAACTAAATACAAATATTTCTCATACATACACATATGCTCCTATATATATATATATATATATATATATATATATATATATAATATGACAAAAATAATATGAATTCGACCATTCTCTCTATTTAACTAAATCACTTTATTAAAAAAAAATGTGTTACGCTTGTGTAACTTTAAAAGCTAATTTTTTTTTTATTCAAGTGAATTCGGTGTAGAGTTGTCGCCCTCCTGTGACAAGGACTGGCTATGCCTGAATGGTGTCAAGTTCTGCGGCGAGTGGCTACCGGGGAGGTCTGTCAACTTCATGGTCCCCGCCTACAGTAATTTCACAATGGCTTTCCGCTCTAATCCGACCACAAACTGGCGTGGCTTTAAGGTAATAGTGGACATTGAGTGGACGGGGCGGGTTGGCGAAGCATTACCTCCGAGGATGGTCTTAGAAGGTTCCGGAGTCCAGTGGGGACAGGTCATCTTCAATCGTTCCCCTCCCCTCACCCTATGCAACTATGTGTTTTTGAAAATATTTCACAGGATAAAAAAAGAAGTAGGGAAGGTGCAGTGACGTAGCGATCTTAAACTCGCGCCCGGGGCAAAATACCTTTTTAGCCCCTCCCCCATTCGAAAACCATATAATATAATATTATATGTGAAATATACTATTTGGCGCCTCTTTGTGAGTAGCGCCCAGGGCATGATGCCCCCTGCTCCCTCCTCACTACGCCACAGGGAAGGTGGGTTCTGCGCAGGACTCAATTAATAGATATATGACCAGTGCGTCAAACATTGGTCCTGCTAACTGTATTCTGCCGCGGTTAACACACATTAAGGAAGGTTAATCGGCTTATCCAGATCATTGTCTGTATTACTTGGTGGTCAGTTATAGCATCCAGTGGCGCCTCCAAGACATATTACGGGAGAGGCGAAGGGAAGCGGGGAGTGTGATATAAGTAATGAAGTTTGAATTTCCTCTGAGTCTGTTGTTGTTGTTGTTGTTATTGACTGACTAACCCACACCGCGGTATGAACATTGTAATTTAGTTCACTGGTTCTCCAACTTGGGAGACTCACAATCCATTCAGAAAGCTGTTAATGTCGTCAGTGTTGAATGGTTAAGATTTGTACTGACCCACTTTAAATCAGCTTGCGTCCCCACCCTCCACACGCACACACAGATTGATTATCGTTGTCTTATTTCAGTCTTCAATAACATTTTTTTTAAATCAATCTAACTGGGGTCGCTGGAGTGAGAGATTGGAGGAAGAAGACCATGGATCGGGAAAAGTGGAGAAGAGTAGTATGGCAAGTCAGGGCCCTAAATGGGCTGTACAGCCAAAGGAAGAGGAAGAAGTTGTGGCTAAAATTCATTTCTATTGTACAGTAGATGAGTAGATGGTTCGGTCATTGAAAAATAGTGGTATTAGGAATGGAAATCATTCCTACTAGAGTTGTGACAAAATATTTACTAGAATATTGGAATGGGAATCTTTCATTGGGAAATATTGTAAACAAAAATTTGAAATCGGTATTCCTTACCTGGGATCGGAAAGTTCTTTTGTTTATTTCACCTAATTTCCGATTTCTAAACCGATTCTACGGGAGGTAAAATCTTTAAAGTTTCAACACATTTCTCGAACTTGTGAAAACATTCCGTTAAGTTTTTCAATTATCAAAATCTCTGTCTTAAATTTAAACAAAAATCACGCGAATAATAACAGTATTATAGTAATAAACCTTATCTGTGCAACGATTTTTTTTTTCCGTTTAGGTTTCCATCACAACCAAGAGTGCAGTAGGGGAGGTCGTGAGCTATCCATATGGCGGTATAGGCTCACACCCCACACAACCGTTCTACGTGACTAAGACGTTTGACAGCAAGTACATAGACAGCTATAAAGACAAGTGCGCCGACATGGTTTAAACACAAAAATTAAAATAATCAAAAACTAAATATTTTTGTCCATTTGGTTTATTATTATTATCTCTTGTCTGTACGTAGTCGCGAGTTACTGCAGCCAGGAATTCCTGGGCCCCCGACAAGCTATGACGACAAGGGCCCATCTCGTCTAACGCCGCCTCCCCCCCCCCCACCTCCCAGCTCCCAATTCAGCAGCCGAAATAAAAAAAATTAAAATTAATTTCGAAATAGACTCCACGGTCCGGGTATGCATCCCCACCCCCGTTACGGCCCTGGGCATATATTTTCAAATCCTAACGCCGCAAAGTTTGAACTAATTGGCATGAGAACAGAAGATTATGAGAGAATTTGTGGCCCCAGTGTCTCGTGCTTAGCAGCTTGAGTTCAGCTATAAAGCTAAGTTACCGTATCTTTGGAGAGACATCGGGGCAGATGAATTGAGCAATTCGTCTGTTTTATGTAGTCATGGGATTGTGTGATTAGCACAACGCTCAGCCACCTTTACTTCCCCAACTTAAGTCAGGTACCCATTTAAAGCTGGGTGGACTTGAGGGCATTTTTACCTGGACCTGGGGAAATTGCATTGGTTCTCACCGTGCATCGAACCCGTGACTCTTAAGTCGTCAGTCGAGCCACCTAACGAAGAGAAAAAATGCGCTCACCTTGTGTATCCACTAAGTGTATTTAGTCTAAGTCAACATGCCCCTAACCATTAGTTTCAACGTTACGCACATAATATAGTGTAATTTTAAAAAAAAAATTATTGACCACTGTTTTCAACGTATAGCTCTGTACACCAAGCATTAAAGACATGATACGACCACTGTGTGCAAATCTACCAGTTGTCTTATGACGTCATTGAGATGTGTGTCTGTTGATACAGTGTCTTGTGTGTCATGATTCTCTATACCACTATTAGGGCAGTGTTTACAGTGACATTGCTGCTAAATTCATGGAGTCATTATATAAGACAGAGGTGACTGAAGTCTCCGGGTATCGAACCCAATAATTTGTAAAACGATCCTTGGTCTCACAGCCAATCATTTGATCCCGTAGATCAATAAACGGTCGGCTTTTGTAGTGCCCCTTATACACCAGCCTTAACCATTGGTGCTACATGGGCACAATTGGGTTATTATCGTACTAGCCGGGATTTGAACCTCTAACATGCAACACATGTGGGCGTATTCGTACGTTTGCTGTTGTTGTTTTGTTTGTTTGATTGTGTTTTTTTTATAAAATAAAAAAAAATTCCAACAAAGAAGTTTAAAAATATGGATATATTTAACAAGAAAATATTACACATAAAAATAAATGTTGAAATTGGTTAAATAAAAACATAACATACAAAAATTATTAAAAGAAAATGTCAATAATATAAAGAATTGTTCTGAAATAGTGCAATTTGTAAAAGACAACTCATTGCAGCTATGTCAGCTGTAATTCTTTTCGCTGAATTATCTCCCTTTCCTGACGGGTCATCATGTACTGGGGAAGGGATGCAATAGAACATTACAATTCATCTGGATATAACTGTCACCGCCATGGGTGTCGGGAGGGGGAGAGGAGGAGGAGGAAGGAGCATGGCAAGAAGGGCTGCGTAGGTACTAGCTAACATAATTGGTTTATTTACCCCCCCCCCCCCCGCCGGGCCCGTCCCCCAGCAAGTATGTCCAGTGTTAACATAAAAGTGGATAAACTAGATTTTTTTAATATAATTTTACTTTCACTTTAATTTTACGTAATGTGATGAACAGTAGGGAGCGACCGATAATCGGATCGGTATCGGTATCGGTCACTATCGGATCGGCCGATTTTTGTAGGAGCGACCGATAGTCGAACCGATATTGGCACTATGGGTTAACTATCGGACCGGCCGTTTTTTGGCTGCCGATACATTTTTTTTTTCACAAATCTAGTAACTGGTTTTGGTTTACAGAGTTAAAGTTTACTTACAGACTTTCAGTTAAGTGTTCACCTGAGTGAAGTGATTTACTGATATAATTAAGTGTTTATAATTTTTCAAACTTTTTTAAAATCTACTACAGTACATTCAGTAAAAATTACAAAGATTAACGAAGAACATTATTTTAATTTCATCACAACTTTCACAAATTATTGAAGTTACAGTTAAAAATTAATACATTTTTACTTTTTTAGTTTGACATTAATTATTTACAACTTTATCTTACTTTTCTGTTTGTGTACAAGTAAAAATAACAAATTGTTTGTTATAAGTTTAATTTTAAATAATAAACATGTAGATTTCTGAGATTATGCAGGCATGGTTTGTGTTTTCTGACTTCGGTCTTCCGGTCTGTCTTTTCAAATATTTTGTTCTTCTTATCTTCTTCATCTGCAAGACACCCTTTCATTAATAGCAAAATATCGGTATCGGTATCGGCAAAAATGCTGGGGAAAAATATCGGTATCGGACTATCGGTAAAAAGGCATATCGGTCGCTCCCTAATGAACGGACGCTACACGTATGAATTTACATTACAATGAATGACATACATGAGAAAAGGTTGAATAATGATATTACAAAAACTGTTCAAAAATTACAAAAGAAGACATCATTTACTTCATTGAAAATGGAATAATATAGTTTAATATCATCCCAAGTTTTAAGTTCTTCCCTCAGTTTGTGTTCGGCGTCAATACTATAATATGAAATATACACGCATATAGTTTATATATAGAATACGTTGCTGTATAGTTTTAACGGCCAGGCTGTGGCGCATGCAAAAAACACACACGTTGCATTGGATGTCACAACTTTAGCACATTGGCACATCCTCACATCTCGATATCCCGTGGCGTATTCGATGACGTGGAAAAGAGTTTGACTGGGTGAATTAAACAGGGTTGACCAGTTCTGCTGGTGCAGAGTATGTACACGAAATGGGGGTGGGGGAAAGCGCATCCACTAGGGGGATCTGCTCGCCTCCAATGCGGCGCACTTGTCTCTGTAGTTCTTCACGTACTTGCTGTCTAAAGTCTTGGTCGTGTAAAACGGTTGAGTGGGGTGCGAGCCGACCCCGGCGTAAGGGTAGCTGATGACCTCGCCAGTGGCGTTCCGTGCCTGGATGGCTGCCTGCAATATGGGGGGGGGGGGAAGATTAAGTTACTCTGAAATTTGCCACGAGATGCTAAATAGGGTTAAGCAAAAATAATCGATTTTATATAGAAATCCGAATCTGATAGTATAGAAAAATAACCCTACTAGCCATCCATATATACATATATATACTTTGGTTAGTTTCTACCAGGGCCGACACCGTGGACGTACACAGGCGTCCAGTCGGTTACAGTATAATGCCATAAAAGACCTTTTTTTTTTTGGTAGATTGGGGGGGGGGACTTAGTTAATGGAAGTCGTCAGTAGCCCAAGAGCGAGTGTGCATTATACTTTGACATTATATCTAAATTTGATTATAATTGGCACGTAAATATAGGTCAACTTTTTTTTTTGGCCAACAAACTTTACCTTGAAACCAGGTCTCGTGATCTCAGAATTGGACTGAAAGATCACAGTGAAAGTACTATTCCAGGGCACCATGAACTCCACACTCGTGCCGGTCAGCCAGTCTCCGCAGAATTTCACGCCACCCATACACAGCATGTCCGCGCCACAGTCTGACTTGAGTTCCACATCAAACGAACTGGAACAACAAACAAAACTTAAAAGAACAATAATGAAAGAGAGAAATACAGAGCTTAGAAAACATCTCGGAATTAGTGGCCTAGCTCTATATTCAAAGTCTATCTGTAGTTTAATTGTCTTTATTTGTCTGTCCTTATTTGTCTATCTTTATTTGTCTGTCCTTATTTGTCTGTCTTTATTTGTCCGTCTTTGGTAGTCTATCTTTATTTGTCTGTCTTTTTTGAGTCTTTATTTGTCTGTCTTTGTTTGTCTGTCTTTAATTAATTAAAAAAAAACAATACTAACGAAATATTAGTCATCACTGGATGACTCTTAATTTACCTCCCGTGGTTTTAGAGCAAGTAAAGTAAAGGTACGACATAAGTATACTGTGACGAGCTAAAGTAGATTTAGAGACAGAGACAATCCCCTTCGACCTCTTAACATAGTAGATATCTAAGAATTAGGATTAACACGAATAATAGTGACAAGGTGACAAGTGGGAAACAATAGAATAGTAGACAGCAAATGTGTGAAGACTGGGAGGCGCCGTCGGACAGTCTAGCAGGTTAACAATGACGACCCTGTGACGATCCTAGAAAGATTAGATAGTGAAGAGACTGTGACGTACTTAGGGTAATTAGGGCACGGACGTTAGGGGTATAAATAGGGGCTGGATTCGGACATTAGTTAGTGAGGGGGCAGTTCGTAGTTATGAGAGGAGTTAGTTATAAGGAGTTTGAGAAGAGAGATAGTTACGAGAGCGACGAGAATAGTTTAGAGATCTTTAGTTAGTCAGAGTTGAGGCAGAGCAAATTACTGTGGATTTAAAGATGTATTCGTTTATGGACTTGTTGTATTCTGATGTACATTCATGTAAATAAATCGTTGTACTAACAACGCATCGAGTTTGATTGGTTTTTGAGTTGTTACAAAGGAGTGAGCAAATAAGAGTGAAACGGACAGACATTAAGCTAAATTAACATCTCTACGTTGGAATTAAAACATACAACTCATAACATAATCCAAAAGAGCCGGTAACATGTATGAAGTATAGAAAAAGAGCCCGTAACATATACCAAAACCGATTGATTAAAATATTATTTTTGACTATATCAGGTGTGGTATCTATAAAATAAGTGTATAAAAACATGCCGCGTAATGGACTACAATATTATGTCAAAATTTAAAGGCAATCGGTGAAGAACTTTCGGAGTGATGATGTCACGACTGACGTCATATTTACACTCATATTTCTACCTGAACTGAAAATGAATGACCACAGCCTGAAGTCCAGTACTGATGACCACTGGACACGTCACATTGTTTGGGTAATGACCACTGGCAAAGTCCGGCGAAAGAATCTCAAGCACAGACTTGGTGTCTATGTCCACTCCCCGGCTAGCGGCCTCAGAGCAAAGTTCCACAACACTGCTAGAGATGACCTGTCCGAGATATGTAGCAGAACAGAATCATGGGTCAAGTCCTTACCCGCTTACAACACAATAATGTCATGCATAATTATTGCTATTTTATTACTAGACATAAGAGACAATTTCAACCCTAGTGTGTTACACAGAGAGAGAGAGAGAGAAGAGAGAAATAGAGAGAGAGAAGAGAGAGAGTGTGTGTGAGAGAGAGAGAGAAAGAAAGAGAGAGAGAGAGAAAGAGGGAGAGAGAGAAAGAGAGAGAGAGAGAGAGAGAAATTGACTCATACGGGTTCGTCTTATTGTATGCCCAGCCGTCGCCGATTTGTCAAAGTGAGCAGAGCCGTTAGTATATTTTGAGGGGCCCTAGGCTGAGGTTAAACAGGGGGCCCAAGGAAAAAGGTAATTTGATGGCCTATTAAGTAAAAAAAAAGCTGCTGATGATGACGGCACTTACTTAATAATGGCTGAAAACTGGGAGACTATCTTACAAAACGCAACTTGAAATAATTTTAAGGTATGGGCCCCTTCGTAACTGTTCAGATGACCCTTACTTGCGGCTGACAAAAATCGAGGTCCCGGCTGGGAGTTCTTCGTACCCTGGATATAGCAACATCCAGCTCTGAGGGTGCATCTTTGTTAATGTGTGTATTTGTATGTCTTATCTTTGTGTTTTTGAGTGTCCGCATGTCTCTTTGTGTTTTAGTCTGTGTGAGTTGTTGCTTTTTTTAATCTCTGAGGATGAGCTTTATTTAGCCGATTGGTACACACCTGTACAGAACATTCCTAATGTGTGTCATGACTATGTCAACAGTAAATGAGTAGCGAAGATCAAAACGTCAACAATGATACAGTGTATAAAATAAATTACCTGCCCTGGTTGGCTATTTACTCCAGACATGGCGAGCACAGAGCCAAGGGTTAGAAATATCCCGAGTTCCATTTAAAGATGACTTTATCAGACTTGGATTCGAGTGAGACAGAAGTATTACGTCGCTGACTTCAGTAAAGTTCAGTCTAAACAAACACAACAGATGTAACAAAGAAATTTTATTTGCTTATTTTTTTAAGGGCGGGGGTGGGGGGGGGAGCAGGACCGGATTAAGTGTAATATGGGCCTACTTATTTAGACAGATACGGCAAAAGGTAAATACTGTATAATGTATTCCACATTTCATAAACTAGAATACAAAGTCTCTGTATGAAGTTAGCGATGAAAAAATTAACGGAGAAAACTTATTATCTGTCAAATGAGTGTCGATTTCTTGTCAGGGCCTCAGGATATATATAGCCTCATTGGCCTAATGTTTAACCCAGCCCCTGGGCTGTCCTGTTGTATCCCAGGTTGTGCACTGGTTGTACCACAAGTTGTACACAATAGTTGTGTATAACCAGGCTAAGATGAGTCAGTTTTTGGTAAACAAGGATATGACACAGGTATGTCTACATGCAAATCTTTAAACACTTAAGCACGGTTACGACCATCTGGCAGTATTGAGAACACGTTCGTTTTAACAGTGGTACGTGAGGACTATTGGCACGTCTTTTGTAGTTTTAACGTTCAGTTATTACGGGCAAATATTAAAACCAAATAATGATGGCCGAGAATTGATATTGATAAGGATGTATAAGGATCTAATAATAGAATAGCAGTTTGGGTTCTGCGTTAAATCGAAAGTAAAGAATTAATACAACAGTATTCCAGTTTAAAATACAATGATGAAAAAATCAGATCTGCCCGAAACCAAAAAATAACCTAACCGACCGATCAAGTCTAAGGAGATATAACTCTATGCAAAGATTTTGCAGAGTGCAGCTAGTAATACAATAAGACTTACGAGAGGCAGTTTTGAATTGAGCCCCGAAATCTATGTATATAACGATGTTTAACACCAGATTATTAGATAAACCGCAGCTCACAAATTACATTGTATATTATTGTATTGTGTATAGTGTACTTCAATAACAACCAGATGCATCAAACACAACCGCTCCTGTCCATGCTTTATGCATGTAGCCAGCTGTCGTGGAGATAGACTTTATCAGTAGATTTCTATTAGCAGGGGCGTTACTTGGTGGGGACGGCGGATAGCTATCCACATCAGGCGGGACACATTTTACAATACATCAACAAGATGCTGTCGTTTTTACAGCTTATTCGGTTAAGGAATCGGGCAGCATTTATTGTAGATAGCCTAAATTGATCCAGCTACACATACCAAATAATTTGCTTTAGTTAGACACAATTGATGCAACTATGTATACTCAGCCCCGTAGCGTGAAAATTCTACAGCAGGGGCCAGGCATTCTACAGCAGGGACCAGGCAATAGCAGGTGGGGCAGGTAATACATTTTACTACGTAAAGAAAATAAGCAGAGGGGGCCAGACAAAATGAAGGGGGGGGGGGCTCGGTCCCCCCTGCCAACCCCCGCACGCTACGCGTCTGTGTATACTAAATAATCTACTGTAGATAGACTTTATAGAAACATCTTTTTTTTTAATATTAATCAACAAGTCTCCGCTGTTCACTGTATGTCAAGTTACCTTAACTGTGTTAGTCTGCACCTGAAAAATCACCTGAATATATATAGACACCATAAACATCTCTTTGTATTTCAATGAATCTGACGTTTCTTCTACCTGTCTCCCAGATTACTAATAGTATGCTAGGAAGTGAACTACTCATTGTCTCACACCATACTTCATAAAATAAATAAATCTGAATCAATTTTGAATCGATGTACGACGCTCTTTATATATAACCTTTGCAAGCTTGTCTGTCATCAAAATTTACAACTATTGAATAACTATTGGACTGAATAGGATTATAAGTGCTTAAACATCCTTACACATCAAGGGAACATCGCATTACAACGTACAGTGTAATTAAAAGCGAGAAATGATGTTAACATACCTGGTCCTCTGGACTAGTGTCCTGCCTCTAGACATCCCTCGTTGTATATGTTAGGTATGTGGGTAGAGAAATCTCTTCTCGTTCACTTTAATGTCAACATGTTGACAGTCTCACTACAAGGAACTAACTTCAAAGGTCGTAGGTCACAGGTATTAAATGTGCCCTCCTCAGCCCCCCCCCCCTCACCCCTTACTCCCTGTATACATAATCACAACCTGATGTCAAATGACTCCCACCACCGGCGGGTATTTTTTGTCATCCCTCATGGAGACGAGTTGATTGAGAAGGTAGTGACTTGAGGACATTTACTTGCTCAGTCACTGAGGAGGTTGGGGGGGGAGGGGGCGAGGTGGGGGACATGAATGGTGACATTTTTCATCATCGATTTTAGGTATTTGAAAGAGAAACAAAGTGCGTCATGTTGAAATAGGAAATTGAATGACTTACTTCTCTTTTTCTATACCCAAATAGTACTTTACATCCTCAGTATATGGAGACCAGTTGATACTTGAAAAAAATAGGCAACATCTCGAGAATTTCTGATAATTTTTTAACAGTTTACATTTTTACAATTGACATTTTTTTACAATTGACATTATTACAATTGTCATTTTTACAAATGACATTTTCACAATTGACATTTTTACAATTGACATTTTTACAATTGACATTTTTACAATTGACAATTTTATACAATTGACAATTTTTTACAATTGTCATTTTTACAAATGACATTTTTACAATTGACATTTTTATTATTGGGGTTTTGTTTTTTAACCTGTTAACTTTCTTTCTTTTTTTAATTTCATCCGATGTTGATAGTTACATATTCTGACCTGTGACAAACGCTGAAGGGAGCCTGTTAATTGTGTTACACATAATTTATTCAGGTACGTGATGTCGCCTCCCCACTACCACCTCTCCCCTCCATCTCACCCATCTGATTTTGTCTTAGCCCTCCGTAGTGAACAACCCATCCCACATCCTCCCCATCACAAACACACACACACACACTCACACACACACACACACCCCATTCGTTAAGGAAAAAAAAAAAGTAACAATTCCTACAAATGACGTCCATTCAAAATTTTTTTTTTCAATTTCTGTCTTCCTCTCTCACTCTCTCTTTCTCTCTCTCTCTCTCTCTCTCTCTCTCTCTCTCTCTCTCTCTCTCTCTCTCTCTCGCTCACACACACACTGAATGAAATTATCTATATTCTACCTCTCATTTGCATAAACTATCCAGTGGACAGCTCCAGATACACGGACCACACCAGCACACCCAATTAGTCACACAAACTGACTGCTACCATCTCCAGACCACTAGTAGAGTACATCTAGTTTAATACAGTCTGTAGCTGTTTTAAAAAAAAAACGATGTTTCCCTCCCCCCCCCCCAAACCCCACATGAACTGCATCAGGGGTTCCCAGACTAATTAATGTGTACCCAGTTGCATATTTTAAAATACAGGCTTGTCTGTGGGGTGTGGTTGTGGGGGGGGTGTTATATTCTACATTATTTTGAAAGTCCTTCTTGACCTAATTTCAAACAAAATTGTTATTTTTTTTTTTTTTGTATTTTTTGGTTAAGATCGATAACTTTCAAATTTTAAAAATAACACTCATGTTGCAAAAGTTCACAGATGCGTACCTAGGGTAGGGGGAAGGGAGGGGCTCCAAATTCAAAAGTTCCCCGGGCCCCAGCTTGAGGGGGGCCCCAAAAGATTTGTTTACATTAATTATTAAGTACATTATCTCATGTCATGGTGTCGAAAGTCAAAATGCAGGGGCCCCCAAAGAGGCAAAGCCCCACGGGCCCTAAATAGGTTCTGCACTGAAATCTTATTCAAAGATTTTGGTAAAGATAGAAATATTATCATTGACTATAATATAATTATAAATGTATGTTGATGTACATTATTTATGTTTTACACCTTACCTAAAAGAAATAATTTACATTAATAAAATGACAGATTTGGCCGGCCACTATCAAACATAAATAAAATGCCCATTCGTAGGCTAGTACAATGTTAGACGTTTTTACATTTTCGGGAAAACTACCTGTCAGGGTCCGGGTGAGCATCGAATTAAACAGTAATTTATATTTGAAGGGGCCCTTTGTTAATCCGGTGGAGGCCTTATGGGATAATCTTGTTTGCCTACCCTAACCTCTGCTCTGAGTACAACATTGCGAGTTCCATTAAAAGAAAAGTAATTTTTTTTTTAAAACTCTAAACGGCATATCAAGATAAACAATTAACATTTATTTACATCCTCCCCCCCCCTCCACACACCCAACCTGCTCTCTTTCCCCCTACCCCCAACCTATACCTCTCAATCTACTGAACCCCCCCAACTGTTGTTTACCCACCTGGATAGCAGTGTCAACAGGTCACAACTGATCGATGTTTAAGTCGAGGTAAGGTGAATCTTTACATTGATCTGCCTGAGGACTTGGACAGGGGATAGTGTCTGGTTACTTCATCGATAGATAACTCTTGTCGAATAATGACATTGGTAATAATTGGATGATTATTTCCCTTCACTCTGCAACCTTTACGTGTCTGGTTTTACTATTTTTTTCATTTTATTTACAAGATGATGTGTTTGTTGATCTATTTATTTTTAAAACTAAGATGTCCGCATCGATTCTGTGACAAACTAAGTCTTCTTAGGGTAGTAATTAAGTAAAGTTCTCAGAGCCCTAGCAGACCATCGGGGCAGACGAAGTGTAGAATTCATCTGTTTCTATAACCTCGGCACATGAAGGGATTGTGTGGTTAGCACAACGCCCAGCCGCCTTTACTTCCCCAACTTAAAGTCAGGTACCCATTTAAAGCTGGGTGGACTTGTGGGACGACTTTGAAACAAATATCACCTGGAAAAATTCACATTCTATAAGGTCGTCAGTCGAGTATCTTCACCACTCGGCCATCCATCCCACACTCTTTAAGATAGTGGTTAGAATTATATCAAGCGGTGTTGGTTCGAGTCCATTCTATAATTTTATTCATCGTATTTTGGTTCCTTTGTAATCTATAGACACACTATATATTTTATAAAGATATGATCTAGTACAGTGGTCCCCAACCTTCTTCTCGCTACGGACCGGTCAGCGTTTGATAATTTCACAGTGGCCCACTGGAAGGTTGGGGGGGGGGGGATTTCTCGTCCATGTAAAGTCGCACAATGACGAGATAAATAAATAAAAAAAGAAATGATTTAATATTTCTTGGGCGGCCCAATAACATTCGTTCCACGGACCGGTACCGGTCCGCGGCCCGGGGATTGGGGACCACTGATCTAGTATACAAACATGGGGAAATTGAGTATTAGTTTTGTAATTAGGTAGAATTCTAGATCATTAATATTTTGAGGCACAATAACTTTACCCCGGCGGTAAAAAAAAAAACCCTAGCTTCGCGTCAGTTGTCAACGAGTATAATTGTTTAATTCAGGTAAAGACGCCTAACTTTAGATGTGAGTACTAGGCTACACACATACTTGAGCTATCAGAGGTTGACTTATGTCTATTCTTACACACACACTTGAGCCATCAGAGGTTGACTTATGTCTATTCTTACACACATAATTGAGCCATCAGAGAGGTTGACTTATGTCTATTCTTACACACATACTTGAGCCATCAGAGGTTGACATATGTCAGTTAAGGCCAAGAGCGCAAAAATAAATATTGGGCCCTCTAAAATACGAGAGATGTATCATAGGGTTTACAGTTGGGCTTTGTTGGGCTAAATATTCAGGAGCCCTGGACACATATTCGGTGCGCTCGTCGCTTTAAATCCACCTCTGCGAACTGTTAATTAATGACTTGACATTACGCACAAGGTTCAGCAGTTAAACTTAAAAATGATACACGAATTTCATCCACTTCTTGTAGCTCTATCGTCTAGTTTAACTTTATATTTCCTGCTGTGAACAACAGGCATCTATCTATCTATCTATCTATCTATCTATCTATCTATCTATCTATCTATCTATCTATCTATCTATCTATCTATGAGGAGAGATTTCGAAAAAGAGCATCCACCATGTGAGGCGCAACTTAACCTTTGACCTATTTACTCTCACAAATTAATTTGATGAATATGTCCACTTGCCATCACAGAGTGAAAACATTTATTTCTAGTTTCTTTCTTTGAGCGACAGAAACATGTCCAATGGTGTGATAAAAACATTTCTTAATGTCTTGTATAAATTAACGCTGTAGCCCCTGATTTCAGAATCATTAAACAGTAAGGTAAACAATATCCGGGTCACTTTGAGGTTCACATAACTCAACGAGTGCATCTGTTAGGAGACAAATGACCGGCAAGGATATTACTGGACGGCTACAGATTGGTGAACATGTGTTGATGATTTGTAACATTAGGCATGACTGTCAGATGAAGTGTATTTATAATAATAGGTGCAGTTGTACCGGCGTTGCCCGGGAAGATAGTGCATAGAGACACTTGATGAATTAATGTATTCGTATATGTATTATTTGTTGTATGATGTTCCGTCCAAACTGCTTAGCCATCTTAGATATTTCAGGTAATGGCAAAATTACGCCCCCCTACCCCAGAATATATTTTGATGTCTATATTACAGCGACCTTTGACATCCAGTTGCTTGTATATATATACATGTCTATATTGCAGATTTGACATCCTGTTGCCTTTATGTATTCATGTCTATATTACAGGTTTGACATCTTGTTGCCTTTTATGTATTCATGTCTATATTACAGATTTGACATCCTGTTGCCTTTATGTATTCATGTCTATCTTACACATTTGACATCCTGTTGCCTTTATGTATTCATGTCTATCTTTACATTTGACATCCTGTTGCCTTTTGGTATTCATGTCTATATTACACCATTGACAATATATTTGTCTTTATGTATTCAGTTCATTTCGGTTTTTTTTGTTTCAGCTCTTTGACCTTTTTTTGTAATTGACTGTGATTTTTTATTTTCTGTGTTTACTGACTTGAACTTTGCTCTTTCTTGCGTCAATGTAGTACAAATATTATTATTTTGTCTGGTTGTTCCTATGTTGTAGACATTTATTGCTGACCACCTTGTGCTCGACTGGAGTCCGTTTCCTCTCAACAATTTTACTTACTCTGGGTATTACAATAGTTTCGGGTCACTTCTTGAATATTTTAATGGTTAGTGTAGTTTACTGTAGCCGTGCGGAATGCACTAGTTAGTGTTTCACTCTCTGGTTGGTTAATTTAGTTTTGTCTACTTTATGATGCAAGTCTAGTTTGTTGTTTATTGGATGTCTGGCACTGGTTTTCTATCAGTTTACGAGCACTTTAACCTAAATATATATATATATATATATATATATATATATATATATATATATATATATATATATATATGAAAAAACAAACAGACCAAAAAAACAAAACAATTTCCAACAAAACCTTTTATGTATTTAAACATTGAAGGAAAATGTAATCTCCATAAGTACACATGTCTGTTGTCTTTTTTGAAATATGACATTGAAATGAATTATTGGCTGAGTTTAGACAAAGGCAAATGTAATAAGTATTTATGCGGTCTGCCCAGCATGCATTTAGTTTTATATAATTAAACGTTAATTTAGAGGTAAGATAATTAAGCCACAGACAATCAACGCATGAACTAATATAAGCAATCAACACATTAACTAATAGAGAAAATCCACGTATTAACTAATATAAACAATCAACACATTAACTAATAATCAACGCATAAACTTATATATAAATAATTAACGCATTAACTAATATACACAATCAACACATTAACTAATAGAGAAAATCAACGTATTAACTAATAAAACAATCAACACATTAACTAATATAAACAATCAACGCATGAACTAATATAAACAATTAACGCATTAACTAATATAAACAATCAACGCATTAACTAATATAAACAATCAACATATTAACTAATAGAGAAAATCAACATTAACTAATATAAACAATCAACAAATTAACTAATATAAACAATCAACGCAATAACTAACATAAGTAATCGACACATTTTTAAAAAGAAATTTTGTGATTACATTATCATTGAATTTTATACATTTAAGACTTATCTTGATAAACTGAATTATACCTGAGTCTAATCAAATACATCATCATCAATGTGGGAGCATGTAGGAGTCTATGGGAGTATGTGGGAGTTGTAGGAGTCTATGGGAGTATGTGGGAGTTGTGGAGTCTATGGGGAGTATGTGGGAGTCTATGGGAGTATGTGGGAGTTGTGGGAGTCTATAAGTATGTGGGAGTCTATGGGATATGTGGGAGTTGTGGGAGTCTATGGGAGTATGTGGGGATTGTGGGAGTCTATAGGAGTTGTGAGAGTCTATGAGAGTATGTGGGAGCATGTGGGAGTCTATGGGAGTATGTGGGAGTTGTAGGAGTCTATGGAAGTATGTGGAAGTCTATGAGAGTATGTGGGGAGTTGTGGATCCTATGGGAGTATGTGGAGTCTATGAGAGTATGTGGGAGTTATGAAGTCTATGGGAGTATGTGGGAGCATGGCAGGAGTCTATGGAGTATGTGGGAGTTGTGGGGAGTCTATGGAAGTATGTGGGAGTCTATGAGTATGTGGGAGTTGTGGGAGTCTATGGGAGTATGGGAGTCTATAGGAGTTGTGGGAGTCTATGAGAGTATGTGGGAGTCTATGAGAGTATGTGGGAGTTGTGGGAGTCTATGGGGTATGTGGGAGTTGTGGGTCTATGGGAGTATGTGGGAGTTGTGGGAGTCTATGGGAGTTTGTGGGAGTCTATGGGAGTATGTGGGAGTCCATGGGAGTATGTGGGAGCTGTGGGAGTCTATTATGAAGTATGTAAGTCTATGGGAGTATGTGGAGTTGTGGGAGTCTATGAGAGTATGTGGAGTTTTGGGAGTCTATGAGAGTATGTGGGAGTCTATGGGAGTATGTGGGAGTTGTGGGAGTCTATGGGAGTATGTGAAAGTCTATGGGAGTATGTGGGAGTTGTGGGAGTCTATCGGAGTTATGGGAGTCTATGGGAGAATGTGGGAGTCTATGGGAGTATGTGGGAGTTGTGGGAGTCTATGGGAGTTGTGGGAGACTATGGGAGTTGTGGGAGTCTATGGGAGTTGTGGGAGTCTATGGGAGTATGTGGGAGTCTATGGGAGTATGTGGGAGTTGTGGGAGTTGTGGGAGTCTATGGGAGTATGTGGGAGTCTATGGGAGTATGTGGGAGTTGAGGGAGTTGTGGGAGTATGTGGGAGTTGTGGGAGTTGTGGGAGTCTATGGGAGTATGTGGGAGTTGTGGGAGTCTATGGGAGTATGTGGGAGTTGTGGGAGTCTATGGGAGTATGTGGGAGTTGTGGGAGTTGTGGGAGTCTATGGGGGTAATATTGGGAGCATGTGGGAGTTGTGGGAGTCTATGGAAGTATGTGGGAGTTGTGGGGAGTCTATGGGAGTATGTGGGAGTTGTGGAGTCTATGAGAGTATGTGGGAGTTGTGGGAGTTGTGGGAGTCTATGGAGGTATGTGGGAGTTGTGGGAGTCTATGGGAGTATGTGGGAGTTGTGGGAGTCTATGGGAGTATGTGGGAGTCTATGGGAGTATGTGGGAGTTGTGGGAGTCTATGGAAATATGTGGGAGTTGTGGAGTCTATGGGAGTATGTGGGAGTTGAGGGAGTTGTGGGAGTATGTGGGAGTTGTGGGAGTTGTGGGAGCTATGGGAGTATGTGGGAGTTGTGGGAGTCTATGGGAGTATGTGGGAGTTGTGGGAGTCTATGGGAGTATGTGGGAGTTGTGGGAGATGTGGGAGTCTATGGAGAGTAGCCTTGGGAGCATGTGGGAGTTGTGGGAGTCTATGGAAGTATGTGGGAGTTGTGGGAGTCTATGGGAGTATGTGGGAGTTGTGGGAGTCTATGGAAGTATGTGGGAGTTGTGGGAGTTGTGGGAGTCTATGGAAGTATGTGGGAGTGGGAGTCTATGGGAGTATGTGGGAGTTGTGGGAGTCTATGGAGGTATGTGGGAGTTGTGGGAGTCTATGGGGGAAGTATGTGGGAGTTGTGGGAGTTGTGGGAGTCTATGGGAGTTGTGGGAGGTATGTGGGAGTTGTGGGAGTCTATGGGAGTATGTGGGAGTCTATGGGAGTATGTGGGAGTTGTGTGGGAGTCTATGGGAGTATGTGGGAATTGTGGAGTCTATGGGAGTATGTGGGAATTGTGGGAGTCTATGGAAGTATGTGGGAGTCTATGGGAGTATGTGGGAGTTGTAAGAGTCTATGGGAGTATGTGGGAGTATGTGGGAGTCTATGGGATTATGTGGGGTTGTGGGGAGTCTATGGGGAGTATGTGGGAGTCTATGGGAGTATGTGGGGTTGTGGGAGTTATGGGAGTATGTGGGAGTTGTGGGAGTCTATGGGAGTATGTGGGAGTCTATGGGAGTATGTAAGAGTCTATGGGAGTATGTGGGAGCTGTGGGAGTCTATGGAGAGTATGTGGGAGTCTATGGGAGTATGTGGGAGTTGTGGGAGTCTATGGAAGTATGTGGGAGTCTATGGGAGTATGTGGGAGTCTATGGAAGTATGTGGGAGTCTATGCGAGTATGTGGGAGTTGTGGGAGTCTATGTAAGTATGTGGGAGTCTATGGGAGTATGTGGGAGTTGTGGGAGTCTATGGAAGTATGTGGGAGTCTATGGGAGTATGTGGGAGTTATGGGAGTCTATGGGGGAGAGTATGTGGGAGCCTATGGAAGTATGTGGGAGTCTATGGGAGTATGTGGGATTTGTGGGAGTCTATGGAAGTATGTGGGAGTCTATGGGAGTTGTGGGGGTCTATGGGAGTTGTGGGAGTTGTGGGAGTCTATGGGAGTATGTAGGAGTCTATGGGAGTTGTGGGAGTTGTGGGAGTTGTGGGAGTCTATGGGAGTATGTGGGCTTCTATGGGAGTATGTGAGTTGTGGAGTCTATGGGAGTTGTGGGAGTTGTGGTAGTCTATGGGGAGTATGTAGGGAGTCTATGGGAGTTGTGGGAGTTGTGGGAGTTGTGGGAATTATGTGGGAGTCTATGAAAGTATGTGGGAGTTTTGGGAGTTGTGGGAGTCTCTATGTGAGTTGTGGGAGTCTATGGGAGTATGTGGGAGTTGTGGGAGTCTATGGGAGTATGTGGGAATTGTGGGAGTCTATGGGAGTATGTGGGAGTTGTGGGAGTCTATGGAAGTATGTGGGAGTCTATGGGAGTATGTGGGAGTCTATATGGGAATATATGGGGAGTTGTGGGAGTCTATGGGAGTATGTGGGAGTTGTGGGAGTCTATGGAAGTTTGTGGGAGTCTATGGGAGTATGTCTTCAGGGAGTTGTGGGAGTCTATGGGAGTATGTGGGAGTTGTGGGAGTCTATGGAAGTATGTGGGAGTTGTGGGAGTCTATGGGAGGAGAAGTATTGGGAGTCTATGGGAGAATGTGGGAGTTGTGGGAGTCTATGGGTGAATGTGGGAGTCTATGGGAGAATGTGGGAGTCTATGGGAGTATGTCAGGTTGTGGGAGTCTATGGGAGAATGTGGGAGTCTATGGGAGTATGTCGGAGTTGTGGGAGTTTATGGGAGAATGTGGGAGTCTATGGGAGTATGTCGGAGTTGTGGGAGTCTATGGGAGAATGTGGGAGTCTATGGGAGTATGTCGGAGTTGTGGGAGACTATGGGAGAGTGCTGGGGTTGTGGGGAGTCTATGGAAGTATGTGGGAGTTGTGAGGTCTATAGAAGTATGTAAAAGTCTATGAGAGTATGT
The DNA here is from genome assembly GCA_021962125.1 of Bulinus truncatus. Classification (NCBI taxonomy): domain Eukaryota; kingdom Metazoa; phylum Mollusca; class Gastropoda; family Planorbidae; genus Bulinus; species Bulinus truncatus. The sequence goes on from JAGDYQ010000003.1 coordinate 5,272,084, forward strand.
GGGAGTTACGTAGGAGTCTGAGTATGTGGGAGTCTGAGAGAATGTGGGAGACGTAGAGTCTATGAGAGTATGTGGGAGTCTATGAGAGTATGTGGGAGTTGTTCGAGTCTATAGGAGTATTTGGGAGTCTATGGGAGTATGTGGGAGTTGTGGGAGTCTATGGGAGCATGTGGGAGTTGTGGGAGTCTATGGGAGTATGTGGGAGTTGTGGGAGTCTATGGGAGTATGTGGGAGTTGTGGGAGTCTATGGGAGTATGTGGGAGTTGTGTGAGTCTATGGGGGTATGTGGGAGTTGTGGGAGTCTATTGGAGCATGTGGGAGTTTTGGGAGTCTAGCAGGAGTATGTGGGAGTTGTGAGGGAGTCTATGGGAGAATGTATGGAGTTGTGGGAGTCCATGGGAGTATGTGGGAGCTGTGGGAGTCTATGGAAGTATGTGGGAGTCTATGGGAGTATGTGGGAGTTGTGGGAGTCTATGAGAGTATGTGGGAGTTTTGGGAGTCTGAGAGTATGTGGGAGTTGTGGGAGTCTATGGGAGTATGTGGGAGTTGTGGGAGTCTATGAGAGTATGTGGGAGTTGTGGGAGTCTATGGGAGTATGTGGGAGTCTATGGGAGTATGTGGGAGTTGTGGGAGTCTATGGGAGTATGTGGGAGTTGTGGGAGTCTATGGGAGTATGTGGGAGTTATGGGAGTCTATGGGAGTATGTGGGAGTTGTGGGAGTCTATGGGAGTATGTAGGGAGTCTATGGGAGTATGTGGGAGTCTATGGGAGTATGTGGGAGTTGTGGGAGTTTATGGAAGTATGTGGGAGTCTATGGGAGTATCTGGGAGTTGTGGGAGGCTATGGGAGTATGTGGGAGTTGTGGGAGTTGTGGGAGTCTATGGGAGTATGTGGGAGTTGTAGGAGTCTATGGGAATATGTCGGAGTTGTGGAAGTCTATGGGAGTATGTGGGAGTTGTGGGAGTAGTGGGGAGTGTATGGGAGTATGTGGGAGTCTATGGGAGTATGTGGGAGTCTATGGGAGTATGTGGGAGTTGTGGGAGTCTGTAAGTATGTGGGAGTCTATGGGAGTATGTGGGAGTTGTGGGAGTCTATGGAAGTATGTGGGAGTCTATGGGAGTATGTGGGAGTTGTGAGGAGTCTATGGAAGTATGTGGGAGTCTATGGAAGTATGTGGGAGTCTATGGGAGTATGTGGGAGTTGTGGGAGTCTATGGAAGTATGTGGGAGTCTATGGGAGTATGTGGGAGTCTATGGGAGTATGTGGGAGTTGTGGGAGTCTATGGGAGTATGTGGGAGTTGTGGGAGTCTATGAGAGTTGTGGGAGTCTATGGGAGTATGTGGGAGTTGTGGGAGTCTATGGGAGTATGTGGGAGTTGTGGGAGTCTATGGAAGTATGTGGGAGTTGGAGTCTATGGGAGAATGTGGGAGTCTATGGGAGAATGTGGGAGTTATTGGGAGTCTATGGGTGAATGTGGGAGTCTATGGGAGAATGTGAGGTCTATGGGAGTATGTCGGAGTTGTGGGAGTCTATGGGGAGAATGTAGGGAGTCTATGGGAGTATGTCGGAGTTGTGGGAGTTTATGGGAGAATGTAGGAGTCTATGGGAGTATGTCAGGAGTTGTGGGGAGTCTATGGGAGAATGTGGGAGTCTATGGGGTATGTCGGAGTTGTGGGAGACTATGGGAGAATGTGGGAGTTGTGGGAGTCTATGGAAGTATGTAGGAGTTGTGGGAGTCTATAGAAGTATGTAAGAGTCTATGAGAGTATGTGGGAGTTGTGGGAGTCTATGGAGAGTATGTAGGAGTCTATGAGAGTATGTGGGAGTTGTGGGGTCTATGAAGATGTGTGGGAGTCTATGAAAGTATGTGGGAGTTGTTCGAGTCTATGGGAGTATGTGGAGTCTATGGGAGTATGTGGGAGTTGTGGGAGTCTATGGGAGTATGTGTGGGAGTTGTGGGAGTTGTGGGAGTCTATGGGAGTATGTGGGAGTTGTGGGAGTCTGGGAGTATGTGGGAGTTGTGGGAGTCTATGGGAGTATGTGGGAGTTGTGGGAGTCTATGGGAGTATGTGGGAGTTGTGTGAGTCTATGGGGAGTATGTGGGAGTTGTGGGAATCTATTGGAGCATGTGGGAGTTTTGGAGTCTATGGGAGTATGTGGGAGTTGTGGGAGTCTATGGGAGAATGTGGGAGTTGTGGGAGTCCATGGGAGTATGTGGGAGCTGTGGGAGTCTATGGAAGTATGTGGGAGTCTATGGGAGTATGTGGGAGTTATTAGGAGTCTATGAGAGTATGTGGGAGTTTTGGGAGTCTATGAGAGTATGTGGGAGTTGTGGAGTCTATGGGAGTATGTGGGAGTTGTGGGAGTCTATGAGAGTATGTGGGAGTTGTGGGGAGTCTATGGGAGTATGTGGGAGTCTATGGGAGTATGTGGGAGTTGTGGGAGTCTATGGGAGTATGTGGGAGTTGTGGGAGTTGTGGGAGTCTATGGGAGTATGTGGGAGTTGTGGGAGTCTATGGGAGTATGTGGGAGTTATGGGAGTCTATGGGAGTATGTGGGAGTTGTGGGAGTTGTGGGAGTCTATGGGAGTATGTGGGAATTCTATGGGAGTATGTGGGAGTCTATGGGAGTATGTGGGAGTTGTGGGAGTTTATGGAAGTATGTGGGAGTCTATGGGAGTATCTGGGAGTTGTGGAGTCTATGGGAGTATGTGGGAGTTGTGGGAGTTGTGGGAGTCTATGGGAGTATGTGGGGGTTGTGGGAGTCTATGGGAGTATGTGGGAGTTGTGGGAGTCTATGGGAGTATGTGGGAGTTGTGGGAGTAGTGGGAGTGTATGTGGGAGTATGTGGGAGTCTATGGGAGTATGTGGGAGTCTATGGGAGTATGTGGGAGTCCTATGGGAGTATGTGGGAGTTGTGGGGGTTGCATGAGTATGTGGGAGTCTATGGGAGTATCTGGGAGTTGTGGGAGTCTATGGGGAGTATGTGGGAGTTGTGGGAGTTGTGGGAGTCTATGGGAGTATGTGGAGTTGTAGAGTCTATGGGAGTATGTGGGAGTTGTGAGTCTATGGGAGTATGTGGGAGTTGTGGGAGTAGTGGGAGTGTATGGGAGTATGTGGGAGTCTATGGGAGTATGTGTGGGAGTCTATGGGAGTATGTGGGAGTTGTGGGAGTCTATGGAAGTATGTGAGGTGGGAGTTTGTGGGAGTTGTGGGAGTCTATGGAAGTATGTAGAGTCTATGGAGTATGTGGGGAGTTTTGAGGTCTATGGAAGTATGTGGGAGTCTATGGAAGTATGTGGGAGTCTATGGGGAGTATGTGGGAGTTGTGGGAGTCTATAGAAGTATGTGGGAGTCTATGGGAGTATGTGGGAGTTGTGGGAGTCTATGAGAGTATGTGGGAGTTTTGAGGTCTATGGTATGTGGAGTTGTGGGAGTCTATGGGAGTATGTAGGAGTCTTTGGGAGTATGTGATTGTGGGAGTCTATGGGAGTATGTGGAGTTATGGGAGTCTATGGAAGTATGTGGGAGTCTATAGGAGTATGTGGGGTCTCGGAGTATGTGGGAGTTGTGGGAGTCTATGAGAGTATGTGGGAGTTATTGGGAGTCTATGGAAGTATGTCTGAGTCTATAGTATGTGGGAGTTGTGGGAGTCTATGGGAGAATGTGGGAGTCTATGGGAGAATTTGGGAGTTGTGGGAGTCTATGGGAGAATGGGGAGTTTTTTGGGAGAATGTGGGTGTCTATAGAGAGGAGTATGTCAGGTTGTGGGGAGTATGTGGGAGTTTGTGGGAGTCTATGGGAGTATGTGGGAGTTGGCAGAGTCTATGGAAGAGTATGTGAGTCTATAGGAGGTATGTGGGAGTCTATGGGAGTATGTGGGAGTTGTGGGAGTCTATGGGAGTTGTGGGAGACTATGGGGGTGTGGGAGTCTATGGGAGTTGTGGGAGTCTATGGGAGTATGTGGGAGTCTATGGGAGGTATGTGGGAGTTGTGGGAGTTGTGTAAGTCTATGGGAGTATGTGGGAGTCTATGGGAGTATGTGGGAGTTGAGGGAGTTGTGGGAGTATGTGGGAGTTGTGGGAGTTGTGGGAGTCTATGGGAGTATGTGGGAGTTGTGGGAGTCTATGGGAGTATGTGGGAGTTGTGGGAGTCTATGGGAGTATGTGGGAGTTGTGGGAGTTGTGGGAGTCTATGGAAGTATGTGGGAGCATGTGGGAGTTGTGGGAGTCTATAGAAGTATGTGGGAGTTGTGGGAGTCTATGGGAGTATGTGGGAGTTGTGGGAGTCTATGGAAGTATAGGAGTTGTGGGAGTTGTGGGAGTCTAGGGAAGTATGTGGGATTTGTGGGAGTCTATGGGAGTATGTGGGAGTTGTGGGAGTCTATGGGAGTATGTGGGAGTCTATGGGAGTATGTGGGAGTTGTGGAGAGTCTATGGAAATATGTGGGAGTTGTGGGAGTCTATGGGAGTATGTGGGAGTTGGGGAGTTGTGGGAGTATGTGGAGTTGTGGGAGTTGTGGGAGTCTATGGGAGTATGTGGGAGTTGTGGGAGTCTATGGGAGTATGTGGGAGTTGTGGGAGTCTATGGGAGTATGTGGGAGTTGTGGAGTTGTGAGGTCTATGGAAGTATGTGGGAGCATGTGGGAGTTGTGGGAGTCTATGGAAGTATGTGCCAAGTTTGTGGGGAGTCTATGGGAGTATGTGGGAGTTGTGGGAGTCTATGGAAGTATGTGGGAGTTGTGGGAGTTGTGGGAGTCTATATGGAAGTATGTGGGAGTTGTGAGTCTATGGGAGTATGTGGGAGTTGTGGGAGTCTATGGAAGTATGTGGGAGTTGTGGGAGTCTATGGAAGTATGTGGGAGTTGTGGGAGTTGTGGGAGTCTATGGGAGTTGTGGGAGTATGTGGGAGTTGTGGGGAGTCTATGGGAGTATGTGGGAGTCTATGGGAGTATGTGGGAGTTGTGGGAGTTTATGGGAGTATGGGATATGTGGGAGTCTATGGGGAGTATGCTCAGGAATTGTGGGAGTCTATGGAAGTGTGCCTTGGGAGTCTATGGGAGTAGGAGTTGTAAGAGTCTATGGGAGTATGTGGGAGTATGTGGGAGTCTATGGGATTATGTGGGGTTGTGGGAGTCTATGTGAGTAGTGGGAGTCTATGGGAGTATGTGGGAGTTGTGGGGGAGTTATGGGAGTATGTGGGAGTTGTGGGAGTCTATGGGAGTATGTAGGAGTCTATGAGGATGTGTAAGAGTCTATGAGGGTATGTGGGAGCTGTGGGAGTCTATGGAAGTATGTGGGAGTCTATGGGAGTATGTGGGAGTTGTGAGGTCTATGGAAGTATGTGGGAGTCTATGGGAGTATGTAGGAGTCTATGGAAGTATGTGGGAGTCTGTATGCGGGTATGTGGGAGTTGTGGGAGTCTGTGTAAGTATGTGGGAGTCTATGGGAGTATGTGGGAGTTGTGGAGTCTATGGAAGTATGTGGGAGTCTATGGGAGTATGTGGGAGTTATGGGAGTCTATGGAAGTATGTGGGAGCCTATGGAAGTATGTGGGAGTCTATGGGAGTATGTGGGATTTGTGGGAGTCTATGGAAGTATGTGGGGAGTCTATGGGAGTTGTGGGAGTCTATGGGAGTTGTGGGAGTTGTGGGAGTCTATGGGAGTATGTAGGAGTCTATGGGAGTTGTGGAGTTGTGGGAGTTGTAGGAGTCTATGGGAGTATGTGGGCTTCTATGGGAGTATGTGGGAGTTGTGGGAGTCTATGGGAGTTGTGGGAGTTGTGGTGGTCTATGGGAGTATGTGGGAGTCTATGGGAGTTGTGGGAGTTGTGGGAGTTGTGCGTATGTGGGAGTCTATGAAAGTATGTGGGAGTTTTGGGAGTTGTGGGAGTCTATGTGAGTTGTGGGAGTCTATGGGAGTATGTGGGAGTTGTGGGAGTCTATGGGAGTATGTGGGAATTGTGGGGTCTATGGGAGTATGTGGGAGTTGTGGGAGTCTATGGAAGTATGTGGGAGTCTATGGGAGTATGTGGGAGTCTATGGGAGTATGTGGGAGTTGGGAGTCCTATGGGGAGTATGTGGGAGTTGTGGGAGTCTATGGAAGTTTGTGGGAGTCTATGGGGAGTATGTGGGAGTTGTGGGAGTCTATGGGAGTATGTGGGAGTTATTGGGAGTCTATGGAAGTATGTGGGAGTTGTGGGAGTCTATGGGAGAGTGTGGGAGTCTATGGGAGAATGTGGGAGTTGTGGGAGTCTATGGGTGAATGTGGGAGTCTATGGGAGAATGTGGGAGTCTATGGGAGTATGTGTCGGAGTTGTGGGAGTCTATGGGGAGAATGTGGGAGTCTATGGGAGTATGTCGGAGTTATGGGAGTTTATGGGAGAATGTGGGAGTCTATGGGAGTATGTCGGAGTTGTGGGAGTCTATGGGAGAATGTGGGAGTCTATGGGAGTATGTCGGAGTTGTGGGAGACTATGGGAGAATGTGGGAGTTGTGGGAGTCTATGGAAGTATGTGGGAGTTGTGGGAGTCTATAGAAGTATGTAAGAGTCTATGAGAGTATGTGGGAGTTGTGGGAGTCTATGGAAGTATGTGGGAGTCTATGAGAGTATGTGGGAGTTGTGGGAGTCTATAGGGGAGTATGTAGGAGTCTATGAGGGTATGTGGGAGTTGTTCCGAGTCTATGGGAGTATGTGGGAGTCCTATGGGAGTATGTGGGAGTTGTGGGAGTCTATGGGAGCATGTGGGAGTTGTGGGGAGTCTATGGGGAGTATGTGGGAGTTGTGGGAGTCTATGGGAGTATGTGGGAGTTGTGGGAGTCTATGGGAGTATGTGGGAGTTGTGTGAGTCTATGGGAGTATGTGGGAGTTGTGGAGTCTATTGGAGCATGTGGGAGTTTTGGGAGTCTATGGGAGTATGTGGGAGTTGTGGGAGTCTATGGGAGAATGTGGGAGTTGTGGGAGTCCATGGGAGTATGTGGGAGCTGTGGGAGTCTATGGAAGTATGTGGGAGTCTATGGGAGTATGTGGGAGTTTGTGGGAGTCCTATGAGAGTATGTGGGAGTTTTGGGAGTCTATGAGAGTATGTGGGAGTTGTGGGAGTCTATGGGAGTATGGGGAGTTGTGGGAGTCTATGAGAGTATGTGGGAGTTGTGGGAGTCTATGGGGGTATGTGAGTCTATGGGAGTATGTGGGAGTTGTGGGAGTCTATGGGAGTATGTGGGAGTTGTGGGAGTCTATGGGAGTATGTGGGAGTTATGGGAGTCTATGGGTATGTATGAGTTGTGGGAGTCTATGGGAGTATGTGGGAGTCTATGGGGAATATATGTAGGAGTTGTGGGAGTCTATGGGAGTATGTGGGAGTTGTGGTAGTCTATGGAAGTATGTGAGGTCTATGGGAGTATGTGGGAGTCTTTGGGAGTATGTGGGAGTTGTAGGAGTCATGGGAATATGTGGGAGTTGTGGGAGTTGTGGGAGTCTATGGGAGTATGTAGGAGTCTGTGGGAGTTGTGGGAGTTGTGGGAGTCTATGGGGTATGTGGGAGTCTATGGGAGTATGTGGGAGTCTATGGGAGTTGTGGGAGTCTATGGGAATATGTGGGAGTTGTGGGAGTTGTGGGAGTCTATGGGAGTATGTGGGGAGTCTATGGGAGTATGTGGGAGTATGTGGGAGTCTATGGGAGTATGTGGGAGTCTATGGGAGTATGTGGGAGTCTATGGGAGTATGTGGGAGTTGTGGGAGTTATTCAGGGTCTATGGGAGTTGTGGGAGTTGTGGGGAGTCTATGGGAGTATGTGGGAGTTGTGGGAGTCTATGGGGAGTATGTGGGAGTCTATGGGGTATGTGGGAGTCTATGGGAGTATGTGGGAGTTGTGGAGGTCTATGGGAGTATGTGGGAGTCTATGGGAGTATGTGGGAGTCTATGGGAGTATGTGGGAGTTGTGGGAGTTGTGGGGAGTCTATGGGAGTTGTGGGAGTTGTGGGAGTCTATGGGAGTATGTGGGAGTTGTGGGAGTCTATGGGGTATGTGGGAGTCCCTATGGGAGTATGTGGGGTCATGTGGGATATGTGGGTTGTGGGAGTTGTGGGAGTCTATGGGAGTTGTGGGAGTTGTGGGAGTCTATGGGGTGTGGGAGTCTATGGGAGTTGTAGGAGTTGTGGGAGTCTATGGGAGTATGTAGGAGTCTATGGGAGTTGTGGGAGTTGTGGGAGTTGTGGGAGTCTATGGGAGTATGTGGGAGTCCTATGGGAGTATGTGGGGAGTTGTGGGAGTCTGTAGGTGGGAGTCTGTAGGAGTATGGGGTTGTGGGAGTCTATGGAGTATGGGAGTTGTGGGAGTCTATGGGAGTATGTGGGAGTCTATGGGAGTATGTGGAGTCTGTGGGAGTATGTGGGAGTTATTAGAGGTGTGAGGTCTATGGGAGTTTGGTAAGGGGAGTCATGGGGTATGTGGGAGTTGTAGGAGTCTATGGAGTTGTGGGAGTTGTGGGAGTTGGGAGTCTATGGGGAGTATGTGGAGTCTGTAAATTATGTGGGAGTTGTGAGGTCTACATGGAGTTGTGGGAGTCTATGGGAGTATGTGGGGTTAGTAAGGGGTCTATGGAGGTATGTGGGAGTTGTGGGAGTCTATGGAGTATGTGGGAGTCTATGGGGAGTATGTGGGAGTCTGGGAGTATGTGGGAGTTGTGGGAGTTGTGGGAGTCTATGGAGTTGTGAGGTCTATGGGAGTATGTGGGAGTTTAACTGGGAGTCTATGGGAGTATGTGGGAGTTGTAGGAGTCTATGGGGAGTATGTGGGAGTCTATGGGAGTATGTGAGGTTGTGGAGTCCTATGGGAGTATATGGGAGTCCTATGGGAGGTATGTGGGGTCTATGGGAGTATGTGGGAGTTGTGGGAGTTGTGGGAGTCTATGGGGTTGTGGGGAGTTGTGAGGTCTATGGGGTATGTGAGGTCTATGGGAGTTGTGGAGTTGTGGGAGTTGTGGGAGTCTATGGGGGTATAAGGAGTCTATGGAGTATGTGGGAGTTGTGGAGTCTATGGGAGTTGTGGGAGTCTATAGAATATGTAGAGTTGTGGGAGTCTATGGGAGTATGTGGGAGTTGTGGTAGTCTATGGAAGTATGTGGGAGTCTATGGGAGTATGTGGGGAGTCTTTGGGAGTATGTGGGAGTTGTGGGAGTCTATGGGAGTATGTGGGAGTCTATGGGAGTATGTGGGAGTCTATGGGAGTATGTGGGAGTTGTGGGAGTTGTGGGAGTCTATGGGAGTTGGCCTTAGGAGTCTATGGGAGTATGTGGGAGTTGTGGGAGTCTATGGGAGTATGTGGGAGTTGTGGGAGTCTATGGGAGTATGTAGGAGTCTATGGGAGTATGTGGGAGGTCTATGGGAGTATGTGGGAGTTGTGGGAGTTGTGGGAGTCTATGGGAGTTGTGGGAGTTGTGGGAGTCTATTGGGAGTTGTGGGAGTCTATGGGGAGTTGTAGGAGTTGTGGGAGTCTATGGGAGTATGTAGGAGTCTATGGGAGTTGTGGGAGTTGTGGGAGTTGTGGGAGTCTATGGGAGTATGTGGGAGTCTATGGGAGTATGTGGAGTTGTGGGGTCTATGGGAGTTGTGGGAGTCTATGGGAGTATGTGGGAGTTGTGGGAGTCTATGGGAGTATGTGGGAGTTGTGGGAGTCTATGGGAGTATGTGGGAGTCTATGGGAGTATGTGGGAGTCTATGGGAGTATGTGGGAGTTGTGGGAGTTGTAGGAGTCTATGGGAGTTGTAGGAGTCTATGGGAGTATGTGGGAGTTGTGGGAGTCTATGGGAGTATGTGGGAGTTGTAGGAGTCTATGGGAGTATGTAGAGTCTATGGGAGTATGTGGGGGTTGTGCGTCTATGGGAGTATGTGGGAGTCTATGGGAGTATGTGGGAGTCTATGGGGAGTATGTGGGAGTTGTGGGAGTTGTGGGAGTCTATGGGAGTTGTGGGAGTTGTGGGAGTCTATGGGAGTATGTAGGAGTCTATGGGAGTTGTGGGAGTTGTGGGAGTTGTGGGAGTCTATGGGAGTATGTAGAGGGGAGTCTATGGGAGTATGTGGGAGTTGTGAGGTCTATGGGAGTTGTGGGAGTCTATGGGAATATGTGGGAGTTGTGGGGGTCTATGGGAGTATGTGGGAGTTGTGGTAAGTCTATGGAAGTATGTGGGAGTCTATGGGGGAGTATGTGGGAGTCTTTTTGGGAGTATGTGGGAGTTGTGGGAGTCTATGGGAATATGTGGGAGTTGTGGGAGTTGTGGGAGTCTATGGGAGTATGTAGGAGTCTGTGGGAGTTGTGGGAGTTGTGGGAGTCTATGGGAGTATGTGGGAGTCTATGGGAGTATGTGGGAGTCTATGGGAGTTGTGGGAGTCTATGGGAATATGTGGGAGTTGTGGGAGTTGTAGGAGTCTATGGGAGTATGTGGAGGTCTATGGGAGTATGTGGGAGTTGTGGGAGTCTATGGGGAGTATGTGGGAGTCTATGGGAGTATGTGGGAGTCTATGGGAGTATGTGGGAGTTGTGTGGGAGTTGTGGGAGTCTATGGGGGAGTTGTGGGAGTTGTGGGAGTCTATGGGGTAATGTGGGAGTCTATGGGAGTATGTGGGAGTTGTGGGAGTCTATGGGAGTTGTGGGAGTCTATGGGAGTATGTGGGAGTTGTGGGAGTCTATGGGGTATGTGGGAGTTGTAGGAGTCTATGGGAGTATGTGGGGAGTCTATGGGAGTATGTGGGAGTTGTATTGGGAGTCTATGGGAGTATGTGGGAGTCTATGGGGGTATGTGGGAGTCTATGGGAGTATGTGGGAGTTGTGGGAGTTGTGGGAGTCTATAGGAGTTGTGGGAGTTGTGGGGAGTCTATGGGAGTATGTAGGAGTCTATGGGAGTTGTGGGAGTTATTGGGAGTTGTGGGAGTCTATGGGAGTATGTGGGAGTCTATGGGAGTATGTGGGAGTTGTGGGAGTCTATGGGAGTTGTGGGAGTCTATGGGAATATGTGGGGTTGGCAGGAGTCTGGCAGGAGTATGTGGGGTTGTGGTAGTCTATGGAAGTATGTGGGAGTCTATGGGAGTATGTGGGAGTCTTTGGGAGTATGTGGGAGTTGTGGGAGTCTATGGGAATATGTGGGAGTTGTGGGAGTTGTGGGAGTCTATGGGAGTATGCAGGAGTCTGTGGGAGTTGTGGGAGTTGTGGGAGTCTATGGGAGTATGTGGGAGTCTATGGGAGTATGTGGGGAGTCTATGGGAGTTGTGGGAGTCTATGGGAATATGTGGGAGTTGTGGGAGTCTATGGGAGTATGTGGGAGTTGTGGTAGTCTATGGAAGTATGTGGGAGTCTATGGGAGTATGTGGGAGTTGTGGGAGTTGTGGGAGTCTATGGGAGTTGTGGGAGTTGTGGGAGTCTATGGGAGTATGTAGGAGTCTATGGGAGTTGTGGGAGTTGTGGGAGTTGTGGGAGTCTATGGGAGTATGTGGGAGTCTATGGGAGTATGTGGGAGTTGTGGGAGTCTATGGGGGTTGTGGGAGTCTATGGGAATATGTGGGAGTTGTGGGAGTCTATGGGAGTATGTGGGAGTTGTGGTAGTCTATGGAAGTATGTGGGAGTCTATGGGAGTATGTGGGAGTCTTTGGGAGTATGTGGGAGTTGTGGGAGTTGTGGGAGTCTATGGGAGTTGTGGGAGTTGTGGGAGTCTATGGGAGTATGTAGGAGTCTGTGGGAGTTGTAGAGTCTATGGGAGTTGTGGGAGTCTATGGGAGTATGTGTGGGAGTCTATGGGAGTATGTGGGAGTTGTGGGAGTCTATGGGAGTTGTGGGAGTCTATGGGAATGTGGGAGTTGTGGGAGTCTATGGGAGTATGTGGGAGTTGTGGTAGTCTATGGAAGTATGTGGGAGTCTATGGGAGTATGTGGGAGTCGTGTGAGTTGTGGGAGTCTATGGGAGTATGTGGGAGTTGTGGGAGTCTATGGGAGTTGTGGGAGTCTATGGGAGTTGTGGGAGTTGTGGGGAGTCTATGGGAGTATGTAGGAGTCTATGGGAGTTGTGGGAGTTGTGGGAGTTGTGGGGTCTGTGGGAGTATGTGGGAGTCTATGGGAGTATGTGGGAGTTGTGGGAGTCTATGGGAGTTGTGGGAGTCTATGGGAGTATGTGGGAGTTGTGGGAGTCTATGGGAGTATGTGGGAGTTGTGGGAGTCTATTGGGTATTTGGGAGTATGTGGGAGTTGTGGGAGTCTATGGGAGTATGTGGGAGTCTATGGGAGTATGTGGGAGTCTATGGGGGTATGTGGCAGTTGTGGGAGTATATGGAAGTATGTGGGAGTCTATGGGAGTATTTGGGAGTTGTAGAGTCATGGAGTATGTGGGAGTCTATGGGAGTATGTGGGAGTTGTGGAAGTCTATGGAAGTATGTGGGAGTCTATGGAAGTATGTGGGAGTCTATGGGAGTATGTGGGAGTTATTAGGAGTCTATGGAAGTATGTGGGAGTCTATGGGAGTATGTGGGAGTCTATGGGAGTATGTGGGAGTTGTGGGAGTCTATGGAAGTATGTGGGAGTCCTATGGGAGTATGTGGGAGTCTATTGGGTATGTGGGAGTTGTGGGAGTCTATGGGATTATGTGGGAGTTGTGAGGAGTCTGTGGGAGAATGTGGGAGTCTATGGGAGAATGTGGGAGTTGTGGGAGTCTATGGGAGAATGTGGGAGTCTATGGGAGAATGTGGGAGTCTATGGGAGTATGTCGGAGTTGTGGGAGTCTATGGGAGTATGTGGGAGTTGTGGGAGTCTATGGAAGTATTTGGGAGTCTATGGGAGTATGTGGGAGTCTATGGGAGTATGTGGGAGTTTTTGGAGTCTATGGGAATATGTGGGAGTTGTGGGAGTCTATGGGGTTTGTGGGAGTTGTGGGAGTCTATGGGAGTATGTGGGAGTTATTGGGAGTCTATGGGAGTATGTGGGAGTTGTAGGAGTCTATGGGAGTATGTGGGAGTCTATGGGAGTATGTGGAGTCGTGTGAGTTGTGGGAGTCTGGGAGTATGTGGGAGTTGTAGAGTCTATGGGAGTTGTGGGAGTCTATGGGAGTATGTGGGAGTTGTGGGAGTCTATGGGAGTATGTGGGAGTCTATGGGAGTATGTGAGGTCTATGGGAGTATGTGGGAGTTGTGGGAGTTTATGGAAGTATGTGGGAGTCTATGGGGGTATGTGGGAGTTGTGGGAGTCTATGGGAGTATGTGGGAGTTGTGGGAGTTGTGGGAGTCTATGGGAGTATGTGGGAGTTGTGGGAGTCTATGGGAGTATGTGGGAGTTGTGGGAGTCTATTGGAGTATTTGGGAGTATGTGGGAGTTGTGGGAGTCTATGGGAGTATGTAGAGTCTATGGGAGTATGTGGGAGTCTATGGGGGTATGTGGCAGTTGTGGGAGTATATGGAAGTATGTAGGAGTCTATGGGAGTATGTGGGAGTTGTGGGAGTCTATGGAAGTATGTGGGAGTCTATGGGAGTATGTGGGAGTTGTGAAGTCTATGGAAGTATGTGGGAGTCTATGGAAGTATGTGGGAGTCTATGGGAGTATGTGGGAGTTGTGGGAGTCTATGGAAGTATGTGGGAGTCTATGGGAGTATGTGGGAGTCTATGGGAGTATGTGGGAGTTTTGAGGTCTATGGGGTATGTGGGAGTTGTGAGGAGTCTATGGAAGTATGTAGGAGTCTATGGGAGTATGTGAGTCTATTGGGTATGTGGGGTTGTGGGAGTCTATGGGATTATGTGGGAGTTGTGGGAGTCTATGGGAGAATGTGGGAGTCTATGGGAGAATGTGGGAGTTGTGGGAGTCTATGGGAGAATGTGGGAGTCTATGGGAGAATGTGAGGTCTATGGGAGTATGTCCAGAGTTGTGGGAGTCTATGGGAGTATGTGGGAGTTGTGGGGTCTGTGGAAGTATTTGGGAGTCTATGGGGTATGTGGGAGTCTATGGGAGTATGTGGAAGTTTTTTGGAGTCTATGGGAATATGTGGGAGTTGTGGGAGTCTATGGAAGTATGTAGAGGAGTCTATGGGAGTATGTGGGAGTCTATGGGGGTATGTGGGAGTTTGGAGTCTATGGGAGTATGTGGGAGTTGTGGGAGTCTATGGAAGTATGTGGGAGTCTATGGGAGTATGTGGGAGTTGTGGGGAGTCTATGGGGAAGTTTTTGGGAGTCTATGAGTATGTGGGAGTTGTGGGAGTCTATGAGAGTATGTGTAGGAGTCTATGAGAGTATGTGGGAGTTGTAGGAGCCTATGAGAGTATGTGGGAGTCTATGAGAGTATGTGGGAGTTGTGGGAGTCTATGAGTGTATGTGGGAGTTGTAGAGTCTATGAGGTATGTGGGAGTTGTGGGAGCCTATGAGAGTATGTGGGAGTCTATGAGAGTATGTGGGAGTTGTGGGAGTCTATGAGTGTATGTGGGAGTTGTGGGGAGTCTATGAGAGTATGTGGGAGTCTAACTGAGAGTATGTGGGAGTTGTGTGAGTCTTTGAGAGTATTTGGGAGTTGTGGGAGTCTATGGGAGAATGTGGGAGTCTATGGGAGTATGTGGGAGTTGTGGGAGTCTATGGAAGTATTTGGGAGTCTATGAGAGTATGTGGGAGTTGTGGGAGTCTATGAGAGTATGTGGGAGTCTATGAGAGTATGTGGGAGTTGGGAGCCTATGAGAGTATGTGGAGTCTATGAGAGTATGTGGGAGTTGTGAGTCTATGAGTGTATGTGGGAGTTGTGGGAGTCTATGAGAGTATGTGGGAGTCTATGAGAGTATGTGGGAGTTGTGTGAGTCTTTGAGAGTATTTGGGAGTTGTGGGGAGTCTATGGGAGTATGTGGGATTTGTGGGAGTCTATGGGAGTATGTGGGAGTTGTAGGAGTCTATAGGAGTATGTAGAGGAGTTGTGGGGTGGGAGTATGTGGGAGTTGGTAGTCTATGGGAGTATGTGGGAGTTGTGGGAGTCTATGTAAGTATGTGGGAGTTGTGGGGAGTCTATGGGAGTATGTGGGAGTTGTGGGAGTCTATGGGAGTATGTGGGAGTTGTGGGAGTCTATGGAAGTATGTGAGGAGTCTATGAGAGTATGTGGGAGTTGTGGGAGTCTATGGGAGTATGTGGGGAGTCTATGAGAGTATGTGGGAGTTGTGGAGTCTATGGGAGTATGTGGGAGTATGTGGGAGTTGTGGGAGTCTATGGGAGTATGTGGGAGTTGTGGGAGTCTATGGAAGTATGTGGGAAATGTAGGAGTCTATGGGAGTATGTGGGAGTTGTGGGAGTCTATGAGAGTATGTTGGAAGTTTCGGGAGTCATATAGGAGTATGTAGGAGTCTATGAAAGTATGTGGGAGTTGTGGGAGTCTATGGGAGTATGTGGGAGTCTATGAGAGTTTGTAGGGGTTGTGGGGAGTCTATGAAGTATGTGGGAGTTGTGGGAGTCTATCAAAGTATGTGGAGTCTATGAGAGTATGTGGGAGTTGTGGGAGTCTATGAGAGTATGTGGGAGTCTATGAGAGTATGTGGGAGTTGTGGGAGTCTATGAGTGTATGTGGGAGTTGTGGGAGTCTATGAGAGTATGTGGGAGTCTATGAGAGTATGCAGAGTTGTGTGAGTCTTTGAGAGTATGTGGGAGTTGTGGGAGTTGTGGGAGTCTATGGGAGTATGTGGGAGTTGTGGGAGTCTATGGGAGTATGTGGGAGTTGTGGGAGTCTATGGGAGTATGTGGGAGTTGTGGGAGTCTATGGGAGTATGTGGTAGTTGTGGGAGTCTATGGGAGTATGTGGGAGTTGTGGGAGTCTATGGGAGTTTGTGGGAGTTGTGGGAGTCTATGGGAGTATGTGGGAGTTGTGGGAGTCCTATGGGAGTATGTGGGAGTTGTAGGAGTCTGTAAATTATGTGGGAGTCTATGGAAGTATGTGGGAGTCGTGTGAGTTGTGGGAGTCTATGGGAGTATGTGGGAGTTGTGGGAGTCTATGGGAGTTGTGGGAGTCTATGGGAGTATGTGGGAGTTGTGAGGTTTATGGAAGTATGTGGGAGTCTATGGGAGTATGTGGGAGTTGTGGGAGTCTATGGGAGTATGTGGGAGTTGTGGGAGTTTATGGAAGTATGTGGGAGTCTATGGGAGTATGTGGGAGTTGTGGGAGTCTATGGGGAGTATGTGGGAGTTGTGGGAGTTGTGGGGAGTCTATGGGAGTATGTGGGAGTTGTGGGAGTCTATGGGGGAGTATGTGGGGTTGACGGGAGTCTATTGGAGTATTTGGGAGTATGTGGAGTTGTGGGAGTCTATGGGAGTATGTGGGAGTCTATGGGAGTATTTGGGAGTCTATGGGAGTATGTGGCAGTTGTGTGGGAGTATATGGAAGTATGTGGGAGTCTATAGGAGTATGTGGGAGTTGTGGAGTCTATGGAAGTATATGGGAGTCTATGGGAGTATGTGGGAGTTGTGGAAGTCTATGGAAGTATGTGGGAGTCTATGGAAGTATGTAGGGAGTCTTTGGGGGTATGTAGGAGTCTATGGGAGTATGTGGGAGTTGTGGTAGTCTATGAGGTATCATGGGAGTTGTGGGAGTCTATGGGAGTATGTGGGAGTCTATGAGAGTATGTGGGAGCATGTGGGAGTCTATGGAAGTATGTGGGAGTCTATGAGAGTATGTGGGAGTTGTGGGGAGTCTATGAGAGTATATTAGGGAGTTGTGAAGGAGTCTATGGGAGTATGTGGGAGTCTATGAGAGTATGTAGGAGTTGTGGGAGTCTATGGGAGTATGTCGGAGTCTATGAGAGTATGTGGGAGTTGTGGGGGTCTGTGGGGTATGTGGGGTCTATGGTATGTGGGAGTATGTGGGAGTCTATGGGAGTATGTCGGAGTCTATGGGAGTATGTGGGAGTCTATGGGGGTATGTGGGAGTTTTGGGAGTCTTGGGTGTATGTGGGAGTTGTGGGAGTCTATGGAAGTATGTGGGAGTCTATGGGAGTATGTGGGAGTCTATTGGGTATGTGGGGGGGTTGTGGGAGTCTATGGAGGTATGTGGGAGTTGTGGGAGTCTATGGGGGTATGTGGGAGTTGCTGCAGAGGTCTATGGGAGTATGTGGGAGTCTATGAGAGTATGTGGGAGTTGTGGGAGTCTATGGAAGTATGTGGGAGTTGTGGGAGTCTATGGGAGTATGTGGGAGTTGTAAGAGTCTATGGGAGTATGTGGGAGTCTATGAGAGTATGTGGGAGTTGTGGGAGTCTATGAGAGTATTTTGGAGTGTGGGAGTCTATGAGAGTATGTGGGAGTCTATGAGAGTATGTGGGAGTTGTGGGAGTCTATGAGTAACTATGGGAGTCTATGAGAGTATGTGGGAGTTGTGGGAGTCTATGAGTGTATGTGGGTGTGGGAGTCTATGAGAGTATGTAGGAGTCTATGAGTATGTGGGAGTTGTGTGAGTCTTTGAGAGTATGTGGGAGTTGTGGGGATTGTGGGAGTCTGGCAAAGTATGTGGGGGTTGTGGGAGTCTATGGGAGTATGGGAGTTGTAGGAGTCTATGGGAGTATGTGGGAGTTGTGGGAGTCTATGAGAGTATGTGGGAGTTGTGGGATTCTATGAGTATGTGGAGTCTATATGAGAGTATGTAGGAGTTGTAGGAGTCTATGAAATTATGTGGGAGTCTGAGTATGTGGGGAGTTATTTGAAAAAGTCTGAGGTATGTGTGGGAGTCTATGAGAGTATGTGGGAATTATGAGAGTATGTGGGAGTTGTGGGAGTCTATGGGAGTATGTGGGAGTTGTGGGAGTCTGGGAGTATGTGGGAGTTGTGTAGTCTATGTGAGTATGTGGGAGTTGTGGGAATATGGGAGTATGTGGTGTGGGAGTCTATGGGAGTATGTGGGAGTTGTAGGAGTCTATGGGGTATGTGGGAGTTGTGGGAGTCTATGGGAGTATGTGGGAGTTGTGGGAGTCTATGGGAGTATGTGGGAGTTGTGAGTCTATGGAAGTATGTGGGAGTCTATGAGAGTATGTGGGAGTTGTGGGAGTCTATGGGAGTATGTGGGAGTCTGAGAGTATGTGGGAGTTGTGGGAGTCTGGAAGTATGTGGGAGTCTATGAAAGTATGTGGGAGTTGTGGGAGTCTATGGGAGTATGTGGGAGTTGTGGGAGTCTATGGAGGTATGTGTGTGGGAGTTGTGGTAAGGGAGTCTATGGGAGTATGTGGGAGTTGTGGGAGTCTATGAGAGTATGTTGGAGTTGTGGGGAGTCTATGGGAGTATGTGGGAGTCTATGAGAGTATGTGGGAGTTGTGGGAGTCTATGGAAGTATGTGGGAGTCTATGAGAGTATGTGGGAGTTGTGGGAGTCTATGGGAGTATGTGGAAGTCTATGAGAGTATGTGGGAGTTGTGGGAGTCTATGGAAGTATGTGGGAGTCTATGAAAGTATGTGGGAGTTGTGGGAGTCTATGGGAGTATGTGGGAGTTGTGGGAGTCTATGGAAGTATGTGGGAGTTGTGGGAGTCTATGGAGTATCATGGGAGTTGTGGGAGTCTGTAAAGGTATGTTGGAGTTGGCAGGTCTGTGGAGTATGTGGGTCTGAGGTATGTGGGAGTTGTAGGAGTCTATGGGAGTATGTGGGAGTCTATGAGAGTATGTGGGAGTTGTGGGAGTCTATGAGAGTATGTGGGAGTTGTAGGAGTCTATGGGAGTGTCAGGAGTCTACTGAGAGTATGTGGGAGCATGTGGGAGTCTATGGAAGTATGTGGGAGTCTATGAGAGTATGTGGGAGTTGTGGGAGTCTATGAGAGTATGTGGGAGTTGTGGGAGTCTATGGGAGTATGTAGAGTCTATGAGAGTATGTGGGAGTTGTGGGGAGTCTATGGGAGTATGTCGGAGTCTGAGAGTATGTGGGAGTTGTGGGAGTCTATGGGAGTATGTAGGAGTCTATGAGAGTCTATGGGAGTATGTGGGAGTCTATGGGAGTATGTCGGAGTCTATGGGAGTATGTGGGAGTCTATGGGAGTATGTGGGAGTTTTGGGAGTCTATGGGTGTATGTGCGAGTTGTGAGGGGAGTCTATGGAAGTATGTGGGAGTCTATGGGAGTATGTGTGGGAGTCTATTGGAGTATGTGGGAGTTGTGGGAGTCTATGGAAGTATGTGGGAGTTGTGGGAGTCTATGGGAGTATGTGGGAGTTGTAAGAGTCTATGGGGGTATGTGGGAGTCTATGAGAGTATGTGGGAGTTGTGGGGAGTCTATGGAAGTATGTGGGAGTTGTGGGAGTCTATGGGAGTATGTGGGAGTCTATGAGAGTATGTGGGAGTTGTGGGGAGTCTATATGGAAGTATGTGGGAGTCTATGAGAGTATGTGGGAGTTGTGGGAGTCTATGGGAGTATGTGGGAGTCTATGAGAGTATGTGGGAGTTGTGGGAGTCTATGGAAGTATGTGGGAGTCTATGGAAAGTATGTGGGAGTTGTGGGAGTCTATGGGAGTATGTGGGGTTAGCAGGAGTCTATGGAAGTATGTGGGAGTTGTGGGAGTCTATGGGAGTATGTGGGAGTTGTGGGAGTCTATGAGAGTATGTTGGAGTTGTGGGAGTCTATGGGAGTATGTGGGAGTCTATGAGAGTATGTGGGAGTTGTGGGAGTCTATGGGAGTATGTGGGAGTCTATGAGAGTATGTGGGAGTTGTGGGAGTCTATGAGAGTATGTGGGAATTTGTAGGTCTATGGGAGTATGTGGGAGTCTATGAGAGTATGTGGGAGCATGTGGGAGTCTATGGAAGTATGTGGGAGTCTATGAGAGTATGTGGGAGTTGTGGGAGTCTATGAGAGTATGTGGGGTTGTGAGGTCTATGGGAGTATGTGGGAGTCTATGAGAGTATGTGGGAGTTGGCAGGAGTCTATGGGAGTATGTCGGAGTCTATGAGAGTATGTGGGAGTTGTGGGAGTCTATGGGAGTATGTGAGGAGTCTATGAGAGTCTATGGGAGTATGTAGGAGTCTATGGGAGTATGTCGGAGTCTATGGGAGTATGTGGGAGTCTATGGGAGTATGTGGAGTTTGGGAGTCTATGGGTGTATGTGGGAGTTGTGAGGTCTATGGAAGTATGTGGGAGTCTATGGGAGTATGTGGGAGTCTATTGGAGTATGTGGGAGTTGTGAGGTCTATGGAAGTATGTGATTGTGGGAGTCTATGGGAGTATGTGGGAGTTGTAAGAGTCTATGGGAGTATGTGGGAGTCTATGAGAGTATGTGGGAGTTGTGGGAGTCTATGGAAGTATGTGGGTGTGGGAGTCTATGGGAGTATGTGGGAGTTGTAAGAGTCTATGGGAGTATGTGGGAGTCTATGAGAGTATGTGGGAGTTGTGGGGAGGAGTCTATGAGAGTATTTTGGAGTTGTGGGAATTATGAGAGTATGTGGGAGTCTATGAGAGTATGTGGGAGTTGTGAGTCTATGAGAGTATGTGGGAGTCTATGAGAGTATGTGGGAGTTGTGGGAGTCTATGAGTGTATGTGGGAGTTGTGGGAGTCTATGAGAGTATGTGGGAGTCTATGAGAGTATGTGGGAGTTGTGTGGTCTTTGAGAGTATGTGGGAGTTGTGGGAGTTGTGGGAGTCTATGGGAGTATGTGGGAGTTGTGGAGTCTATGGGAGCATGTTTAGAATTTCGGGAGTCTATGGGAGTATGTGGGAGTTGTGAGGTCTATGGGAGTATGTGGGAGTTTTGGGAGTCTATGGGAGTATGTGGGAGTTGTGGGAGTCTATGGGAGTTTGTGGGAGTTGTGGGAGTCTATGGGAGTATGTGGGAGTTGTGGGAGTCTATGGGAGTATGTGGGAGTTGTAGGAGTCTATGGGAGTATGTGGGAGTCTATGGGAGTATGTAAGTCGTGTGAGTTGTGGGAGTCTATGGGAGTATGTGGGAGTTGTGGGGAGTCTATGGGAGTTGTGGGAGTATGGGAGTATGTGGGAGTTGTAGGAGGTCTATGGGAGTATGTGGGAGTCTATGGGAGTATGTGGGAGTCTATGGGAGTATGTGGGAGTCTATGGGAGTATGTGGGAGTTGTGGGAGTTTATGGAAGTATGTAGGAATATGGGAGTATGTGGGAGTTGTGGGAGTCTATGGGAGTATGTAGGAGTTGTGGGAGTTGTGGGAGTCTATGGGAGTATGTGGGAGTTGTGGGAGTCTATGGGAGTATGTGGGAGTTGTGGGAGTCTATTGGAGTATTTGGGAGTATGTGGGAGTTGTGGGAGTCTATGGGAGTATGTGGGAGTCTATGGGAGTATGTGGGAGTCTATGGGAGTATGTAGCAGTTGTGGGAGTATGGAAGTATGTGGGAGTCTGGTGTATATGGGAGTTGTAGAGTCCTATGGAAGTATGTGGGGAGTCTATGGGAGTATGTGGGAGTTGTGGAAGTCTATGGAAGTATGTGGGAGTCTAGCAAGTATGTGAGTCTATGGGAGTATGTGGGAGTTGTGGGAGTCTATGGAAGTATGTGGGAGTCTATGGGAGTATGTAGGAGTCTATGGGGAGTATGTGGGAGTTTTGGAGTCTATGGGAGTATGTGAGGAGTTGTAGAAGTCTATGGAAGTGTGTGGGAGTCTGTGGGAGTATGTGGGAGTCTATTGGAGTATGTGGAGTTGTGGGAGTCTATGGGATTATGTGGGAGTTGTGGGGAGTCTATGGGAGAATGTGGGAGTCTATGGGAGAATGTGGGAGTTGTGGGAGTCTATGGGAGAATGTGGGAGTCTATGGGAGAATGTGGGAGTCTATGGGAGTATGTCGGAGTTGGGAGTCTATGGGAGTATGTGGGAGTTGTGGGAGTCTATGGAAGTATTTGGGAGTCTATGTAAGGAGTATCTTATTGGAGTCTATGGGAGTATGTGGGAGTTTTTGGAGTCTATGGGAATATGTGGGAGTTGTGGGAGTCTATGGGAGTTTGTGGGAGTTGTGGGAGTCTATGGGAGTATGTGGGAATTGTGGGAGTCTATGGGAGTATGTGGGAGTTGTAGGAGTCTATGGGAGTATGTAGGAGTCTATGGGAGTATGGGAGTCTATGGGAGTATGTGGGAGTCTATGGGAGTATGTGGGAGTTGTGGGAGTCTATGGGAGTTGTGGGAGTCTATGGGAGTATGTGGGAGTTGTGGGAGTCTATGGGAGTATGTGGGAGTCTATGGGAGTATGTGGGAGTCTATGGGAGTATGTGGGAGTCTATGGGAGTATGTGGGAGTTGTGGGAGTCTATGGGAGTATGTGGGAGTTGTGGGAGTTGTGGGAGTCTATGGGATTATGTGGGAGTTGTGGGAGTCTATGGGAGTATGTGGGAGTTGTGGGAGTCTGTTAGTGTTGGGAGTATGTGGGAGTTGTGGGAGTCTGGGAGTATGTGGGAGTCTATGGGAGTATGTAGGAGTCTATGGGAGTATGTGGCAGTTGTGGGAGTATATGGAAGTATGTGGGAGTCTATGGGAGTATGTGGGAGTTGTGAGTCTATGGAAGTATGTGGGAGTCTGAGAGTATGTGGGAGTTGTGGAAGTCTATGGAAGTATGTGGGAGTCTATGAAGTATGTGTGGGAGTCTATGGGAGTATGTGGGAGTTGTGGGAGTCTATGGAAGTATGTGGGAGTCTATGGGAGTATGTGGGAGTCTATGGGAGTATGTGGGAGTTTTGGGAGTCTATGGGAGTATGTGGGAGTTGTGGGAGTCTATGGAAGTATGTGGGAGTCTATGGGGTATGTGGGAGTCTATTGGAGTATGTGGGAGTTGTGGGAGTCTATGGGATTATGTGGGAGTTGTGGGAGTCTATGGGAGAATGTGGGGAGTCTATGGGAGAATGTGGGAGTTGTGGGAGTCTATGGGAGAATGTGGGGAGTCTATGGGAGAATGTGGGAGGTCTATGGGAGTATGTCAGGTTGTGGGAGTCTATGGGAGTATGTGGGAGTTGTGGGAGTCTATGGAAGTATTTGGGAGTCTATGGGAGTATGTGGAGACTATGGGAGTATGTGGGAGTTTTTGGAGTCTATGGGAATATGTGGGAGTTGTGGGAGTCTATGGAAGTATGTGGGAGTCTATGGGAGGTATGTGGGAGTCTATGGGAGTATGTGGGAGTTTTGGGAGTCTATGGGAGTATGTGGGAGTTGTGGGAGTCTATGGAAGTATGTGGGAGTCTATGGGAGTATGTGGGAGTCTATGGGAGTATGTGGGAGTTGTGAGTCCCTATGAGAGTATGTTGGAGTTGTGGGAGTCTATGGGAGTATGTGGGAGTCTATGAGAGTATGTGGGAGTTGTGGGAGTCTATGGGAGTATGTGGGAGTCTATGAGAGTATGTGGGAGTTGTGGGAGTCTATGAAAGTATGTGGGAGTTGTGGGGAGTCTATGAGAGTATGTGGGAGTCTATGAGAGTATGTGGGAGTTGTGGGAGTCTATGGGAGTATGTGGGAGTCTATGAGAGTGTGTGGGAGTTGTGGTAGTCTATGGGAGTATGTACAGGAGTCTATGAGAGTATGTGGGAGCATGTGAGGAGTCTATGGAAGTATGTGGGAGTCTATGAGAGTATGTGGGAGTTGTGAGTCTATGAGAGTATGTGGGAGTTGTGGGAGTCTATGGGAGTATGTGGGAGTCTGAAATTATGTGGGAGTTGTGGAGTCTATGGGAGTATGACGGAGTCTATGAGGAAGTATGTGGGAGTTGTGGGAGTCTATGGGAGTATGTGGGAGTCTATGAGAGTCTATGGGAGTATGTGAGTCTATGGGAGTATGTCGGAGTCTATGGGAGTATGTGGGAGTCTATGGGAGTATGTGGGAGTTTTGGGAGTCTATGGGTGTATGTGGGAGTTGTGGGAGTCTATGGAAGTATGTGAGTCTATGGGAGTATGTGGGAGTCTATTGGAGTATGTGGGAGTTGTGGGGGTCTATGAGTATGTGGGAGTTGTGGGAGTCTATGGGAGTATGTGGGAGTTGTAAGAGTCTATGGGAGTATGTGGGAGTCTATGAGAGTATGTGGGAGTTGTGGGAGTCTATGGAAGTATGTGGGAGTTTGTGGGAGTCTATGGGAGTATGTGGGAGTTGTAGAGTCTATGGGAGTATGTGGGAGTCTATGAGAGTATGTGGGAGTTGTGGAGTCTATGAGAGTATTTTGGAGTTGTGGGAGTCTATGAGAGTATGTGGGAGTCTATGAGAGTATGTGGGAGTTGTGGGAGTCTATGAGAGTATGTGGGAGTCTATGAGTATGTGGGAGTTGTGGAGTCTATGAGTGTATGTGGGAGTTGTGGGAGTCTATGAGAGTATGTATAGGAGTCTATGAGTATGGGAGTTGTGTGAGTCTTTGAGAGTATGTGGGAGTTGTGGGAGTTGTGGGAGTCTATGGGAGTATGTGGGAGTTGTGGGAGTCTATGGGAGTATGTGGGAGTTTCAGTCTATGATAGTATGTGGGAGTTGTGGGAGTCTATGGGAGTATGTGGGAGTTGTGGGGAGTCTATGGGAGTATGTGGGAGTTGTGGGAGTCTATGGGAGTATGTCGGAGTTGTGGGAGTCTATGGGAGTATGTGGGAGTTGTGGGAGTCTATGGAGAGTATTTGGGAGTCTATGGGAGTATGTGGGAGTCTATGGGAGTATGTGGGAGTATGTGGGAGTCGTGTGAGTTGTGGGAGTCTATGGGAGTATGTGGGAGTTGTGGGAGTCTATGGGAGTTGTAGGGGAGTCTATGGGAGTATGTGGGAGTTGTGGGAGTCTATGGGAGTATGTGGGAGTCTATGGGAGTATGTGGGAGTCTATGGGAGTATGTAGGAGTCTATGGGAGTATGTGGGAGTTACAGGAGTTTATGGAAGTATGTGGGAGTCTATGGGAGTATGTGGGAGTTGTGGGAGTCTATGGGAGTATGTGGGAGTTGTGGGAGTTGTGGGAGTCTATGGGAGTATGTGGGAGTTGTGGGAGTCTATGGGAGTATGTGGGAGTTGTGGGAGTCTATTGGAGTATTTGGGAGTATGTGGGAGTTGTGGGAGTCTATGGGAGTATGTGGGAGTCTATGGGAGTATGTGGGAGTCTATGGGAGTATGTGGCAGTTGTGGGAGTATATGGAAGTATGTGGGAGTCTATGGGAGTATGTGGGAGTTGTGGGAGTCTATGGAAGTATGTGGGAGTCTATGGGAGTATGTGGGAGTTGTGGAAGTCTATGGAAGTATGTGGGAGTCTATGGAAGTATGTGGGAGTCTATGGGAGTATGTGGGAGTTGTGGGGAGTCTAGATGTGGGAGTCTGTGGGGTATGTGGGGGTCTATGGGAGTATGTGGGAGTTTGGGAGTCTATGGGAGTATGTGGGAGTTGTGGGAGTCTATGGAAGTGTGTGGGAGTCTATGGGAGTATGTGGGAGTCTATTGGAGTATGTGGGAGTTGTGGGAGTCTATGGGATTATGTGGGAGTTGTAGGGAGTCTATGGGAGAATGTGGGAGTCTATGGGAGAATGTGGGAGTTGTGGGAGTCTATGGGAGAATGTAGGAGTCTATGGGAGAATGTGGGAGTCTATGGGAGTATGTCGGAGTTGTAGAGGAGTCTATGGGAGTATGTGGGAGTTGTGGGAGTCTATGGAAGTATTTGGGAGTCTGGAGTATGTAGGAGTCTATGGGAGTATGTGGGAGTTTTTGGAGTCTATGGGAATATGTGGGGAGTTGTGGGAGTCTATGGGAGTTTGTGGGAGTTGTGGGAGTCTATGGGAGTATGTGGGAGTTGTGGGAGTCTATGGGAGTATGTGTAGGAGTTGTAGGAGTCTATGGGAGTATGTGGGAGTCTATGGGAGTATGTGGGAGTCGTGTGAGTTGTGGGAGTCTATGGGAGTATGTGGGAGTTGTGGGAGTCTATGGGAGTTGTGGGAGTCTATGGGAGTATGTGGGAATTTTGTAGGAGTCTATGGGAGTATGTGGGAGTCTATGGGAGTATGTGGGGTCTATGGGAGTATGTGGGAGTCTATGGGAGTATGTGGGAGTTGTGGGGAGTCTATGGGAGTATGTGGGAGTTGTGGGAGTTGTGGGAGTCTATGGGATTATGTGGGAGTTGTGGGAGTCTATGGGAGTATGTGGGAGTTGTGGGAGTCTATTGGAGTATTTGGGAGTATGTGGGAGTTGTAGGAGTCTATGGGAGTATGGGAGTCTATGGGAGTATGTGGGAGTCTATGGGAGTATGTGGCAGTTGTGGGGAGTATATGGAAGTATGTGGGAGTCTATGGGAGTATGTGGGAGTTGTGGGAGTCTATGGAAGTATGTGGGAGTCTATGGGAGTATGTGGGAGTTGTGGAAGTCCTATGGAAGTATGTGGGAGTCTATGGAAGGTATGTGTGGGAGTCTATGGGAGTATGTGGGAGTTGTGGGAGTCTATGGAAGTATGTGGGAGTGTATGGGAGTATGTGGGAGTCTATGGGAGTATGTGGGAGTTTTAGGGTCTATGGGAGTATGTGGGAGTTGTGGGAGTCTATGGAAGTATGTGGGAGTCTATGGGAGTATGTGGGAGTCCTATTGGAGTATGTGGGAGTTGTGGGAGTCTATGGGATTATGTGGGAGTTGTGGGAGTCTATGGGAGAATGTGGGAGTCTATGGGAGAATGTGGGAGTTGTGGGAGTCTATGGGAGAATGTGGGGAGTCTATGGGAGAATGGCTGGGGGAGTCTATGGGAGTATGTATGGAGTTGTGGGAGTCTATGGGGTATGTGGGAGTTGTGGGAGTCTATGAAGTATTTGGGAGTCTATGGGAGTATGTGGGAGACTATGGGGAGTATGTGGGAGTTTTTGGAGTCTATGGGAATATGTGGGAGTTGTGGAGTCTATGGAAGTATGTGGGAGTCTATGGGAGTATGTGGAGTCTATGGGGAGTATGTGGGAGTTTTGGGAGTCTATGGGAGTATGTGGGAGTTGTGGGAGTCTATGGAAGTATGTGGGAGTCTATGGGAGTATGTGGGAGTCTATGGGAGTATGTGGGAGTTGTGGGAGTCTATGGGATTATGTGGGGTGTGGGGGTCTATGGGAGAATGTGGGAGTCTATGGGAGAATGTAGGAGTTGTGAGGTCTATGGGAGAATGTGGGAGTCTATGTGAGAATGTGGGAGTCTATGGGGTATGTCCAGGAGTTGGGGAGTCTATGGGAGAATGTGGGAGTCTATGGGAGTAGTATGTGGGAGTTGTGGGAGTCTATGGAAGTATTTGGGAGTCTATGGGAGTATGTGGGAGTCTATGGGAGTATGTGGGGAGTTTTTGGAGTCTATGGGAGTATGTAGGAGTTGTGGGGAGTCTATGAGAGTATGTGGGAGTCTGAGAGTATGTGGGAGTCTATGAGAGTATGTGGGAGTTGTGGGATTCTATGGGAGTATGTGGGAGTCTATGAGTATGTGGGAGTTGTGGGAGTCTATGAGAGTATGTGGGAGTCTATGAGAGTATGTGGGAGTTGTGAGGTCTATGAGAGTATGTGGGGAGTCTATGAGAGTATGTGGGAGTCTATGAGAGTATCGTGGGAGTTGTGGGAGTCTATGGGAGTATGTGGGAGTTGTGGGAGTCTATGGGAGTATGTGGGAGTTGTGGAGTCATGGGAGTATGTGGGAGTTGTGGGGAGTCTATGGGAGTATGTGGGAGTTGTGGGAGTCTATGGGAGTATGTGGGAGTTGTGGGAGTCTATGGGAGTATGTGGGAGTTGTGGGAGTCTATGGGAGGTATGTGGGAGTTGTGGGAGTCTATGGGAGTATGTGGGAGTTGTGGGAGTCTATGGAAGTATGTGGGAGTCTATGAGAGTATATGTGGGAGTTGTGGGAGTCTATGGGAGTATGTGGGGAGTCTATGAGAGTATTTGCAGGAGTTGTGGAGTCTATGAAAGTATGTGGGAGTCTATGAAAGTATGTGGGAGTTGTGGGAGTCTATGGGAGTATGTGGGAGTTGTGGGAGTCTATGGAAGTATGTGGGAGTTGTGGGAGTCTATGGGAGTATGTGGGGTTGTGGGAGTCTATGAGTATGTTGGAGTTGTGGGAGTCTATGGGAGTATGTGGAATACATGGTATGTGGGAGTTGTGGGAGTCTATGGGAGTATGTGGGAGTCTATGAGAGTATGTGGGAGTTGTAGGAGTCTATGAGAGTATGTGGGAGTTGTGGGAGTCTGAGAGTATGTGGGAGTCTATGAGAGTATGTGGGAGTTGTGGGAGTCTATGGGAGTATGTGGGAGTCTATGAGAGTGTGTGGGAGTTGTGGTAGTATATGAGAGTATGTAGAGGTTGTGGGAGTCCTATGGGAGTGTGGGAGTCTATGAGAGTGTGGGAACATGTGGGAGTCTATGGAAGTATGTGGGGAGTCTATGAGAGTATGTGGGAGTTGTAGGAGTCTATGAGAGTATGTGGGAGTTGTGGGAGTCTATGGGAGTATGTAGGAGTCTATGAGTATGTGGGAGTTGTGGGAGTCTATGGGAGTATGTAGGAGTCTATGAGAGTATGTGGGAGTTGTGGGAGTCTATGGGAGTATGTGAGGTCTATGAGAGTCTATGGGGTATGGCAGGAGTCTATGGGGTATGTCGGAGTCTATGGGAGTATGTGGGAGTCTATGGGAGTATGTGGGATTTTTAGGATACTATGAGAGTATGGGGGAGCATGTGGGAGTCTATGGGGTAAGTAGGAATTGAGTCTATTGGAGTAAGTGGGAGTTAATGGTATGTTCAGTGTATATGTAGGGAGTATATTTAATGTATTTAATATCAGTACATTGTTTATTAAATAATAATTTACATTTATATTAAATATTGGTACATATTGTAGTAAATATGGATATTGTGTCACTATAATAGATTAAACAGACATTTCGATAAATCTGTCATGAAATATTATGAATTTAACATGTTTTTGCGTAAAAAATAAAAAATGGAAGTATATCTTATAATTTCTTTTCAACTTTTTATTTATCCTATTGGTTGATTTCTTTATGAGGTTTTGCAGTTTTCTTTTGCCCCCTCCTCCCACTGCACACCAGGCTCCCAAGACCCTCCCCACTTTAATAGATGAAGCCCAGATCTCATAATGCTAATGAAAGACAAATTTGCTGATGGAAAGCGCTACTGCTGACGATTCAGGAGCCAAATTTTTTCAGACGCAAAATTGTAAACAACGGTTAAGTCAGTTTTTACAACATTAGTACTAAAACTAAACAAATAGCACAGGTAGACAGTTTTGTACTAAAACTAAACAAATAGCACTGGAAGGTAGACAGTTTTGTACTAAAACTAAACAAATATCTCAGTAGAGTTAGACAGTTTTGTACTAAAATTAAACAAATATCTCAGCACAGGTAGACAAGTTTTGTATTTCAGCGTTTAGAACTATGTTGGACATCAGATTTAGAGTATTTAGAATAGAAGGGTTTAACTTATCACCTAACCCGAAGAACCAAACAGGAAGAAGTATAATAACAAATTACAACTGTTACTTCCTGTTTTACTTTCATTGTCTCCGATGCTATTTTTAGACCACCAGTTGGACATGACATACTTCTGTAATTAATGACAGTTGGTACTCATTAACATTCAACTTCTGTGACTCCAGGTTTCAGTGTATATATACTGATGTCTAGACATTTTGTAACCGGTGGCTCTTCTAGTCGGTGTATACTATACAGATGAGTGATTCAAAAACGACAGCTGTTTAGTAAAGAGTTTAAATATAGGTTGAATGTTATGTAGGACTTTTATTGAATTAAAATATACTAGTATGTGTTGAGTTTGCCAAAGATAGTTTTAAAAAAAGATTTTACTAACATAGACATTAAAAAAAATATTTCGATTTTTTAATGACGCATTACGTGTATTAATATATTTGTATCAACAATATTGTGTACATATTGTGTTCATCATTCGAGTACTTCACGTTTAAAGGCGCTGATATATATAACGTGAAGATAGATTTCAAAACAAACATAAAGAGAAATCATGTAATATCAAATCACCAGTTCATTGGAAAATAAACATCAGCAATAGAAAATGCATTCTGTAAGAGGAAGCTGCGCTTCACAAAGTATCGAATTCAATCATTTAAAAAAAAATCTACAAGAAAAATATTTCTTAATTTAGAACAAATCTTAAAATTTGAAGATAACTGGCAATTGTACATTTCTTACGCCTCACATGAATTCTGCTGAAAAAAATAAATCAATATAAGTATTGCTCAGAAATAAGATTTTAGCAGCATCTCTTCTTAATTTACAACAGATCCAGAGTGAGTAATTGGAACGTTAAAATTGTCAACTCTTGGTTAACAATGTACATGCATCTTTGTTAACATAACATTAACAATCAATATAGTTGTGGTTGTATTGTAACTCTGTATACATAACATAAACATTTCATTTTGTTGTTTCGCCGTTCATGTAAAATTTTCGGTTTATTGGCTGCAGCCCTTCGACAGCGATGACATAATCTTACCTAATGAGGATTGCTTGGCAGTTTGTCTCATCAGAAAATGTCCACTGCATATGCGACATATTCACACGGACAAAACAGTCAACATCATGTCTTGCCATATAGGGCTCATCATGTAAGCAATCATATTACATATATTCATGTAAATCATATTACATATATTCATGTAAATAATATTACATATATTCATGTAAATCATATTACATATATTCATGTAAATCATATTACATATATTCATGTAAATCATATTACATATATTCATGTAAATCATATTACATATATTTATGTAAATCATATTACATATATTCATGTAAATCATATTACATATATTTATGTAAATCATATTTTATATATTCATGTAAAGTGATAAGCTATTATAAATTATCAATGGTATCACATTGTTTTGACAGCTTTGATAATTGTTAAAATATTTAGTGTTAATTAGATCGCTTGACAAAGGTGGGGTCTAGAGGACGGGTTTAGACTCGGATGGGTGGGATGAATATAAAGTGGACCGGAAATAGAGCGGAAAATAATTAACTAGAAATTTGTTTTAACTTTTCATTTTATAATTTGTTGATATAAATTTAAATTCGAAACTTTACCTACAGTTGGAAGAAAAGTGTTTGAAATTAAATTTCATGCATCTATTTTTAGAGAGGACACCCCACCCCACCTCTGGTCAAATATTTGGTGGCCTTTAGTTGCTAGGGACGCCCATCCTTGACAACAGCCTTCCGTAAAAATGTTAATATTTATCTAACGACCAACCAATGCATTACCAATGGCTGATCGTTTACCATGTACTCTTACTCAGTCATTAGAGTCTTGTGAGTCTTGGATGACTGAGTGTCACACTGTTATTACTGTGAGAGATGAATTTAGGAACATGTAGGGTCATGACATGCACCTGATTTACATCTATATATATATATATATATATATATATATACTCATGTCATATAAATAACATACCACTCATGTCATATAAACAACATACACTCATTCAAACAAACAACATACACTCATGTCATATAAATAACATAGACTCATGTCATATAAATAACATACACTCATATCATGTAAACAACATACACTCATGTCAAATAAACAACATACACTCATGTCATATAAATAATATAGACTCATGTGTTATAAATAACATATACTCATGTCATATAAACAACATACACTCATGTCAAATAAACAACATACACTCATGTCTTGTAAACAACATACTCATGTTAAATAACTAACATATACTCATGTCATATAAACAACATACACTCATGTCATATAAATAACATATACTCATGTCATATGAATAACATACACTCATATCCCATATAAATATGTAGACTACATACACAAGTACGATGTATTTTCATAATTGATTCTGCTTTGTTTACCTCTTGTTTATTTTTAAATCGATTTTTGTGTTAAATTGCTTTTTTTCCTTGTTTTTTTATTCCTTTTGGTGTTTTCTAAAAAAAAAATGTTAACCTTAAACATAAAAGCTCATAAATGTTTTACGATTCTCGTGTATCAATGTTTTTGTACGTTATGTTGCTTTTATACAAAACATGCATTTTTTTTTTAAAATTACGCATGTGCCAACACTTTGAATCTGAAACCAAATTAACATTTCCAGAATCAAAAAGCTTTTAATTAACACATTCTATCCTCTTTCTAGGATATTTTAATCTCAATCGCTTTTAAAACAACTTTGTTTATTTATATTATTTCTCATCTAATAAAATAATATAGATTTGAGTTCTGTGTTGAAAAGAAAGTAAAGTGTAACAGTTTTCAGTTTAAAATACAAATCATGAAATAATCGGATCTGCCCGAAACCAAAAATAACCCAGCCTACCGATGAAGCCTAAGGGGATATACCTCTATGCAAAGGTTTGCAGGGTACAGCCAGTATTTTATAATTATCAATGTAGATTTTAAGGCATGTCTGGTGTGTGTCTGGAAGGGAAAGATGGTGATAAAGCAGACTATTTCAAATGAAACACTGATTACAAGTTAGAGTAATTTCACTAGAAATCAAAGGGTTTAAATGTATTACTTATTGATACGGTCTAAAATGATTTAATTTATACCGTTATAAACTATTGTAAAGTTGAATTCCTTTCCTAGTGATGGTTAACAACAAATAACACCAAATATTATATTCTTAGTAGTGAAATATAAATTTGTATTTCATTAATCATTTACATGTAGACAACAATCAACTGTCTCAAATTTCTATTCAACAATACGAAAACATTTTTTTCGATGCCAGATTTTTCTTTTTCTGTGTGTTTAGTTGTTTTTTTTTTGCAAAGCCTATATGTAGTCTGTAGGGAAAGGTATTTGGCCACAGTGTGGTGTTAACCGCAAAGTATAAATATAGGGGCATTCGATACATTCACAACAGACGTAAAGTGCTAACACAATATTAACAATGTATCTTAGTTTGACAAATGCTCATACTGCTCATACACAATGTTTGCAAATATAATTAATTGAAACAAAAGTACCCGCAAAATTTATGCACATGATGTACTTACATGATTTACTCACTTAATTTATCAACGAGGCACTATCACAATATATTCATATCAAGTGCCCCTTAATGTACTCATAATAATGGTACTTAAATGATGTGCGTACACAAGGCCTTATATTATGTACTCACTATTTGTACCCATTCGATGTACCTAAACTGGTACTATGTACGTGTATATAACTCTGTAGTCACAGATTACTCACACACACTAGTAGTGATATTTAATTTTACAACTTACTATCACTGTGTCTTTATTCCTCCAGGGATCAACACTTGATAAAGCAGATCAGATCAAAAGACTGACCACTGAAAAAGAAAGATGCCTTTTGAAAAAATTCCATGACTCCATTCACACTTTCGGAAGTAGGGGGAGTTCAACATTATACATACACCCCTATCTTGTTTACTGACAGTCCGGTTAAACAAATTTGGACATTATTTGTAGCTCATTATACATAGACCCATATCTTGTTTACTGACAGTCAGTTAAACAAATTTAGACATTATTTGTAGCTCATTATACATAGACCCATATCTTGTTTACTGACAGTCCGGTTAAACAATTTTGGACATTATTTGTAGCTCATTATACATACCCATATCTTGTTTACTAATGATCCGGTTAAACAAATTTGGACATAAATTATAGCTGTAACTAGCCGTGTACCCAGCGTAGGATTGCTCGTGACACATATGAGTTTCTATTGCCTAAATCAGCCACAATTATATGGATGGGGCTGAGCAGGTTCTCGAGCTGGGACCATGGGGTGAACGGAAGAAATGTCCGTAAGTTTCTGGAGCGGCCGTCCAAAACTGACCCGTGGTGGAAGCTTAGGCGAGTCGAGCAGGCGCTAATTGCCCAGTTCCGTACTTAGCACTGTCCTATTGGCGCGTACTTGGGGAGGTTGAGGCCCAATGTCGACACCTTTGCAGACACTGCAGGGAGGTGGAGGAAACCGTAGATCATTTGCTTTTCAGGTGCCCCCGGACTGGCGGACCACAGGGTGGACCAGTCCGGAAGCTTTTTAGCCATTGGGCTCTATGGCAGTCTCCATATGGTGAGAGACACAGCAAGTCCGTCTCACGGGCTCTAAGAGACAAGTCTCAGCCCGCAGATTACTGAGAGAAGTTCAAAGAGAGAGTGAGAGAAAGAGGGCATGGACTGACCCGTGGCAGGGGGCTTAGTAGGATCGAACATGCCCTAATTGCCCAGTTCCCGTACTGGGCATTGTCCTATAGGTGCGTACTTTGGGAGGTGAGGCCCAATGTCGATTCCCTTTGCCGGCACTGCAGAATGTTGTGCTATTTAAGTGCTCGAGTTGGCAGAGAGGGTGGACCAGTCAGGTAGCTCGCTTGCCTTTGGCTTATATGACACTTCTCAGATGTTGAAAACACAGCGAGTTTGATCTCACAGGTTCTAAGAAATTAGGTTTCAGCCCGCAGTTATCACTGAGATAGTTCATTCAGAGAGAGAGAGAGAGAGGTGACTCGTAGCGTGCGGGGGTCCAGGGAGGCCGGCCCCCGGCGTTTTGTCTGGCCCTCTACTCTATTCTTCTACTTAGTAAAATGTATTACCTGCCCCCCCCCGCTATTGCCCTGGCCCTTGCTAGAATGCCTGGCCCCCTGCTGTAGCTAGAATTTTCACGCTACGGGGCTGGAGAGAGGAGAGTTCAGAGAAAGAGAGAGAGAGAGAGAGAGAGAGAGAGAGAGAAAGAGAGAGAGAGAGAGAGAGAAAGAGAAAAAGAGAGAGAGAGAGAGAGGCAGGGTTGATACATCAATTGTGTCATATCCCACTGTCTCAAGTACTAACCATCTACATTTCATACGTCACAAATGACTTATTACCTGTCAATGCTTAGTATTTATTTAATATTTATAAGCTTTATCAATGATTCAATTTCTCATAGTTATTTTTTTACTTCAATTAATCGTAGTATACACAGAAGATAGTGAACGATAATTGATGACGTCAACGAGTAATTCTGTCTTATTATAATGCGTAACTACTCTAAGGAAATGATCTATTATAAGCACCTGCAGACTTCCAGACATGTTTTTAAATATTGAGATGTTGCCTAATTCATATGTCTAACCGTAAATTGATTAAACATTACATTATAGTGAATACATTACGGTGGATGGTAAACATTACACATTATAGTGAATACATTACGGTGGATGGTAAACATTACACAGTATAGTGAATACATTACGGTGGATGGTAAACATTACAGTATAGTGAATACATTACGGTGGATGGTAAACATTACACATTATAGTGAATACATTACGGTGGATGGTTGACCCTTACGTGAAATTAAATCAATTGTTGTAATATTTGTTTCGTCTGAATATCTCATAACAATGTCCTCCTTCCCCCACCCCTACCGGTTATTTATGACTTCATCAACTTCGGTAAAAAATTGGATTTCTCTGATCTCTAATGAACGAGACAAAAAATTCCGTTTACCCGACCTGATCAAATACAAAAAAAAACAAAGTTGAAGAAATATTGTTCGATCTAAATCTATAAACAAATGGGAAAGGTTGTGTTCACTGGCTCTATAAACTGACAGCAAAGTTCAACTGTAAAATAAAACTTGAAATTACATCCAGTTATAGAGAAGTTGATATGTTGATATGACCTAATGAATTCATTTATCATCCGTTCATATGTGGTTCATATGTGGATCATATGTGGTTCATATGTGGTTCATATGTGGTTCATACGTGGTTTAGTTGAATTTTCGTCTCTCAATAGGGTTATTGTTGGGTCTTTATACTCTCAAGTATCTGATAATTTAATATCAAAGATAGGACAATATTACAAAGTACTAAGTCTTGTTACAGAACGCAATACAAAGTACTGAAGTCTTGTTACAGAACACAATATTACAAAGTACTGAAGTCTCGTTACAGAACACAATATTACAAAGTATGAAGTAATGTTACAGAAGACAATATTACAAGTACGAAGTAATGTTACAGAAGACAATATTACAAAGTACTGAAGTAATGTTACAGAAGACAATATTACAAAGTACTGAAGTAATGTTACAGAACAATATTACAAAGTACTGAAAGTAATGTTGCAGAAGACAATGTACGAAGTACTGAAGTAATGTTACAGAAGACAGTATTACAAAGTACTGAAGTAATGTTACATAACGCAATGTGCAGAGTACTTCATTCAGGGGCAAAGTGGCACACGAGAAGTCCCAGCACAAGTTATCGTCTGGCAGTTGTTCGGGGTTGTATGATCTCACTATATTGACCCTGTTGATGGTTTTGATATTAGTGACATTAGTAAGGGAAAGTGAATAGGGTCAAACTTCGTTATCGGTCAGACATGGACCGACACTGGCCGTTGGGCAGTCTGATCTGACATGCGCTCTGCTCGTTTGGTGTGGCTATGAGACGGCTAATAGGTTCATATATACCGATGGCTACAAGAGACTCTTTTGGGGCCAGGAGAATCTTTACCTTTGAAAAAAAAAAAACATTAAGTATGCTCATTTTAAAACATTTAACACGCTTAATTTAAAAACAATAATGTGCGGTCAATTTATTTCTATATTATTATCTCATATAATAACATGTATTTAATAGTACACTTACGTAAAAAATGAATTAAATTGTACAAATAATAATGTGTCAGAATATCGTGAGGTACATGAGACTGTTGTTTGAGATGATAAAATTGCAAGGTTTTGTTAGTATATCAATATGAAACACAAAATGTGAAAAAAAAAAATGGAAATGAATATTATAAATCATGGCATGCGCCATCTTTCTGTAGCCAAGGACAGGAAGTTCTTTGAAAAACTGATTGATGACTTGAAACTCTAATGAAACTCAGGGATTAAACTCATAAATGTGTGCTAAAACATGGAGGAAAAAAACCCAAGAGAGAAGCGAAAGAAGGAAATAAAAGAGAGGAGAAAGATAAAAAGAGAGAGTGAGAGAGAAACAAGAAGTGAGATAGAGTGAGGGACATACGAAGAGAGGAGAGAGTGAGATACGAAAAGAGAGAGAGAGAGAGATAGAGAGAAAGAGAAAGAGGGAGAGAGAATGAGAGACGAAGACATTATGAGACAGAGAATAGAAAAAAAGAGAAATAACTAGAGAGAGAGAGAGTGTGTGTATGTGAGAGAGAAAGTGATGGGTGGTGTGGTGGGTGAAGAACGAGAGAGAGAAGGAGGGCGAATGAGAAAGACTATAGGTGTAATTAATAGAAAAGTTATAGAATATCATTATGACTATGTTTAACTTTTACCCAGATTTCATTTTGTGTTGTTGACTAATTTTGTTACTTTTCATCATGTTTACTAAAGTTAGTTGATCTAAAAATAATATCTTCCCTGTTTATGTGTTTTATACATTAACCATGCCACTGGTAATTTCTATGTTAAATCTACTGATGATGATCATCTTTAATCTCTACAAATACATCAACAGTATTCTCTATAAATATTTTAGATCTAGCAATTATTTTTTTTACTTTTTATTACAGCTTAATAAATTATATAAGTTTATTCCAATATTTGTTTCCTATTATATATTTTTTTTAGTTTGTCCAATAATTCAACCTGCTAGCTTTTTGTCATAAACTTTTAAAAAACCTTTATGAAAATAAGCTTTTATTCAAATGCACTAAAATAAAAAATTTAAATGATATAAATATTTTAATAGATTATCATTACTTAAAATGTAAATGTGTGAAAAAATCGGATCTGCCCGAAACCAAAAATAACCTAGCCTACCGATCAAGCCTATGCAAGAGTTTTGCAGGGTACAACTAGTTATATTAATAATAATTTACAAAAATGTTGACACAGATAACAGATGTACGACTAAGTTTTTTAGCGACATTCGAATTTTAATTGCAATTATTTGACCCTTTGACCAACTGATTTAGTTTCCACCGTATCTAAAACAACATCGAACATTTTATTCGAACATTTGTTTAAAACTGTGTGAAACTTTACGTCTAAAATTTTGGATTCATTTGATACAAAGTAATTACCGGAGCAGATAATCACCAAACTGGGAATTCCTGTGTTCAAAACGCCACTGTTGAACAATCATTTCCGGGTCACAAACCTTATACAATCAATGCCAGACGATAGAAAAATGGCGTGCAAACGTCAGACAATGTTGGACAATATCTCAGAAAGAAAATTAACTGTCTAAATTTTACACGCGTAATAATAATAAAAAAAAATATACACCACCAAAACATGTAGCTATTGGAAACTGAAATATTTCTGTGTATGTGTGTGTGTGTATGTCCGAAATAAAATATAATTCATTGTTTTGGATGGGTTGGTGGACCCAGCAAGGGCGATATTCATAGAACTTGCCATCAGGGATTTTCTCGTTTCAACAACTTATTACATAAAGTTCCATGATGCTTTCTTTTCTTGTTTTTCATTGTTTTTGTTTTGTTGTTATTGTTGATGTTGGTGTTGTTGTTGGTGTTGTTGTTGTAAGAGTGCAATGTATTGATACCACATTTTTTAAAGTCCTGAGAGTATGAGATGGGTATTACTTATATCCTTTATACAGCTAACAGGGGTGATTTTTGCAGTGCCCTTCGTTCATCCCCATGATAGGCGACGGTGAAATGACCATGGAGGCACCACGGGAGACATAGGTATGGTGACTGTGACGTTTGTTAGAAATATTTAGTTATAAATATTGGCATAGTGCCATGTTAATGTAAATATAAAAATATGATATTTAGTCAACCGCGACTTGTTAGGGTAAAGGAGTGTAATATTGTTAGGGTACTGAGTGTACTATTGTTAGGGTACTGAGTGTACTATTGTTAGGGTACTGAGTGTACTATTGTCAGGGTACTAGGTGCCACTATTGTTAGGGTACTGAGTGTACTATTGTCAGGGTACTGAGTGTATTATTGTTAGGGTAGTAGTAGTAGTAGGCATCCGTCCATGTCGGAAGATGATGGTAGCGCTCTAGATTAGTTATCAGTCGTGTTTTTGAGGGCACTATTGTTGAATTACATAGCGCACTCTTGTGGGAACAGGTGCACTATTTTTAGGGTACATAGTGCACTCTTGTTAGATACAAATTGTACTATTGTTAGGGTAAAGTGTACTATTGTTAGGGTAATGAGTGTATTATTGTTCAGGGTAAGTAGTGCAATACTGATAGGTACATAGTGCACTATTGTTAGGGTACATAGTGCACAATTGTTAGAATTTTATAGTGCACTATTGTTGGGGCACTGAGTGCACTATTGTTAGGGTACTGAATGCACTGGAGCTATGGTGTCTCCCACCAGCTGTAGACGATATCATAAGACTAAGTATAATCATTTTTTTCAGAGTTAAAAGTAACAACTTGGCAAGTGATAGAAGCTTTTGAAATTAATTGAACCCAATGTCTTGGTGGCATACATTCCACTGTTATTGAAATGAATTGCTCATCGCAACCCAATGTCATGGTGGCATACATTCCACTGTTATTGAAAAAAGTTCAGTTGAATACATAAATGGTGTGTGACGGATGCTTGCGTCACACATTATTTTGTAAACAGATAGACGTTTATAACATACAAAACACGGTTTAAGTTAAAAGCTATGTAATAATATAGATGAAATATAACATATAGATATTGTGACATATAGGCAATGTTTCTCTAACATTAAGATATTGTGACATAAAGACAATGTTTCTCTGACATATATATATATATATATATATATATATATATATATATATATATATATATATATATATATATTCTGACATATAGACAATGTTTCTCTGACGTATAGATATTGTGACATATTGACAATGTTTCTCTGACGTATAAATATTGTGACATATTGACAATGTTTCTCCGACGTAGATATTGTGACATATTGACAATGTTTCTCTGACGTATAGATATTGTGACATATAGACAATGTTTCTCTGACGTATAGATATTGTGACATGACAGTAACATACAGCTCTCGATATTGTGACATATAGACAATGTTTCTCTGTCCAAATTCAATAATAAACTGGGGAGTCCAAGAATGCATGTTTGTTCTTTTTACAATTTTTCCCACCTTGTGGAAAAAACTGTCAAAAGAAATAAGAACAGTTTTGACCGGACAGGAATTACGGGATTAATCTCCAGAATAATATTTTCAGACAATGTAACAGCACTTGTCTCTCTCCACAGTCCCCACCCTCCAGCAGCCTATCCCCACCACTCCATTGTCACACATAGAGTATCTCATATATCCGCTTGTTTCATTTTATTAGTTTTCCTATTAACGTGACAGTGAGATATAGTTGATCCCTGGTATAATCATTTCTGGGATAAGTAACTGAACTTACTGGCTAGCAGGAAGACGATTGGTCAATCTCAAAGGACAATCCTTTTATGTATAGCTATTTTCGTTGTCAATAGTTAGTACTTGGTCAATTATTGCAATACGCAACTATGTATATTAGTACTTGGTCAGTTATTGTGGTGACAAATCACTTATTATGGGTATTGTGGTCATTAGTGGCTCATTGTACAAGAATACTTAGGAGCCATTCACTTATTACCTAGTTAATGAGCTTTTTTCTTGATTTTTTTTTAACCCCCTCCCCTGCGTAACGATTATTTTCACCGTCTAAATCATTGCATCATACTTCGGCGTCCTCAACCCCCTCCCCACCCCATAAGGCGTAAATAATAAGTGAACGGACCCTTACTTTGTCGTACACTATATAGGTACCCACCTGGTAATGGTTAGTCATTGTTTATATATATACACACACCTGGTAATTGTAAGTCATTATATATATATATATACATATATATATATATATATATATATATATATGCCTGGTAATGGTTAGTCATTATATAGCCTATATATATACCTGATTGGTCAAGGTCCACAAGTGTGCAACGAATTCCCAGACTCACCTCAGTCAAACTATGCTGATGTATCTCTCATCGTTGTATGACGTCTCTAGTTCATGAATTCTGCATGCCCCTTCATTTCACATTTTGAATCTTCTCCATTCAAACTGCATTTAATATTTTGGTCTAGTAACAGTTAGAGATGAAAGAAATGCAATCCATACTTTTCAATTGATAGCTGTATAGTGTAGACAGTGTCAACAGATACATAACCTCCGGCAAGCAAGTCATATATCTGGTTCAATGTCTTGCTAAACAAGCTAATTACAGTATTTTCTGAACATGTTCTAAAGAAAACTAAGCTCTTACTGTGCATTCCTTCTTAAGTTCAAAGTCATTCATTTTAAAGCCAAAGTCTATAAAGTTCAAGAAGCCATTGACATATTATTGATTGAAGACTTCCATTAAACTTGTTCTCTCTATGTCACCAGTGATAGACTACTGACGACTAATGACGAAACATCAACAGGTCTCTGGTTTATATTGAAGTCAGTAACCAACTTATTTAGACCCAATTCCTTAGTACATCACCAGGCCTGAATTGTATACTGCCAAAAGTAATTTGTTGGTTTTTCCGTGTCTGAAAAATAAAAAAGAGACTTTTTTTTTCACGAAACAGAGTTGATTTTAAAAATCTTAAAACTTTTTTCCCCAAAACATTTGAATACATTTTT
Source organism: Bulinus truncatus (assembly GCA_021962125.1). Lineage (NCBI taxonomy): Eukaryota > Metazoa > Mollusca > Gastropoda > Planorbidae > Bulinus > Bulinus truncatus. The sequence goes on from JAGDYQ010000003.1 coordinate 5,313,638, forward strand.
CTCACCTATCCAAAAAAAAAAATTTTTTATAGATATTTTCTCCTTAATTAACAAGTGTTATTAAGACATTTTAAAAATAGTGAAGCAGTGTTAGACATTTTAGAATGGTGAAGCCATTGTAGTAAAAAAGTGTTATATTAGTTTCAAATAATCTCTAAATATATATATATGTACATGTAGTAAACTAAGGGTGAGTGTAGAAGCTTGTAAAAATACCCAGTGTCGAATAGGAAGATACAAATACAATAATGGTCCTCATATTATTTAAATATTGGAAATACCTCTTATGTACTTCTAATTTACTTCTTATGTACTTCTTGTTTAAGAAATATAATAAAAACCTTTAACTGCTATACCTAATAAAACATTTTCATTAAAAAATTATCATTTGTATGTAATTAAAAATATCTTTAAATTTGAAAATTGAGTCGGGGATCTTAAATTTCTGTCATGGGAAGTAACTTTCTTAAATGAGTTTTACGATTTTTGTAATGAAAGGGGAGGGTAGTCCACTGACATCTCATTTCATGTCTACATGACAATAAACTATTTTAATTTGTCTACATGACAATAAACTATTTAATTTGTCTACATACGACAATAAACTATTTGAATTTATACATGACAATAAACTATTTTGAATTTGTCTACATGACAATAAACAATTTTAATTTGTCTACATGACAATAAACAATTTTAATTTGTCTACATGACAATAAACTATCTTAATTTGTCTACATGACAATAAACAATTTTAATTTGTCTACATGACAATAAACTATTTGAATTTGTCTACATGACAATAAACTATTTGAATTTGTCTACATGGCAATAAACTATTTGAATTTGTCTACATGACAATAAACGAATTTAATTTGTCTACATGACAATAAACGATATGAATCTGTCTACATGACAATAAACGATATGAATTTGTCTACATGAAAATAAACCATTTAAATTTGTCTACATGACGATAAACTATTTAAATTTGTCTACATGACAATAAACAATTTTAATTGTTTTCTAGTCCATGAATAAGATCTTATATAATCGTAAAAAGATTAATACTTTATAGTTATGTTCATAATGGGAAGAAAATTTGTTCATGTGTACAGTAGTCCCTCCTCAAGAGGAGTACATGTAGCCAGAGAAGTGTCATATGTATGAGATAAAAACACTTGGTTTGATACACTTAGGTAACAAAAAGATTTCCAAGTTCAGGGCAGTTCCTCAAGCGCAGGGCCTGGGTAGGCCGCCCCATTGCCTCCACTACACCCACATGTAAAGCCTGTTGGCGGCGTTAGTAATATGTATTAATTTTGTTTGCACAATACTTTGGTCAATGATATGAATGTATTTTAAAAATCAATGAATAGGACTAGTACTGGTCTTGCAGTATAATCAATTCATTCTAGTTAACCAACTTGACTCTTCAGTGGATTCCTGGGCAATGGGCGTATCTGGGAATGACCGCTTGGTGGAATTCCATGCAGAAAGTCCACAATGCCCAAAGTGCAACCTGTGGATGCAGACAGAACTCCTTAAGGGTGTAGAACATCAGATCAGAAATTCGACAGAACTAAAGTGATTGTGAGTTGGACAATGGTCATTGACAGACATAACATGTCCACCGTCAGATAGAGCGGTCGTCTAAGTCGAGTTCGCTCGAATTCTCTGATCTTGACAAATACATCCTCAAGGTGATAACTATTTTTTATCACAAGGATTGCGCGAACTTTTGTGAATTCCGCCCGAAGCGATTCATTCCCAGACCGCCCGGCCGGAAATCCACTGAAGAAGTCAAGTTAGGGCCAACAGAACGTGCACTGCAAGACCAGTAATTAGTCCTATTCGATGATTTTTAGGTATTCATATCGATGACCAAGTATTGATATGACAAAATTAATACATATTACTAACTCGCTAAAAACAAACAACGAATGGGAGCGACTACCCGGAAGCACAAGCTGAGAACTGCCCTACAAACTTGGAAATCTTTTTTGTTACCTAAGTGTTGTAAAAGCCAAGTGTTTTTATCTTCGCCCTTGACACCTACTCTCTGGCTACGTAACTTTCCCACATCTTGGAGGAGGACTACGTACACATGAACAAATTTAAATTATGAACGCCCAACTACTAAAGGTATTAATCTTTACGTTATAAGATGTATCATGGACTAGAAACAATTAAAATCGTTTATTGTCATGTAGACAAATTTAAATAGTTTATCGTCGTATGGACAAAAATTTAAATAGTTTATTTTCATGTGATTCATATCGTTTAATGTGTGGTCATATCGTTTATTGTCATGTAGACAAATTAAATTCGTTTATTATCATGTAGACAAATTCAAATGGTTATTACCCTCTAATTAATTTAAAATGATTTATTGTCATGTAGACAAATTCAAATAGTTTATTGTCATGTAGACAAATTAAAATTGTTTATTAATGTGTAGACAAATTAAGATAGTTTATTGTCATGTAGACAAATTAAAATTGTTTATTATCATGGATTAAATTAAATTGTTTATTGTCATGTAGTAAATTCAAATAGTTTATTGTCGTATTAGACAAATTCCAATAGTTTATTTTGTCATAATGAACTAAATTAAAAATAGTTTATTATCATAATAATTTATTCCGACTTGTTTATTATCATGTAGGTATGAAAATCGAGATAATCATAGGACTACTATTACAAAATCGTAAAACATTTAAAAGAGATTACATGACAAGTATCTGACTCCAATTTTTAAATTTAAAAGATATTTTTAATTACATACAAATGATAATTTTTTAATGAAAAATGTTTATTAGGTATAGCAGTTAAAGGTTTATTATATTTTAAACAAAATTACATAAATTAAATTGCATAAAGGGTATTTCCAATATTTAACACATGAACCATTATTCTTCTATTTGTATCTTCTATTCGACACTGTATTTTGATGTTTCTCACCCTTAGTTTACCCATGTACATATATATATATTTAGAGATTATTTGAAACTAATATAACACTTTACTGTGAAACTCACCATTCTAAAAATGTCTAACACTGCTTCACTGTTAGCACTTGTTAATTAAGGAGAAAATATCTATAAAAAATTTTTTTGAATAGGTGAGAAAAATGTATTCAAATGTTTGGAAAAAAAAAAGTTTTAAAATTTTAAAATCAACTTTCGTTTCGTGAAAAAAGTCTCTTTTTTATTTTCAACGCAGAAAAACCATCAAACGGCAGTATACGAGATACTGGTACTTTAAAAAAAGTGGGTCTAAATAAGTTGGTTACTGACGCCAATATAAACCAGAGACCTGTTGATATTTCGTCATTAATCTCGTTTAGTAGTCTATCACTAATGTTATAGAAAGAACAAGTTTAATGGAAGTCTTCAATCAATAATATGTCAATGAACTTCTTGTAACATAGACTTTGGCTTTAAATGGATGACTTTTTGAACTTAGAAAAGGAAATGCACAGTAAACTTAGTTTCTTTAGAACTATGTTCAAAATACTGTAATTAGCTTGTTTAGCAAGACATTGAACTAGTATAATATGGAGGTTATTGACACTGTCTACACTATACAACCATCAGTATAGTTCATCTACAACCGTTACTAGACCAAAATATTAAATGCAGTTTGAATGAAAGATTCAAATGAGTGAGGGACAATGCGAAATTCATGAACTAGAACGTCATACGATTGAGATGAAGGTATCAGCATAGTTTGACTGAGTGAGGGTGGGAATTCTACACACTTGTGGACCTTGACCTAATCCAGTATATATATAGGCTATATAATGACTAATACCAGACATATATATATATATATATTATATATATATGTATATATATATATATAATGACTTACGGGGGGGCCCGGGTGGGTATTATATATATAAGCAATATTTAACCGTACCGGAATAATATATATATAGTGTACGACAAAGTAAGGAGTCCGATTCCTTATTATTACGCTGGAGAGGAGGAGGGGTGGAGGACGCTTTCGCGAAAGCAAAAATGATGCGGCAGTTTAGACTGGTAATATCGTGCGAAGAAGGAGTTAAAAATCAAGGAAAAAACTCTGTTAACTAATATTAAGTGAATGGCTCTAAAGAATATTCTTGGCGCAATGAGCCACTAATGACCACAATACCATAATAGTGTTTGTCACCACAATAACTGACAGGGTACTGTATTTGCGTATTTATAATAATTGACCAAGTACTATAATATTAACAACGAAATGGGGATTGTCACTTTGAGATTGACCACTGGCTCTTCCCTGCTAGCCAGTAGGGTCAATTTGCTATCATCCCAAAGCCATACCGAGATCAACTATATCTCACTGTCAGATTATTAATAGGAAAATAATAGAACAAGTGGATATATGAGACACTCTATGTGTGACAATGGAGTGAGTGAAATAGGCCATGGGGTGGGACTGTGGAGAGACAAGTGAAAGACATTAGTCTTAAGTATTATCTGGAATTTAATCGCAAAATTTCATACAGTCAAACTGTTCTTATTTCTTTTGACAGTTTTTCCACAAGGTGGGGAAAAAAAATTGTAAAAAGAACAAACATGCATTCTTGGACTCCCCAGTTTATTGTGCTGACAGAAAACATTGTCTATATGTCACAATATCTATAGTCAGAGCATTGTGTATATTATAATCTATACGTCAGAAAACATTGTCTATATGTCACAATATCTATACGTCCGGAGAAACATTGTCAATATGTCACAATATCCATACGTCGGAGAAACATTGTCAATATGTCACAATATTTATACGTCCAAGAGAAACATTGTCAACAATGTCACAATATCTATACGTCAGATTATATGTCAGAATATATATATATATATATATATATATATATATATATATATATATATATATATATATATATGTCAGAGTATTGTCTTTTATGTCTATTATCTTAATGTTAGAGAAACATTGCCTATATGTCACAATATCTATATGTTATAATTTAAATACATATTATTACATAGCTTTTCTTAAACCGTGTTTATTCATCTGATAAAAAATTTTTTTATCATTTAAGCATCCAATGCACACTATTTATCATATTCAACTGAACTTTTCGTAACAGTGGAATGTATGCCTGTGGAATGAGCAATTCATTTTCATTGGCAGTGGGTGTATGCCACCATATTGACGGAGTTCAATTAATTTCAAAAGCTTCTGAGATTACTTTTAACTCTGAAAAATGATTATACTTAATCTTATGATATCGTCTACAGCGATGAGCACCGCAATAATGAATTCAGTGCTTTAAAACAATAGTTCAGTGCTGGCTGTAGTTTTATGTGCCCTTGGTGTACTTTGTAATACCCTAACAATAATTGCATATCAGTATTGCACTTCACTTTACCCGAACAATAATACCGCTCATTTAACAATAGTACACTCTTTACTAACAATAGTACAATTTGTATCCCAACAAGAGTGCACTATGTACTAAAAATAGTGCACTCTGGCCCCAAGAAGGTGCATATACCTAACAATAGTGCCACTCAAAACGTTTGATAATAATTAGAGCGCCCGCCGAGATGGACGGATGCCTACCTGCTACCCCAACAATAATACACTGAGTACTTGACAATGCCTAACAATAATAAGCAATAGCGCACTCCAGTACCTAACAATAGTACACTCAGTACCCTAACAATAGTACACTCAATACTTCTTGTAACTACACTCTTTACTCGCGGTTATACTTAAATATCGTATTTTTATATTTACATTAACATGGCACTATGCCAATATTTATAACTAATATTTCTGGCAAACGTCACAGTCACCAGCCTATCTTCCCGCCTCCATGTCATTTCACTATCGCCCTATCATGGGGATGAACAGGGGGCATATCACCCGTTAATAAAGGCATATAAGTAATACCCAATCTCATACTCTCAGGGACTTTTTAAAAAAATGTGGTATCGAAAAATACATTGCACTCTTGTAGCAACACCAACAACAACACCGTAACAATAACAACCAAAACAAAACAATAAAAGTAGAAAAGAAAGCATCATAGACTTTGTAATAAGTGTTTGAAACAGAGAAAATCCCGATGGCAAGTGAATATCATGCTGGAGTCCGCCAACCCCATCCCAATTAGTTATATTTTTTTATTTCAGTTTAATACACACACACACATACGCAGAAGTATTTCGGTTTCCAATAACCTGTTTTTTTGGTGGTGTATATTTTTTATTATTGTACACGCGTGTAAATTTAGACAGTTAATTTTCTACGAGATATTATCAACATTGTCTGACGTTTGCACACCATCGTCTGGCATGTTGTATAGGTTGTGACCCGAAATGACTGTTCAACAGTGGCGTTTTGAAAACAAAAATTCCCGGTTTGGTGTTATCTGCTCCATTTTACGCAAAATGAATCAAGCGTAAAAGATTTCACTGGATTTAAAATAATCTGGAATAAAATGTTCGATGTTGTGTTGGTCAAAAGAAAGGAGTCCAAATATTACAGTAAAATCTGAATGTCATAACTAGTCATACATCTGTTATCTGTGTCAATACATTTTTTGTAAGAATTGTGAAGTAATATAACTAACATGCCCACACAAAACTACATAGGCACTGATCAATAGGCTAGGTTATTTTGGTTTCAGGCAAGTCAATTTTTCTGCATTTACATTTAAGCATAATGATAATCTATTGAAATATTTATATCATTTAAATTTTATTTTAGTGCATTTGAATAAAAAGCAACACTATAAAACTTTTTTAAAAAGTTATGATAATAGCAGGTTAATTGGACAACCAAAAAATATATAATAAAAGTAAAATATTGGAATAAAAACTTATATAATTTATTAAGCTGTAATAAAAAAAAGTAAAAAAAATAATTGCTAGATCATGGAAATATTTATAGAATGATCAAGTTACGTAGAAAGATCAAGTACATATTTTTCATCAAAAGATTTGAACAGAATGAGAGCACGCCAGATGTATTTATGTGGTTAACTTGTGTTTAAGGCTGCATAAATGCTGCATTTTTGAATCATGCTTTTTATTGGCAGTGAAGGTGGGGGTGTGACTGGTCGGCAGGCTACAAGTGAGGCACGAGGAGGCTGATCGTTAGGCATGGTGATATCTCCCACGGCTTTTTTCAATTATCGCCACAGTCTTTCTCATTCCCGTCTCTCTCTCTCTCTCTCTCTCACACACACTACACACATACACTCTCTCTCTATATATATCTACTCACACACACACATATATATATATCTAGTTATTTCTCTTTTTTTTAAACGATTTTTGCCATGTATAATTTTTTTAAAGTAATGTTTCTATTCTATATGTTCTCTCCCCTCTTTCTATAAATAATATATATATCTCTCTCTTTCTCTTTTTCATTGTCTCGCTCTCTCCCTAACTAAATCACTCTATCTCTCACTTCGTTTCTCTCTCACTCTCTCTTTTTTATCTTTCTCCTCTTTTATTTCCCTTTGGAGTTTTTCCTCCATGTTTACTAGCGCTATGAGTTTAATCCTGAGTTTCATTAGAGTTTCAAGTCATCAATCAGTTTTTCAAAAAGGGAACTTCACAATCATGGCTACAGGTACCAATATTCATTTCCATTTTCACATTTGTGTTTCATGTTGATAAGAATTTTCACCTGTTATCATCTCAAACAACGGTCTCATGCCTCACGATATTCTGACGCATTATTATTTGTACAATTTAATTCATTTTTTACATGGGATTACTTATTATATGAGATAATAATAAATTGACCGCACATTATGATAAGCGTGTTAAATGTTTTAAAATGAGCATATATGTTTTTTTTTTTTCAAGGTAAGATCTCCTGGCCCCAAAGACTCTTGTAACCATATGAAACTCTATGCTAAAATCTCATAGCCACACCAAACGGGCAGAGCGCATGTCAGACTGCCCAACATGTCTGACCGGCTAAACGAAGCTCGACCTATTCCTTATAATGTCACTATCCATCAACAGGGTCAATATAGTGAGATCATACAGCCCGCGAACAACTGCTGTGTACTGGTGCTGGGAACTTCGTGTGCTCTACCCCTAATGAGGTACTTTGTAATGATTGCGTTATGTTAATGTCACTTTAATTTTTATATTTTAATATATATTTATACTAATTTTCTAATATTATCTTCTATATTATATAAATTACTAATATGTATTCTCTTTAATACTTTAATTACTTTATAATGTGTCTTCTGTAACATTACTTCACTTGTGGCCGTCTTCTGTAACATTACTTCAGTACTTTGTAATATTGTCTTCTGTAACATTACTTCAGTACTGTAATATTGTGTTCTGTAACGGACTTCTTTATAAACGTTCTGCTGTAAGACAAGTACTTTTGTAATATTACGTTCTGTATATTATCTATCTTTGATATTAAATTATCGGAATACTGAAAGTATAAAGACCCAACAATAACCCTACGAGACGAAATTCAACTAAACATGAACACATATAATATGATCCACATATGAACCACATATGAACGGATAAATAATTGCGTCATGTAACTATATCAACTTCTCATAACTGGATGTAATTTCAAGTTTTATTTTACAGTTAACTTGCTGTCGGTTTATAGAGCCAGTGAACGCAACTCTTCCCGTTTGTTTATAGATTTAGATCAGACAATATTTCTTCAACTTTGTTTTTGTATTTGATCAGGTCGGGTAAACGAATTTTGTCTCGTTCATTAGGATCAGAAATCAATTTTTACCGAAGTTGATGAAGTCATAAATAACCGAGGTAAGGGTGAGGGGAAGGAGGACATTGTTATGGAGATATTCAGACAGAGGCAAATGTACAACAATTGGTTTAATTTTTAATGTAGGGTCAAATATCACATGTCTTATTCACTATAATGTGTAATGTTTACCATCCCGCACCGTAATGTATTCACTATACTGTGTAATATTTACCATCCATAATGTATTCACTATGCTGTGTAATGTACCATCCACCGTAATGTATTCACTTATAATGTGTAATGTTTACCATCCACCGTAATATTCACTATAATGTGTAATATTTAATCAATTTTACGGTTAGACATATGAATTAGGCAACATCTCAATATTTAAAAACATGTCTGGAAGTCTGCAGGTGCTATAATGAATGTTTCATAGGAGTAGTTACGCATTATAATAAGACAGAATTACTCGTTGACGTCATCAATTATCGTTCACTATATATATTAATATACTGATTAATTGAGTACGAGGGCCCCCGGTAACTACGATAAAACTATAAAATATTTAATTTTGCCCCCCCCCGAGTAATAGGTCATTTGTGACGTAGTAGATGGACGAGTACTTGAGACAGTGGGATATGACGATAATCGGCCCTGCCCTCTATATATATATATAATATATATATATATATATAACTATATATATATATATATATATACTTTCTCTGAACTCTCCCCCTCTCCCCCGTAGCATTCGGGGGCGGACCGAGACGTAGCCCGGAGAGGGGCGGGGTAATTACATTTTGCTAAGTAGAATAAATAAGCAGGGAGGGCCAGACGATCCCTGGACCCCCGCGCGCGAGCCTGCTCTCTATATATGCTGCTCTCTGAACTATCTCATTGCGGGCTGAAACTGAACAAAGCAGAACCTGTGAATAAACTCATATTGGACCGCAGCATCTGAAAGTGTCATATAAGCAAGCTGACTACCGACCTCTCTGCCAACTCGGAGCACTTAAGCGTCTCTCGGTACAAAGAAATCGGCGTGAGACCTCAGTGCTGCACCTAGGACAATGCCCGAGTACGGACTGGAGCAATGTTCGATCTCGGTCTATGCTCTCTCACTCTCTTTGAACTCTTCTCAGTAATCTGCGAACGTTTAGTCCTCTGGAATGAGGATCCGAACTGCTTGTGTCTCACCATATGGAAGACTGCCATAAGCCAGCAAGCGCCTGTGGTCCGCCAGTCCGAGACCTCAGCAAAGAAGATGATCTACTGATTTCCTCCACACTTCCTACAGTGTCTGCAAAGTGTCGGTATGAATCAACCTCCCAAAGTACTGCGCCAACTAGAGACAGTGCTAAACGAGGACTGGAGCCTGCTCCGCCTAAGCTTCCGCCACGGGTCAGTTTTGGACGGCCTGCGTTGAGTGAGTCTGCACTCCCACACAGACCCCCATCCATTATAATTGTGTCGGATTAAACTCTTTTCATGTCACAGTAAATCCAAGTTTTTACAAACTTTAATTACAGCTATAATTATGTCCAAATTTGTTTAACCAGAACTGTCGGTAAACAGATATGGGTGTATGTATAATGAGCTACAAATAATGTCCAAAATTCCCAACAGACTTGTCAGTAAAGCCCAAGATATAGTCTATGTATAATGACTACAAATAATGTCTAAATTTCTTTAACCAGACGTCGTAGACTAGATATGGGTCTATGGCCGTGTGAGCTTACAAATAATGTCCAAATTTGTTTAACTATTGTCAGTAAACAAAAGGTAGAAGTGTATGTATAATGTTGAACTCTTACCTGAAAGTGTGAATAGGTCATGGAATTTTTCAAAGAGCATCTTTCTTTTCAGTGGTCAGTCTTTTTGTCTGATCTGCTTTATCAAGTGTTTCCTGAATAAGACGCAGTGATGTAAGTTGTAAAATTAAATATCAATTACTAGTGTGTGTGTGAAGTAATCATAATGACTACAAGTTATATACGTACATAGTACCAGTTTAGGTACATCGAATGAATTTTAAATAGTGAGTACATAATATAAGTACTTTTGTGTAGTATAAATTTTAATATGAGGCCACGTTATATAAGTACTTGATATGAATATATTGTGATAGTGCCTCGTATTGATAAATTAAGTGAGTAAATCATGTAAGTACATCATGTTACTACCCGAACGCACTGTTTCAATTAATTATATTTGCAAACGTGTATAACAGTATGGCGGTATCAAACAAAATACATTGTTAAATGTGTATTTATTTTACGTCTATTTGTGAATATATAGTCCCCTATATTATAAAATTGTATTAGTTAACTTCCACATATTGACAAATACCTTTTTCCTACAGACTACATATAGGCTTTTGCGAAAAAAAAAAACAACTAAACACACAGAAAAGAAAATCTGGCATCGAACAAAATGTTTTTCATATTGAATAGAAATTTAGACAGTTGATGATATCTTTATGTAAATGATTAATGAAAATACAAATTTATATTTCACTACGAAATATAATATTTGAGTGTTGTGTTAATACATCATAGAAAATTCAACTTTAATAATTTATAACCGACATAAATTAAAATCACAGACCGTATCAATAAATTAATACATTTAAACCCTTTGATTTCTAGTGAAATTATACAACCTTGTCAATGTTCATTGAAATAGTCTCTTCATGCACACCAGACATACTTAAAATCTACATTGATATAATATAAATACTGGCAACACTCGATACCCCCGTAGAAGTATATCCCCTTAGGCTTCATCAGTAGACTGGAGTTATTTTGGTTTCGAACTAGCGATCCAATGATTTAAACTGGAAAACTGTTGTATTGAATAATTTATAAACTCTTTTTTCAACACAGAACTCAAATCTATATTATTTTTTATTAGATGAGGAAATAATATAAATAGACAAAGTTGTTTTAAAAGCGATTGGAGCAAAATATCTAGAAGGATTAGAATGCGTTAATTCAAAAACTTTTGATTCTGGAAATGTTAATTTGGTTTCGAATTTAAAGTACTTAACATCATATTAAAAAAAAATGCATGTTTTGTATAAAAGCAACATAACGTACAAAAACATTGATATTACGAGAATCGTAAAACATTTATGAAACTTTAAGGTTGGCATTTTTTTAGAAAACACCAAAGATAAAAAAACAAGGAAAAAAACAATTAACGCAAAAATCGATTTAAATAAACGGAAGGATTAAACGTAAGCGGGGAATCGAATTATGAAAATATCGTATACTATTAATATATAATCTATATTTATATATTAATAATTAATATGTTATTCATATGACATAATTATATATTATTTATATGACATATATTTATGAAATTATATATTGGATTATTTAACATAATTATTTATATTTATTTATATATATTTATGAAGTGTTGTTTATTTATTTATGAGGGTATATGTTGTTTTTATATATTTTATGAGTATATGTTATTATAACACATGAGTCTATATTATTTATATGACATAATGTGTGTATGATATTTGTGAAATTATATGTTGTTTACATATTAATAATTATTATGTTAACTTATATAATATGAGTCTATGTTATTTATATGACATGAGTGTATGTTATTTATTTTGAATGAAATTATATATTGTTATATGACATGAGTGTATATTATTATATAGGCATAGTATATATATATATATATATATATATATAGATATCAAATTACGTAATAATAATTTACAAAATGTTCTAAAAATTATGTGACAGTCATCAAGACTCCTAAAACTCTAATGGACCATAAGAGTACATGGTAAACGATCAGCCGTGTGTCTGTAGTTGGTCGTTAGATAAATATTAACATTTACATTGTCAGGATGGAGTCCTAGCGCTAAAAGGCCACCAAATGTTGACGGGAGTGGGAAATTGAAGTGTCCTCTCTAAAAATAGATGCATGAAAATTTAATTTCAAACCTTTTCTTCAATAAGTTTGAATTTAAATTTATATCAACAAGAAATTATAAAATGAAAGTTGTAATAAAACAAATTTCTAGTTAATTATTTTTCCGCTCTAATTTCCGGTCACGCATTCATCCACACGTAGTCTAAACCTGTCCTCTAGACCCCACCTTTATCAGCGATCTAATTGGCACTAAATATTGCCAAATAATTAAATCAAAGCTATAAAATTTAATGTGATACCATTATTAATTTAATGTATCACTGCATGAATATATAAAATATGATTTACATAAATATATGTAATATGATTTACATGAATATATGTAATATGATTTACATAAATATATGTAATATGATTTACATGGATATATGTAATATGATTTACATGGGTATATGTAATATGATTTACATGAATATATGTAATATGATACAATATTACATGGAATATATGTAATATGATTGCATGGAGTATATGTAATATGATTGCTTACATGATGAAGCTATATGGCAAGACATGATGTTTGACTGTTTTGTCCGTGTGAAATATATCACATATGCGATGGACATTTTCTCTGATAAGTGAGACAAACTGCTAAGCAATCCTCATTAGGCTAGATTATGTCATCAAGCTGCGGTACAAAATTTAAATGAAAATGTTTATGTTATGTAGGCAAAATTTAATACAATACAACTATATTGTTGTTAATGTTATGTTAGCAAGGTGAAAATACATTGTAGAAGTTATTGACAATTTTAACGTTCAATTCATGCAAATTAGAAAATTGTGCTGCTAAAATCTTATTTCTAGTAATACGGACATTTTTCAGCAGAATTCCATGTGAAAAAATATGCAATTACCAGTTATCTTTCGACACAGAAAACTTGTTCTAAATTAAGGAAGTATTTTCTTATTAATTTTTTTAAATATTCGACTACTTTTGTGAAGCGCATTCCTCTTTCACCTGTGCTGATATTTATTTTCAATGAACTGGTGATTTGATATTACATGATTTCTCTTTTATGTTTGTTTTTTGAAATCTATCTTCACGTTGTATATATCGGCCTTTAATAGCGCAGACTCCTGTACTAATAATACACAAGTATTGTTGATGCAAATATATTAATACACGTAATGCGTCATTAAAAATCGAAATATTTTTTTTGTATTTAGTGTTAGTAAAAATCTTTTTTTAAAACTCTTGGAGTGAATCTCAACATACTAGTATATTTTATTCAATAAAAAAGTCTACAACCTATATTTAAACTAACACTAAACAGCTGTCGTTTTGAACTGCTCGTCTGTATAGTATACACTGATAGAAAAACCACCATGATACAAAAATGTCTAGATATCGAATATATATACACTGAAACCTCGTCTGAGTTGAATGTTAATATTACCAACCGTCATTAACTACAGAAGTATGTGTCGACTGGTGTCTACAAATAGCATCGGAGACAATGAAGTAAAACAGGAAATTGGCAGTTAATATTTGTTATACACATTTATTTCTTCGGGTTAGAGTGATGGGATTAAAATTTTCTGACTACAAGTACTTGCGGTCAGTTCTAGGCGAGTACAGAGCTATTCTTTGGTAACTTGGACGACGTTTTGAGTACAGAGCGAGTATTTGTTTAGTTTTGAGTACCAAAAACTGTCTGCCTGTTTAGCTTTATTTGTTTAGTTTTAGTACAAAACTATCTACCTATTTATTTGTTGGTTTTAGCCTTAATGGGAATTGAAACTGACTTAAATCGTTGTTTTTGCGTCTGTCAATAACTTGCCCATCAACAACTTGTCTTCAATAGCGACCCATGAAAGTCTGGACTTCATCTGCAGGGGCGAGGAGAGGTCTTGAAATGGTGCAGTGGAGGAAGGAGAACGAAAAGGCTATATCATAAAAGAATCAGCCAATAGATAAATAAAAGTTGAAGAGAAAATTATAGGATATACTTCCATTTTTATTTTTACACCAAAAGCTGTTAAATTCGTAATATTTCGCGACAGGTTTATCGAAATGTCTGGTTTAACGATATGATGACACAATATCCATATTTACTACAATATGTACCAATATTTAATATAAAATGTACCGATATTTGAAAACCCATTGTACCGATATTAAACGCAATATGCACATACACTCGAACATACTCCACTTCCATATAATGGACTAAATTCCCTTCCCATGGATTTCCCGCATCTTCCCATATGCATATTATCTAAGGCCACATTACTTCCATGGACTCCTGTGCTCCCCGCCCAGACTCCGACATCTCCCATGGGCTCCCGCTACTCCCCATGGACTCTCATGAGACTCCCCACACTCCTCCCATGGACTCCACAGCTCCCACATACTCTCATGAACTCCGACATACTCCAACAGACTCCCCACAGCTCCCACATGCTCTCATGGGCACCCACATACTCCCAGACTCCACAGCTCCCACATGCTCTCATAGACTCCACAACTCCCACAGCTACTCTCATAGACTCCCACATACTTCCATGGGCTCCCATCCCACATGCTCTCATGGGCATATATGGGACTTCCACAACTTCCACATACTCTCACACACGCTCATAGACTCCTGCCCATGGGCTCTGGCTCCATGCTCTCATAGACTCCCACATACTCATGGGCTCTGGCTCCAGCTATATAAATGAGACTCCCACAGCTCCAGCCTGCTCTCATGGACTCCCACATACTCCATGGGCTCACATACACATATACTCTCATGGGCTCCCGCATGCTCCTGCAACTCCAACATGCTCTCATGAACTCCCACAGCTCCAGCTAACCATGGACTCACAGCTCCACATGCGCTCCATAGACTTCCCGCAACCTCCCGTAACTCCCATGGATCCCACCTTCCCTGCCTAGACTCCCTTCCATAGACTCCCACAACTCCCAAACTCTCTCATAGACTTACATACTCCCATGAACTCCCTAGCTCACATGCTCTCATGAACTCCACATGCTTCATAGACTCCACAACACATGCCACATAGACTTCCCACCCTTCCACATGCTCCTTTCAGCCCATGCCATGGACTCCCACAACTCCCATACTCCATGGGCTCCACAGCTCCTGCATGCCCACAGACTCCCACAGCTCCCACATGCTCCCGCGGGCTCCCAACTCCCACATGCCATGGGCTCACACAGCTCCCACATGCTCCATGGATACCACATACTCTCATAGACTCCCACATACTCTCATAGACTCCCACATACTCCTCGCTAGACTCCCACAACTCCCACATACTCTCATAGACTCCCTACTCTCTAGACTTACAACTCCCACATACTCTCATAGACTCCACATACTCCCCATAGAATCCCACAACTCCCACATACTCATAGACTCACATACTCTCCCTATAATAGACTCCCACAATACATGCCCATGGGCTCAAAAACTCCACATACTCCCATGGGCTCACGCCTTTCCCATAGACTCACAAATGCTTCCATAGTATACAGCTCCCATACTCCATAGACTCCCACATTCTCCCATAGACTCCCACAGCTCCATTGCTCTCCCATGAACTCATTCTCACATAGACTCACATTCTCACATGAACTCCCACAACTCCTACGTTCTCCCATAGTGCTCCCACATTCTCCATAGACTCCTAGCTCCCACATAATCCCATAGACTCCCACAACTCCCATACTCCCATGAACTCCCATACTCCCATGGGCTCACATGCTTCCATAGACTCCCACAACTCCATGCCCATGGGCCCCAAAACTCCACATATATGAACTCCACATACTCCATAGACTCCCACATGCCATGGCTCCCCCAACTCCCCCGCTATTCCCATAGACTCCAAAGCTCCCCCCCCTCCTGTCTCCACATGCTCCATAGACTCAAATGCTCAAGCAGACTCCATAGCCATTCCCCACAACTCCATTCTATGAACTCTCCCATAGACTCCACCTTCTCCCATAGACTCCCCAACTCCACATTCTCCCATGAACTCCCACATTCTCCCATAGACTCCCACAACTCCCACATAATCCCATGAACTCCCACAACTCCCACATACTCAATGAACCACTTCTCCCATAGACTCCCACATCTTCCATAGACTCCCACAACTCCACATGCTCCCCATGAACTCCCAAAACTCCCCACATGCTCCCCCACTTCTGAATCATGCCCATGAACTCCACCTGCTTCCATAGACTCACAACTCCACATTCACTCCCATAGACTCCCACATGCTTCCATAGACTCACATACTTCCATGAACTACAACTCCCACATACTCCCATGGACTCCACATACTTCCATAGACTCCCACATACTCCTTGTTCACATACTTCCATATACTCCACAACTGCCACATGTCTCCATAACTCCCACATACTCCTGGGCTCACATGCTCATAGACTCCCACAACTCCCACCTTCTCTGAAATACTCCAATGAACTCCCACAACTCCCACATACTCCCATAGACTCTAGCTCCCATAATCCATGAACTCCACCAGCTCCACAACTCCCACATGCTCATGGAACTCCACAGCTCCTATCTCCATAGACTCCCACATAACTCCCATAGACTCCACATACTCCATAGACTCCCACATACTCCCATAGACTCCACAACTCCCACATACTCATAGACTCCCACAACTCCTCCCATAGACTCCCACAACTCCCATATACATAGACTCCACAACTCACACGAAACTCCATACTCCCATGAACTCCCACCTCCCATGGAGCTCTCAACTCCACATACTCCCATAGACTCCCACAACTCCCACAGCACTCCCATGAGCTCCCACAACTCCCACAAACTCCATAGACTCCACAACCCACATATTCCATAGAGCTCCAAAAACTCCCACCCTTGGAGCTCCCACATACTCCCATAGACTCCCAAATACTTCCATGACTCCCACAACTCCCACATACTCCCCATGGAGCTCCCACAACTCCAACATACTCCCATAGACTCCCCATTACTCACAGACTCCATTCTCCCATAGACTCTAACTCCATTCTCTCCATAGACTCATTCTCCATAAGACTCACAGCTCCCACATAATCCCATAGACTCCACAACTCCACATACTCCAATGAGGCTCCACATACTCCCATAGACTCCACTTCCATAGACTCCACAACTCCCCATGCTGCAGACTCCCAAAACTCCCACATACTCCCATGAACTCCCACATGCTCCAAGACTCCCACATACTTCCATGAACTCACAACTCCCACATGCTCCCATAGACTCCCACATCACTTCCATAGACTCCCACATGCTTCCGCCTTCCACAACTCCTTCTCCATGGGCCCTCCCACATAGCCCATAGACTCCCACAGCTCCCACAACCTCCCATAGACTCCCATACTTCCATGCTCTCCCACAACTGCCACATACTCCCATAGTCCCCACATACTCCCGCAGACTCCCACATACTCCCATAGACTCCCACAACTCCCACATACTCCCAAATACTCAATAGACTCCCTGGCTCACATACTCCACGGAGCTCACAACTCCCACAACTCCCACAACTCCCACATACTCCCATAGACTCCCACAACTCCCACATACTCCATAGACTCCCACATACTTCCATAGCTCCCACAACTCACATACTCCCATGAACTCCCATACTCCATGAGCTCCCACATGCTCCCATAGACTCCCACATACTCCCATAGACCCCACAACTCACATACTCCCTCAGACTCCCACAACTCCCATAGACTCCCACAACTCCCACATACTCCCATAGACTCCCACAACTCGACTCCCACCTGCTCCCGCCTCCCATAGACTCCCACTACTCCCATAGACTCCCAAACTCTTCCATAGACTCCCACAACTCCCACATCTCCCATGAGACTCCACAACTCCGACATACTCCCATAGACTCCCTGCTCACAGCACTCCCTTAGACTCCCACAACTCCCACACTCCCATAGACTCCCACAACTCCACATACTATCATAGACTCCCGAAACTCCCACATACTCCCATGACTCCCACAACTCCCACATACTCCCATAGACTCCCACAGCTCCCACAACTCCCATACTCTCAAAGACTCACACAACTCCACATACTCTCATAGACTCCCACATGCCCTCCCCTTAGACTCCACAACTCCCACATACACTCATAGACTCCCACAACTCCCACATACTCTCATAGACTCCCACATACTCTCATAGACTCCCCACAACTCCCACATACTCTCATGAACTCCCACTCTCATAGACTCCCACAACTCAAAAATAACTCTCATGACTCCCACAACTCCCACATACTCTCATAGACTCCCACACATACTCCCATGAACTCTTACAACTCCACATGCTCCAGACTCCACAACTCCCACATACTTCCATGAGCTCCACAACTCACATACTCACATAGACTCCCACATACTCCCATAGACTCTTACAACTCCACATACTCCCATAGACTCCTATCCACATACTTGAGACTCCCACAACTCCCACCTTTCTCCAATAGACTCCCACATACTCCATAGACTGCACATACTTCCATAGACTCCCACAACTCACATACACCCATAGACTCCCAAAACTCCCACATACTCCCATAGACTCCCACATACTCCCATAGACTCCGACATACTCCCATAGACTCCCGCCTCCCCATAGACTCTCATAGACTCCCACATACTCCCATAGACTCCCACAACTCCCACATACTCTCATAGACTCCGTCATACTCCATAGACTCCCACAACTCCCACATACTCCTCATCAGACTCCCATACTCCCCATAGACTCCCACAACTCCCATACTCTCATAGACTCCCACAACTCCCACATACTCTCATAGACTCCCACATACTTCCATAGACTCCCACATGCTCCCACATACTCTCATAGACTCACATACTCCCATAGACTACAACTCCCACACACTCTCATAGACTCCCACATACTCCCATAGACTCCCACAACTCCTATACTCTCATAGACTCCACATACTCTCATAGACTCCCACAACTCCCACATACTCTCATAGACTCCCACAACTCCCACATACTCTCATAGACTCCCACATACTCCCATAGACTCCACAACTCCCACATACTCTATTAGACTCCCACATACTCCCATAGACTCCCACAACTCCAACATACTCTCATAGACTCCCATACTCCCATAGACTCCCACATACTCCCATAGACTCCCACATACTTCCATAGACTCCCACAACTCCACATACTCCCATAGACTCCCAAAACTCCCACATACTCCCATAGACTCCCACATACTCCCATAGACTCCCACATACTTCCATAGACTCCACAACTCCCATATTCCATAGACTCCAAACTCCCACATACTCCCATAGTCTCCCACATACTCCCATAGACTCCCAAATACTTCCATAGACTCCCACAACTCCACATACTCCCATGACTCCCACAACTCCGACATACTCCCATAGACTCCCACATTCTCCCATAGACTCCACATTCTCCCATAGACTCCCACAACTCCCATTCTCCCATAGACTCCCACATTCTCCCATAGACTCCCACAACTCCCACATAATCCCATAGACTCCCACAACTCCCACATACTCCAATAGACTCCCACATACTCCCATAGACTCCCATACTTCCTTAGACTCCACAACTCCCACATACTCCCATAGACTCCCAAAACTCCCTTCTCCCATAGACTCCCACTCCCATAGACTCCCACATACTTCATAGACTCCCACAGCTCCCACATACTCCTTAGGCTCCCCACATACTTCCATAGACTCCATACTTCCATAGACTTCTAACTCACATACTCCCATAGACTCCACATACTTCCATAGACTCCACAACTCCACATGCCCATAGACTCCCACATACTTCCATATACTCCCACAACTGCCACACATACTCCCATAGACTCCCATACTCCCATAGACTCCCACATGCTCCCTGGAGCTCCTGGCTCACATACTCCCAAATACTCCAATGAGCTCCCACAACTCCACATGCTCCCATAGACTCACACAACTCCCCCATAATCCCATAGACTCCAGCTCCCACAACTCCCATACTCCCATAGACTCACAACTCCCATACTCCCATAGACTCCCACATACTCCCATAGACTACATACTCCCACATACTCCCATAGACTCCCACAACTCCCACATACTCCATAGACTCCACAACTCCCACATAGACTCCCACAACTCCCACATACTCCCATAGACTCCCATACTCATAGACTCCCACATACTCCCATAGACTCCCACATACTCCATGGAGCTCCTACAACTCCCATACTCCCATAGACTCCACAACTCCCACATACTCCCATAGACTCCCACAACTCCCACAAACTCCCATAGACTCCACAACTCACATATTCCCATAGACTCCAAAAACTCACATACTCCCATAGACTCCCACATACTCCCATAGACTCCAAATACTTCCTTAGACTCCCCACAACTCCCACATGCCCCATAGACTCCCACAACTCAAACTGCTCTCCCATAGACTCCACATTCTCCCATAGACTCCCACATTCTCCCATAGACTCCCACAACTCCCACATTCTCCCATAGACTCCCACATTCTCCCATAGACTCCCAACTCCCACATAATCATAGACTCCCACAACTCCCACATACTCCAATAGACTCCACATACTCCCATAGACTCCCACACTTCCATAGACTCCCACAACTCCCACATACTCCCATAGACTCCCAAAACTCCCACATACTCCCATGAACTCCCATACTCCCATAGACTCCCACATACTTCCATAGACTCCCACAACTCCCACATACTCCCATAGACTCCCACATGCTTCCATAGACTCCCACATACTTCCATAGACTTCACAACTCCCACATACTCCATAGACTCCCACATACTTCCATAGACTCCACAACTCCCACATACTCCCATAGACTCCCACATACTTCCATATACTCCCACAACTGCCACATACTCCCATAGACTCCCACATACTCCCATAGACTCCCACATACTCCCATGGGCTCCACAACTCCCACATACTCCCCAAATACTCAATAGACTCCCACAACTCCCACATACTCCCATAGACTCCCACAACTCCCACATACTCCCATAGACTCCCACAACTCCCACAACTCCCACATACTCCCATAGACTCCCACAACTCCCACATACTCCATAGACTCCCACATACTTCCATAAACTCCCACAACTCCCACATACTCCCATAGACTCCCATGCTCCCATAGACTCCACATACTCCCATAGACTCCCACATACTCCCACCAGACTCCCACAACTCCCACATGCTCCCATAGACTCCCACAACTCCCATAGACTCCCACAACTCCCACATACTCCATAGACTCCCACAACTCACACGACTCCCATACTCCATAGACTCCCACATACTCCCATAGACTCACCACAACTCCCACATACTCCCGCAGACTCCCACAACTCCCACATACTCCTAGACTCCCACAACTCCCACAAACTCCCATAGACTCCACAACTCCCCTTCTCCCGCAGACTCCCCCAAAACTCCCACATACTCCCATAGACTCCCACAACTCCCACATACTCCCATAAACTCCCGAAACTCCCACATACTCCCATAGACTCACAACTCCCACATACTCCCATAGACTCCCACAACTCCCACAACTCCCACATACTCTCAAAGACTCACACAACTCCCATACTCTCATAGACTCCCACATACTCTCATAGACTCCCACAACTCCCACATACACTCATAGACTCCCACAACTCCCACATACTCATAGACTCCCACATCTCTCATAGACTCCCACAACTCCACATACTCTCATAGACTCCCACATACTCTCATAGACTCCCACAACTCCAAAATACTCATAGACTCACAACTCCCACATACTCACATAGACTCCCACATACTCCCATAGACTCATACAACTCCCACATACTCCATAGACTCCCACAACTCCCACATACTTCCATAGACTCCCACAACTCCCATACTCTCATAGACTCCCCATACTCCCATAGACTCTTCCACAACTCCCACATGCTCCCACAGACTCCCCAACTCCATACTTCCATAGACTCCCACAACTCCCACATACTCCAATAGACTCCCACATACTCCCATAGACTCCCACATACTTCCATAGACTCCCACAGCTCCCACATACACCCATAGACTCCCAAAACTCCACATACTCCATAGACTCCCACATACTCCCATAGACTCCGACATACTCCCATAGACTCCCACATACTCCCATAGACTCTCCTTAGACTCCCACATACTCCCATAGACTCAGCTCCCACATACTCTCATAGACTCCGACAGCACTCCCATAGATTCCCACAACTCCCACATACTCTCACAGGAGCTCCACATACTCCCATAGACTCCCACAACTCCACATACTCTCATGAACTCCCACAACTCCCACATACTCTCATAGACTCCCACATACTTCCATAGACTCCCACATGCTCCCACATACTCTCATAGACTCCCACAGCATACTCCCATAGACTCCTAGCTCCCACATACTCTCATAGACTCCCCACAACTCCCACATACTCTCATAGACTCCCACATACTCCCATAGACTCCCACAGCTCCCACATACTCTCATAGACTCCCATGCTCCCATGAGCTCCCACAACATACTCTCATAGACTCCCACAACTCCCACATACTCCCATAGACTCCCACAACTCCCACATACTTCATAGACTCCCACAACTCCACATACTCCATAGACTCCCACAACTCCCACATACTTTCATAGACTCCCACATACTTCCATAGACTCCCACAACTCCCATACTCTCATAGACTCCCACATACTCCCATAGACTCCCACAACTCCCCACATACTCTCATAGACTCCCATACTTCCATAGACTCCACAACTCCCTATGCATCTCATAGACTCCCACATACTCCATAGACTCCCACAACTCCCACATACTTCCATAGACTCCCACAACTCCCACATACTCCTCATAGACTCCACATACTCCCATGAACTCTTACAACTCCTTCATACTCCATAGACTCCCACAACTCCACATACTTCCATAGACTCCACAACTCCCACATACTCCAATAGACTCCCACATACTCCCATAGACTCCTATTACTTCCTGGGCTCCCACAACTCACACATACACCCATAGACTCCCAAAGCTCCCACATACTCCATAGACTCCACATACTCCATAGACTCCGACATACTCACATAGACTCCCACATACTCCCATAGACTCTCATAGACTCCCACATACTCCATAGACTCCCACAACTCCCACATACTCTCATAGACTCCGACATACTCCCATAGACTCCCACAACTCCCACATACTCTCATGAACTCCCACACATACTCCCATAGACTCCCACAACTCCCACATACTCTCGCCAGACTCCCCAACTCCACATACTCTCTTAGACTCCCACATACTTCCATAGACTCCCACATGCTCCCACATACTCATAGACTCACATACTCCCATAGACTCTAACTCCCACATACTCTCATAGACTCCCACAACTCCCACATACTCTCATAGACTCCCACATACTCCCATAGACTCCCACAACTCCCACATACTCATAGACTCCCCCACTCCCATAGACTCCCACAACTCCAACATACTCTCATAGACTCCCACAACTCCACATACTCCCATAGACTCCCACAACTCCCACATACTTCCATAGACTCCCACAACTCCCACATACTCCCATAGACTCCCACAACTCCCACATACTCATAGACTCCCACATACTTCCATAGACTCCCACAACTCCCATACTCTCATAGACTCCCACATACTCCCATAGACTCCCACAACTCCCACATACTCTGTAGACTCCCACATACTTCCATAGACTCCCACAACTCCCACATACTCTCATAGACTCCCACATACTCCCATAGACTCCCACAACTCCAACATACTCTCATAGACTCCCACAACTCCCACATACTCCCATAGACTCCCACAACTCCCACATGGAGCTCCCACAACTCCCACATACTCCCATAGACTCCCACAACTCCCACATACTTTCATAGACTCCCACATACTTCCATAAACTCCCACAACTCCCACATACCCTCATAGACTCCCACATACTCCCATAGACTCCCACAACTCCCGCATACTCTCATGAACTCCCACATACTTCCATAGACTCCCACAACTCCCACATACTCCCGCGGAGCTCCCCCAACTCCCACATACTCCCACTAGACTCCAACTCCCACATACTCCCATAGACTCCCACAACTCCCACATACTCCCATAGACTCCCACAACTCCCACATACCATGAACTCCCACAACTCCCACATACTCACATAGACTCCAACTCCCACATACTCCCATAGACTCCCACAACTCCCATACTCCCATAGACTCCACAACTCCCCCATACTCTCATGGAGCTCATACTCTCATAAGACTCCCACATGCTCTCATAGACTCCTAGCTCCCACATACTCTCATGAGCTCCCGCCTCTCATAGACTCCCACAACTCCCACATACTCTCATAGACTCCCACATACTCTCATAGAATCCCACAACTCCCTTCTCATAGACTCCCACAACTCCCACATACTCCCATAGACTCCCACAACTCCACATACTCCCATGAACTCCCACAACTCCACATACTCCCATAGACTCCACAGCTCACAACTCCCACATACTCTCAAGACTCACACAACTCCCACATACTCTCATAGACTCACATACTCTCATAGACTCACAACTCCCACATACTCACTTAGACTCCTAGCTCCCACATACTCTCACTTAGACTCCCACATCTCATAGACTCCCACAACTCCCACATACTCTCATAGACTCCCACATACTCTCATAGACTCCCACAACTCCAAAATACTCTCATAGACTCCCACAACTCCCACATACTCTCATAGACTCCCACATACTCCATAGACTCTTACAACTCCCACTTCTCCCATAGACTCCCACAACTCCCACATACTTCCATAGACTCCCACAACTCCCACATACTCTCATAGACTCCCACATACTCCCATAGACTCTTACAACTCCCACATACTCCCATAGACTCCCACAACTCCCACATACTTCCATAGACTCCCACAACTCCCACATGCTCCAATAGACTCCCACATACTCCCATAGACTCCCACATACTTCCATAGACTCCCACAACTCCACATACACCCATAGACTCCAAAACTCCCACATGCCCATAGACTCCACATACTCCCATAGACTCCGACATACTCCATAGACTCCCACATACTCCCATGTACTCTCATGAACTCCCACATACTCCCATAGACTCCCAAGCTCCCACATACTCTCATAGACTCCGACACTTCTCCCATAGACTCCCCAACTCCCACATACTCTCATAGACTCCCACATACTCCCATAGACTCCCACAACTCCCATACTCTCATAGACTCCCACAACTCCCACATACTCTCATAGACTCCCACATACTTCCATAGACTCCCACATGCTCCCACATACTCTCATAGACTCCCATCTCCCATAGACTCCCACAACTCCACATACTCTCATAGACTACCACAACTCCCACATACTCCATAGACTCCCACATACTCCCAAGAGAAACTCCCATACTTCCATAGACTCCCACATACTTCCATAGACTTCCACAGCTCCACATACTCCCATAGACTCCCATATACTTCCATAGACTCCCACAACTCCCACATACTCCCATAGACTCCACATACTTCCATATACTCCCACAACACCACATACTCCCATAGACTCCCAAATACTCCCATAGACTCACATACTCCCAGACTCCCACAACTCCCACATACTCCCAAATACTGTAGTCCCACAACTCCCACATACTCCCATAGACTCCCCATCCCCACATACTCCCATAGACTCCACAACTCACAACTCCCACATACTCCCATAGACTCCCACAACTCCCACATGCCCATAGACTCCCACATACTTCTCAAACTCCCCAACTCCACAGCCTCCCATAGACTCCCACAACTCCCACATACTCCTTGAGCTCCCACATCACTTCCATAAACTCCCACAACTCCCACATACTCCCATAGACTCCCACAACTCCCATAGACTCCCACAACTCCCATACTCCCGCAGACTCCCCAACTCCTCGACTCCCACATACTTCCATAGACTCCCACATGCTCCCAGGCTCCTACAGCTCCCACATACTCCCGCAGACTCCCCACAACTCCCACATGCTCCCGCAGACTCTAGCTCCCACAAACTCCAGGACTCCCACAACTCCCACATACTCCCATAGACTCCAACTACCACATACTCCCATGAGCTCACAACTCCCACATACTCCCATAGACTCTAGCTCACATACTCCCATAGACTCCCACAACTCCCACATACTCAGACTCCTAGCTCTAGCTCCCACATACTCTCAAAGACTCACACAACTCCTGTACTCATAGACTCCCATACTCTCATAGACTCCCACAACTCCCACATACACTCATAGACTCCACAACTCCCACATACTCTCATAGACTCCCACATACTCCCTCATAGACTCCCACACAACTCCCACATACTCTCTGAGCTCCCACATACTCTCATAGACTCCCACAACTCCCATACTCTCATAGACTCACAACTCCCACAAACTCTCATAGACTCCCACATACTCCATAGACTCACAACTCCCACATACTTTCATAGACTCCCATACTCCCATAGACTCCCAGAAACTCCAACATACTCTCATAGACTCCCAACTCCCTTCTCCCATAGACTCCATTTCCCACATACTTCCATAGACTCTAGCTGCTCCCATAGACTCCACAACTCCCACATGCTCCCATACTCCCATAGACTCCCACAACTCCCACATACTCTCATAGACTCCACATACTCCCATAGACTCCCACAACTCCCATACTCTGCATAGACTCCCACATCTTCCATAGACTCCCACAACTCCCACATACTCTAGACTCCCTGTCCACATACTCCCATAGACTCCCACAACTCCCACATACTTACATAGACTCCCACAACTCCCACATACTCCCATAGACTACCACAACTCCCATACTCCCATAGACTCCACAACTCCCCCTTACTCTATAGACTCCTACAACTCCCACATACTCCCATAGACTCCCACAAATCCCACATACTCCCATAGACTCCCACAACTCCCAAATACTCTCAAAGACTCACACAACTCCCTCTCCATGAACTCCCACATACTCTCATAGACTCCCACAACTCCCACATACACTCATAGACTCACAACTCCCACATACTCTCATAGACTCCCACATACTCTCATAGGCTCCCACAACTCCCACATACTCTCATAGACTCCCACATACTCTCATAGACTCCCACAACTCCCACATACTCTCATAGACTCCCAAATACTTCCATAGACTCCCAACTCCCCACATACTCCCATAGACTCCCACATTCTCCCATAGACTCCCACAACTCCCAAATACTCTCAAAGACTCACACAACTCCCACATACTCTCATGAACTCCCACTATACTCTCATAGACTCCCACAACTCCCACATACACTCATAGACTCCCACAACTCCCACATACTCTCATAGACTCCCATACTCTCATGGCTCCCACAACTCCACATACTCTCATAGACTCCCACAACTCCCACATACACTCATAGACTCCCACAACTCCCATACTCTCATAGACTCCCACATACTCTCATAGGCTCCCACAACTCCCATGCTCTCATGAGCTCTACTCTCATAGACTCCCCAACTCCCATACTCTCATAGACTCCCAAAAACTTCCATAGACTCCCACAACTCCCACATACTCCCATAGACTCCCACATACTTCCATAGACTCCCCCAACTCCCACATACTCCCATAGACTCCCAAAACTCCCACATACTCCCATAGACTCCTCCCCATAGACTCCCACATGCTTCCATAGACTCCACAACTCCCATATTCCCATGAACTCAAGAAAACTCCACATACTCCCATAGACTCCCATACTCCATAGACTCCCAATACTTCCATAGACTCCCACAACTCCCACATACTCCCATAGACTCCCACAACTCCGACATACTCCCATAGACTCTCCCACATTCCATAGACTCATTCTCCCATAGACTCCTTTGCTCATTCCTCCACAGACACCACATTCCCATAGACTCCCCAACTCCCACATAATCCCATAGACTCCACAACTCCCACATACTCCAATAGACTCCCACATACTCCCATAGACTCCCACATACTTCCATAGACTCCCACAACTCCCACATACTCCATAGACTCCCAAAACTCCCACAGCACTCCCATAGACTCCCACATACTCCCATAGACTCCCACATACTTCCATAGACTCCCACAACTCCACATACTCCCATAGACTCCCACATACTTCCATGAACTCCCACATACTTCCATAGACTTCCCACATACTCCCATAGACTCCCATACTTCCATAGACTCCCACAACTCCCACATACTCCCATAGACTCCCACATACTTCCATATACTCCCCAACTGCCACATACTCCCATAGACTCCCACATACTCCCATGAACTCCCACATACTCCCATAGACTCCCACAACTCCCACATACTCCCAAATACTCCAATAGACTCCCACAACTCCCACATACTCCCATAGACTCCCACAACTCCCACATACTCCCATAGACTCCACAACTCCCACAGCTCCCACATACTCCCATAGACTCCCACAACTCCCACATACTCCCATAGACTCCCACATACTTCCATAAACTCCCACAACTCCCACATACTCCCATAGACTCCCATACTCCCATAGACTCCACCATACTCCCATAGACTCACAACTCCCACATACTCCCATAGACTCCACAACTCCCATGAGCTCCCACAACTCCCACATACTCCCACCAGACTCCACAACTCACACGACTCCCACATACTCCCATAGACTCCCACATACTCCCATAGACTCCTACAACTCCCACATACTCCCATAGACTCCCACAACTCCCACATACTCCCATAGACTCCCACAACTCCCCTGAAAGCTCCATAGACTCTAGCTCCCACATATTCCCATAGACTCAAAAACTCCCACATACTCCCATAGACTCACATACTCCCCTTAGACTCCCAAATACTTCCATAGACTCCCACAACTCCACAGCCTCCCCGCCAGACTCCCACAACTCCGAGCCTTCTCCCATAGACTCCCACATTCTCCCATAGACTCCCACATTCTGCAGACTCCCACAACTCCCACATTCCTCCCAACAAGGGCTCCCACATTCTCCCATAGACTCCCACAACTCCCACATAATCCCATAGACTCCCACAACTCCCACATACTCCAATAGACTCCCACATACTCCCATAGACTCCCACATGCCCATAGACTCCCACAACTCCCACATACTCCCCATAGACTCCCACATACTCCCATAGACTCCCACATACTTCCATAGACTCTAGCTCCCACATACTCCCATAGACTCCCACATACTTCCATAGACTCCACATACTTCCATAGACTTCCACAACTCCCACATACTCCCATAGACTCCCACATACTTCCATAGACTCCCACAACTCCCAAATACTCCCATAGACTCCCACATACTTCCATATACTCCCACAACTGCCACATACTCCCATAGACTCCCACATACTCCCATAGACTCCCACATACTCCCATAGACTCCCACAATCCCACATACTCCAAATACTCCAATAGACTCCCACAACTCCCACATACTCCTGGGCACCCACAACCCACATACTCCCATAGACTCCCAACTCCCATAGACTCCCACAACTCCCACCACTCCCCATAGACCCACATACTCCCATAGACTCCCACAACTCCCCAGCTCCCACAACTCCCGCAGACTCTCCATACTCCCATAGACTCCACAACTCCCACAACTCCCATAGACTCCCACAACTCCCATAGACTCCCACAACTCCCACCTTCTCCCATAGACTCCCACAACTCACACGACTCCCACATACTCCCATAGACTCCACATACTTCCATAGACTACCACAACTCCCACATACTCCCATAGACTCCTAACTCCACATATTCCCACACAGACTCCCCAACTCCCATAGACTCCTAGCTCATACTCCATAGACTCCCTTCTCCCATAGACTCCCACAACTCCCATAGACTCCACAACTCACAGACTCCTACATGCCCATGAACTCCACAACTCCCACAACTCCCATAGACTCCCACAACTCCCACAACTCCCATGCTCCCCAAAGACTCCCACATACTCCATAGACTCCCACATGCTGTAGACTACCACAACTCACATGTATCCCCCACTGGGCTCACAACTCCCACATATTCCCATAGACTCCCACAACTCCCATAGACTCCCACAACTCACATGCTCCCATAGACTCCCACATGCTCCCATAGCTCACAACTCCCCCAACTCCCACAACTCCCATAGACTCCTACATACTCCCATAGTCTCCCACAACTCCCACAACTCCCATAGACTCCCCACAACTCCCACAACTCCCACATACTCCCATAGACTCCCACATACTTCCATAGACTACAACTCCTATACTCCCATAGACTCCCACAACTCCCATATTCCCATGAACTCACAACTCCCATAGACCCCACATACTCCATAGACTCCCACATACTCCATAGACTCCCACAACTCCCACAACTCCCACAGACTCCTACATACTCCCATAGACTCCCACAACTCCCACAACTCCCACATATTCCCATAGACTCCCACAACTCCCACATGCTCCCAAAGACTCCACATACTCCCATAGACTCCCACATACTTCCATAGACTACCACAACTCCCACATACTCCCATAGACTCACAACTCCCACATATTCCCATAGACTCCCACAACTCCCATAGACTCCCACAACTCCCACATACTCCCATAGACTCCCACATACTCCCATAGACTCCCACAACTCCCACAACTCCCACAACTCCCCATAGACTCCTGTCTCCCATAGACTCCCACAACTCCCACATCCCATAGACTCCCACAACTCCCACAACTCCCACATACTCCCATAGACTCCCACATACTCCCATAGACTCCCACATACTCCCATAGACTCCCACAACTCCCACATACTCCCATAGCTCCCACATACTCCCATAGGCTCTCCTGACTCCCACATACTCCCATAGACTCCCACAACTCCACATACTCCCATAGACTCCCACAACTCCCATAGACTCCCACAACTCCCACATACTCCCATAGACTCCCACATACTCCCATAGACTCCCACAACTCCCACAACTCCCATAGACTCCCACAACTCCCACAACTCCCACATACTCCCATAGACTCCCACATGCTCCCATAGACTCCCACACCTCCCATAGACTCCCACACAACTCCACATGCTCCCCGCCCACATGCTCCCATAGACTCCCACAACTCCCACAACTCCCACATATTCCCATAGACTCCTAGCTCCCATAGACTCCACATACTCCCATAGACTCCCATACTCCCATAGACTCCCACAACTCCCACAACTCCCACAGACTCCTACATACTCCCATAGACTCCACAGCTCCCACAACTCCCACATATTCCATAGACTCCCCAACTCCCACATACTCCCAAGGAACTCCCACATACTCCCATAGACTCCCATACTTCCATAGACTACCACAACTCCCACATACTCCCATAGACTCCCACAACTCCACATATTCCCATGGAGCTCCCACAACTCCCCATAACTCCCATACTCCCATAGACTCCCACATACTCCCATAGACTCCCAACTCCCACAACTCCCACAACTCCCATAGACTCCTACATGCTCCCATAGACTCCCACAACTCCCACAACTCCCATAGACTCCCACAACTCCCACAACTCCCACATACTCCCATAGACTCCCACATACTCCCATAGACTCCCACATACTCCCATAGACTCCCACAACTCCCACATCTCCCATAGACTCCCACATATCCCATAGACTCTAGCTCCCACATACTCCATAGACTCCCACAACTCCCATACTTATAGACTCCACAACTCCCATAGACTC
This sequence comes from Bulinus truncatus, assembly GCA_021962125.1. NCBI lineage: Eukaryota > Metazoa > Mollusca > Gastropoda > Planorbidae > Bulinus > Bulinus truncatus. The sequence goes on from JAGDYQ010000003.1 coordinate 5,346,500, forward strand.
ACAACTCCCCCAACTCCCACATACTCCCATAGACTCCACATACTCCATAGACTCCCACATACTCCCATAGACTCCCACAACTCCCATACTCCATAGACTCCCACAACTCCCACATACTCCCATAGACTCCCACAACTCCCACTTAGACTCCCACAACTCCCACATACTCCCATAGACTCCCACATACTCCCATAGACTCCCACAACTCACAGCTTACAGCTCCCATAGACTCAGACTCCACAACTCTACAACTCCCATAGACTCCCACAACTCCCATAGACTCCACAACTCCCACAACTCCATAGACTCCCACAACTCCCACAACTCCCACATGCTCCACAGACTCCCACACATACTCCCATAGACTCCACATACTCCAGACTCCCACAACTCCCACATACTCCCATAGACTCCCACAACTCCCACATACTCCCATAGACTCCACAACTCCCATAGACTCCCGCTCCCACAACTCCCACATACTCCCATAGACTCCATGCTCCCATAGACTCCACATACTCCCATAGACTCCCACAAGCTCCCACATACTCCCAAAGACTCCACATCTCCATAGACTCCCCTTCTTCCATAGACTACCACAACTCCCACATACTCCAGACTCCCCAATATCTCCCACATATTCCCATGAACTCCCACAACTCCCATAGACTCCACAACTCCCACATACTCATAGACTCCCACATACTCCCACAGACTCCCACAACTCCCACAACTCCCACAACTCCCCATGAACTCCTACATGCTCCCATAGACTCCCACAACTCCCACAACTCCCATAGACTCCCACAACTCCCACAAGCCCAACTCCCACATACTCCCATAGACTCCCACATACTCCCATAGACTCCCACATACTCCCATAGACTCCCACAACTCCCACATACTCCCATGAACTCCCACATACTCCCATAGACTCCTACAACTCCCACATACTCCCATAGACTCCCACAACTCCACCTTACTCCCCCGCCAGACTCCCACAACTCCCATAGACTCCCACAACTCCCACAACTCCCACATACTCCCATAGACTCCCACATACCCCATAGACTCCCACATACTCCCATAGACTCCCACAACTCCCACATACTCCATAGACTCCCCAACTCCCATACTCCCATAGACTCCCACAACTCCCATAGACTCCACAACTCCCACATACTCCCATAGACTCCCACATACTCCCATGAACTCCCACAACTCCCACAACTCCCACAACTCCCATAGACTCCTACAACTCCCACATACTCCCATAGACTCCCACAACTCCCATAGACTCCACAACTCCCCCAGCTCCATACTCCCATAGACTCCCACATACTCCCATAGACTCCACATCTCCCATAGACTCCCACAACTCCCACATACTCCGCAAGCTCCCACAACTCCCACATACTCCCATAGACTCCCACAACTCCCATAGACTCCACAACTCCCACATACTCCCATAGACTCCCACATACTCCCATAGACTCCCACAACTCCCACAACTCACAACTCCCATAGACTCCTACATACTCCATAGACTCCCACAACTCCTACAACTCCCATAGACTCCCACAACTCCCATAGACTCAACTCCCACAACTCCCATAGACTCCCACAACTCCCACAACTCCCACATACTCCCATAGACTCCACATACTCCTTACATAGACTCCCACATACTCCCATAGACTCCACAACTCCCACATACTCCCATAGACTCCCACAACTCCCACAACTCCCATAGACTCCCACAACTCCCACAACTCCCACATACTCCCATAGACTCCCACATACTCCCATAGACTCCCACATACTCCCTTAGGCCCACAACTCCCACATACTCCCATAGACTCCCACATGCTCCCATAGACTCCCACATACTCCATAGACTCCCACAACTCCCACATACTCCCATAGACTCCACAACTCCCACAACTCCCATAGACTCCCACAACTCCCACAGCTCCCATACTCCATAGACTCCCACATACTCCCATAGACTCCCACACATACTCATAGACTCCCACATACTCCCACATACTCCCATAGACTCCCACATACTCCCATAGACTCCCACAACTCCCACAACTCCCACATATTCCCATGAACTCCTAGCTCCCATAGACTCCCACATACTCCCATAGACTCCCACATACTCCCATAGACTCACAACTCCCACAACCCCCACAGACTCCTACCTTCTCCCATAGACTCCCACAACTCCCACAACTCCCACATATTCCCATAGACTCCCACAACTCCCACATACTCCCAAAGACTCCCACATACTCCCATAGACTCCCATACTTCCATAGACTACCACAACTCCCACATACTCCCATAGACTCCCAACTCCCACATATTCCCATAGACTCACATACTCCCATAGACTCCCACAACTCATACATACTCCCATAGACTCCCATAACTCCCACATACTCCCATAGACTCACAACTCCCACATGCCTCCCATAGACTCACTCCCACATACTCCCATAGACTCCACATACTCCCATAGACTCCCACAACTCCCACATACTCTCATAGACTCCCCCAACTCCCACATACTCCCATAGACTCCACAACTCCCACATACTCTCATAGACTTCAAAACTCCCACATACTCTCATAGACTCCACAACTCCCACATACTCCCCGCCAGACTCCCACATACTTCCATAGACTCCCACAGCTCCCATACTCCCATGGACTCCCACAACTCCCACATTCTCCCATAGACTCCCACAACTCCACATACTCCCATAGACTCCCAAAACTCCCACATGCTCCAATAGACTCCCACAACTCCCATACTCCCATAGACTCACACAACTCCCACATACTCCCATAGACTCCCACAACTCCCACATGCTCCCATAGACTCCCGCTCCCATACTCCCATAGACTCCCACAACTCCCATGCTCCCATAGACTCCACAACTCCCACATACTCCCATAGACTCCCCACATACTCCCATAGACTCGAACAACTCCCATACTCTCATAGACTCCCACATACTCTCATAGACTCCCACAACTCCCACATACTCTCATAGACTCCCACATGCTTCCATGACTCCCACAACTCCCACATACTCTCATAGACTCTTACATACTTCTATAGACACAACTCCCACATACTTCATAGACTCCCACAACTCCACATTCTCCCATAGTCTCCAGCTCAGCCTCCCATAGACTCCCATTCTCCATAGACTCCCACAACTCAAACATACTCCCATAGACTCCACACATTCTCCCATCACCCATAACTCCGACATACTCCCATAGACTCCCACATTCTCCCATAGACTCCCACAACTCAAACATACTCCATAGACTCCCATTCTCCCATAGACTCCACATTCACCCATAGACTCCCACAACTCCACATTCTCCCATAGACTTACACTCTCCCATAGACTCCCACAACTCCACATACTTCCATAGACTCCACAACTCCCTTACTCCCATAGACTCCCACAACTCCCACATACTCCCATAGACTCCACAAACTTCCACCAGACTCCCACAACTCCACATACTCCCATAGACTCCCACAACTCCCACATACTCCCATAGACTCCCACATACTCCCCCTGGAGCTCCCACATACTTCCATGAACTCCCCCAACTCCCATACTCCCATAGACTCCACAATTCCCATACTCCCATAGCTCCACAACTCCCGCCCCTCCCATAGACTCCCACAAAGCTCACATAGACTCCACAACTCCCAAAACTCCCACATACTTTCATAGACTCCACATACTCCCACAGCTCCCACAACTCCCACAACTCCTGGAGCTCCCACATACTCCCATAGACTACCACAACTCCCACAACTCCCATAGACTCCCAACTCCACATACTCCACCAGAAGCCCACATACTCCCATAGACTCCACAACTCCACAACTCCCACAGCTCCCATAGACTCCTACATACTCCCGCAGACTCCCACAACTCCCACAACTCCCATAGACTCCCACAACTCCCATAGACTCCCACAGCCTTCCATAGACTCCCACAAATCCCACATACTCCCATAGACTCCACATACTTCCATAGGCTCCCACATACTTCCATAGACTCCCATAACTCCCACATACTCCCATAGACTCCCATACTTCCATAGACTCCCACAACTCCCACATACTCCCATAGACTCCCACATACTTACATAGACTCCCACAACTCCCACATACTCGCATAGACTCACACATACTTCCATAGACTCTCACATACTCCCATAGACTCCCACATACTTCCATAGACTCCCACAACTCCCACATACTCCCATGAACTCCCACATACTGCTTCCATAGACTCCACACCCAGCTCCCACATACTCCCATAGACTCCACATACTCCCATAGACTCCCACATACTCCCATAGACTCCACAACTCCCGCCTCACGCTCCCACAACTCCCATACTCCCATAGACTCCCACATACTCACATAGACTCCCACAACCCCACTAATCCCATGAACTCCCACATACTCCCACATACTCCCGCAGACTCTTCAACTCCCATACTCCCATAGACTCCCACATACTTCCATAGACTCCCACAATTCCCACATACTCCCATAGACTCCCACATATCCCATACTCCCATAAACTCCCACAACTCCCATACTCCCATAGACTCCCATACTCCATAGACTCCCACAACTCCCACATGCTCCCACAACTCCATAGACTCCCACAACTCCCACAACTCCCACATACTTCCATAGACTCCCACAACTCCACATACTTCCATAGACTCCCACAACTCCACATACTCCCTTAGACTCCACAACTCCCACATACTTCCATAGACTCCCACAACTCCCACAACTCCCACATACTTCCATAGACTCCCACAACTCCCACATACTCCCATAGACTCCCACAACTCCCACATACTTCCATAGACTCCCACAACTCCCACATGCTCCCACATACTTCCATAGACTCCCCCAACTCCCCACAACTCCCCACATACTCCCATAGACTCCCACAACTTCCACATGCTCCCATAGACTCCCACAACTCCCACATACTCCCATGGAGCTCCCACAACTCCCCCAACTCCCACATACTCCCACAACTCCCTCAACTCCCACATACTCCCATAGACTCCCACAACTCCCACCATGTTCCATAGACTTCACAACTCCCACATACTCCCATAGACTCCCACATACTCCATAGACTCCCACAACTCCCACATACTCCCATAGACTCCCACAAATCCCACATGCTTCCCTAGACTCCCTGACACAACTCCCACATACTTCCATAGACTCCCACAACTCCCACATACTCCCATAGACTCCACAACTCCCACATACTTCTATAGACTCCCACAACTCCCACATGCTCCCACATACTTCCATGAACTCCCACAACTCCCACAACTCCCACATACTCCCATAGACTCTAGCTCCCACATACTCCCATAGACTCCCACAACTCCCACATACTCCCATAGACTCCCACAACTCCCACAACTCCCACATACTCCCACAACTCCACTCAACTCCCACATACTCCATAGACTCCCACACATACTCCCATAGACTCCCACAACTCCCACAACTCCCACATACTCCCAGACTCCCACATGCCTCCCATAGACTCCCACAACTCCCATAGACTCCCCAACTCCCATAGTCTCCCACAACTCCCATAGACTCCTAGCACCACATACTCCCATAGACTCCCACATACTCCCATAGACTCCCACATACTTCATAGACTCCCACAACTCCCACATACTCCCATAGACTCCACAACTCACATACTCCCACAACTCCGACATACTCCCATAGACACCCATTCTCCCAAAAACTCCCCCATTCTCCCATAGACTCCAGATTCTCCATAGACTCCCACATTCTCCCATAGACTCCCACAACTCCCACATCACTCCCCATAGACTCCCATACTTCCATAGACTCCCACAACTCCCACATACTCTCTCATAGACTCCCACAACTCCCACATACTCCCATAGACTCCCACATACTCCCATAGACTCCACATGCGCCCATAGACTCCACAACTCCCACATACTCCCATAGACTCCCACAACTCCCACATACTCCCAAAGACTCCCATATAGACTCCCACAACTCCCACATACTCTCATAGACTCCCAAAACTCCCACATACTCTCATAGACTCCCACAACTCCCACATGCCTCCCATAGACTCCCACATACTTCTATAGACTCCACAACTCCCATACTCCCATAGACTCCCACATACTTCCATAGACTCCCACATACTTCCATAGACTCCAAAAACTCCCACATACTCCCATAGACTCCCACATGCCCACTTAGACTCCCACAACTCCACACAAACTCCCATAGACTCCCACATACTTCCATAGACTCCCACAACTCCCACATGCTCCCATAGACTCCCACATACTCCCATAGACTCCCACATACTCCCATACACTCCCCCTCTCCCACAACTCCCACATAGACTCCCACAACCCACATACTCCATAGACTCCCACAACTCCCACATACTCCCATAGACTCCACAACTCCCACAACTCCCACATACTCCCCATGGAGCTCCCAACTCCCAGATACTCCCATAGACTCCCACATACTTCTAAACTCCCACAGCTCCCACATACTCCATAGACTCCCACATACTCCCATAGACTCCCACATACTCAGGCTCCACATGCTCCCATGCCTCCCCTTTCTCCACAGCTCCCACATACTCCACTCAGACTCCCACAACTCCCACATACTCAGACTCCCACAACTCCCACATACTCCCATAGACTCCACAACTCCCACAACTCCCACATACTCCCATAGACTCCACAACTCCCAGATGCTCCTGGAGCTCCACATACTTCCATAAACTCACAACTCCCACATACTCCCATAGACTCCCACATACTCCCACAGAGCTCCCACATACTCCCATAGACTCCACAACTCCCACAACTCCCACATACTCCATAGACTATAACTCCCACATACTCCCATAGACTCCCACAACTCACATACTCCCATAGACCCACAACTCCCACAACTCCCACATACTCCCATAGACTCCCACAACTCCCACAGCACTCCCATAGACTCCCACATACTCCCATAGACTCCCACAACTCCCACATACTCTCATAGACTCCCACAACACACATACTCCCATAGACTCCACAACTCCCATACTCTCATAGACTCCCACATACTCTCATAGACTCCCATACCCACATACTCCCTTAGACTCCCACATACTACATAGACTCCCACAGCTCCCACATACTCCCATGGACTCCCACAGCTCCCACATTCTCACATAGACTCCCACAACTCCCACATACTCCCATAGACTCCCAAAACTCCCACATGCTCCAATAGACTCCCACAACTCCCACATACTCCCATAGACTCACACAACTCCCACATACTCCATAGACTCCCACAACTCCACATACTCCCATAGACTCCCACAACTCCCACATACTCATAGACTCCCACAACTCCCACACATACTCCCATAGACTCCCCAACTCCCACAACTCCCATACTCCCATAGACTCCCACAACTCCCATACTCCCATAGACTCCCACATACTCCCATAGACTCAGACAACTCCCACATACTCTCATGAGTCTCCCACATATTCTCATAGACCCCCACAACTCCCATACTCTCATAGACTCCCACATACTTCCATAGACTCCCACAACTCCCACATACTCTCATAGACTCTTACATACTTCTATAGACTCCCACAACTCCCACATACTTCCATAGACTCCCACAACTCCCACATTCTCCCATAGTCTCCCACAACTCAAACATACTCCGCAGACTCCCACATTCTCCCATAGACTCCCACAACTCCGACATACTCCCATAGACTCCATTCCCATAAAACTCCCACAACTCCGACACTCCCATAGACTCCCACATTCTCCCATAGACTCCCACAACTCCGACATGCTCCCATAGACTCCCACATTCTCCCATAGACTCCCACATTCACCCGCAGGCTCCCACAGCTCCCACATTCTCCCATAGACTCCACATTCTCCCATAGACTCCCACAACTCCCACATACTTCCATAGACTCCCACAACTCCCACATACTCCCATAGACTCCCACAACTCCCTTACTCCCATAGACTCCCACAAACTTCATGACTCCCCCAAACTCCACATACTCCCATAGACTCCCACAACTCCCACATACTCACATAGACTCCACAGCACTCCCCATAGACTCCCACATACTTCCATAGACTCCCCACAACTCCCACATACTCCCATAGACTCCCATACTTCCATAGACTCCCACATACTTCCATAGACTCCACAACTCCACATACTCCCATAGACTCCCACATACTTCCATAGACTCCACATACTCCCATAGACTCACATACTTCCATAGACTCCCACAACTCCCACATACTCCCATAGACTCCCACATACTCCCATAGACTCCCACATACTCCCATACACTCCCACTACTCCCACAACCTCCCTTCTCCTAGACTTCCACAACTCCGACATATTCCCATAGACTCCCACAACTCCCATGCTCCATGAACTCCCACAACTCCTAGCTCCACATACTCATGGCCTCCGCTCCCAGATGCTCCCCAGCAGACTCCCACCTTCTTCCATAAACTCCCACAACTCCCACATACTCCCATAGACTCCCATACTCCCATAGACTCCCATACTCCCATAGACTCCCACAACTCCCACATACTCCCATAGACTCCCATAACTCCCACATACTCCCATAGACTCCCCCAACCCACATACTCCCATAGACTCCCACAACTCCCACATACTCCCATAGACTTACATACTCCCATAGACTCCCACAACTCCCACATACTCTCATGAACTCCCACAACTCCCACATACTCCCATAGACTCACAACTCCCACATACTCTCATGAACTCCCAAAACTCCACATACTCTCATAGACTCCCACAACTCCATACTCCCATAGACTCCCACATACTTCCATAGACTCCCACAGCTCCCACATACTCCCATGGACTCCCACAACTCCCACATTCTCCCATAGACTCCCACAACTCCCACATACTCCCATAGACTCCCAAAACTCCCCCACATGCTCCAATAGACTCTAACTCCACATACTCCCATAGACTCACACAACTCCCACATACTCCCAGACTCCACAACTCCCACATGCTCCCATAGACTCCCCAACTCCTTCTCCACATAGACTCCCCAACTCCCACATGCTCCCATAGACTCCCACAACTCCACATACTCCCATAGACTCCCAAATACTCCCATAACCAGACTCGAACAACTCCCACATACTCTCATAGACTCCCACATACTCATCATAGACTCCCACAACTCCCACATTCTCTCATAGACTCCACATACTTCCATAGACTCTAACTCCCCACATACTCTCATAGACTCTTACATACAACTTCTATAGACTCCCACAACTCCCACATACTAGACTCCCACAACTCCCATTCTCCCATAGTCTCCACAACTCCCGACCTTACTCCCATAGACTCCATTCTCCCATAGACTCCACAACTCCGACATACTCCCATAGACTCCATTCTCCCATAAACTCCCACAACTCCGACATGCTCCATAGACTCCCACATTCTCCCATAGCTCACAACTCCGACATACTCCCATAGACTCCCATTCTCCCATAGACTCCCACATTCACCCGCAGACTCCTAGCTCCACATTCTCCCATAGACTCCCACATTCTCATAGACTCCACAACTCCCACATACTTCCATAGACTCCCTAGCTCCCACATACTCCTGGAGCTCTAGCTCCCCATACTCCATGAACTCCTAGCTTCCATAGACTCCCACAACTCCACATACTCCCATGAGCTCCCACAACTCCCACATACTCCATAGACTCCCACATACTCCCATAGACTCCACATACTTCCATAGACTCCCACAACTCCCACATACTCCCATAGACTCCCACAATTCCCACATACTCCCATAGACTCCCACAACTCCCACATACTCCCATGACTCCCACAACTCACATAGACTCCCACAACTCCCAAAAACTCCCACATACTCATGGGCCATACTCCACAACTCCCACAACTCCACAACTCCCATAGACTCCCACATACTCCCATAGACTACCACAACTCCACAACTCCCATAGACTCCCACAACTCCCACATACTCCCATAGAAGCCACATACTCCATAGACTCCCACAACTCCCACAACTCCCACAACTCCATAGACTCCTACATACTCCCATAGACTACAACTCCCCACAACTCCCATAGACTCCCACAACTCCCATAGACTTATACTTCCATAGACTCCCACAAATCCCACATACTCCCATAGACTCCCACATACTTCCATAGGCTCCCACATACTTCCATAGACTCCATAACTCCACATACTCCCATAGACTCCCACATACTTCCATAGACTCCCACAACTCCCACATACTCCCATAGACTCCCACATACTTACATAGACTCCCACAACTCCCCACATACTCTCGCATAGACTCCCACATACTTCCATAGACTCCCACATACTCCCATAGACTCCCACATGCTTCCATAGACTCCCACAACTCCCACATACTCCCATAGACTCCCACATGCTTCCCATAGACTCCCACAGCTCCCACATACTCCCATAGACTCTTACATACCCATAGACTCCCACATACTCATAGACTCCCACAACTCCCACATACTCCATAACTCCAGCTCCATACTCCCATAGACTCCCATACTCCCATGAACTCACAACCCCACATAATCCATAGACTCCCACATACTCCCACATACTCCATAGACTCTTACAACCACATACTCCCATAGACTCCACATACTTCCATAGACTCCCACAATTCCCACATACTCCATAGACTCCCACAATTCCCACATACTCCCATAGACTCCTAGCATCCCATACTCCCATAGACTCCCACATACTCCCATAGACTCCACAACTCCCACATACTCCCACAACTCCCGCAGACTCCACAACTCCCACAACTCCACATACTTCCATAGACTCTAGCTCCACATACTTCCATAGACTCACAACTCCCACATACTCCCACAGACTCCCACAACTCCCACCACTTCCATAGACTCCCACAACTCCCACAACTCCCACATGCTTCCATAGACTCCCACAACTCCCCCTTCTCCCATAGACTCCCACAACTCCCACATACTTCCATAGACTCCCTGACTCCCACATGCTCCCATACTTCCATAGACTCCCACATCTCTAACTCCCACATACTCCCATAGACTCCCCCAACTCCCACATACTCCTTGTAGACTCCCCAACTCCCCTTCACTCCGCAGACTCCCACAACTCCCATCCACATACTCCCACAGCTCCCTCAACTCCCACATACTCCCATAGACTCCCCAACTCCCACATATTTCCATAGACTCCCACAACTCCCACATACTCCCATAGACTCCCACATACTCCATAGACTCCCACAACTCCACATACTCCCATAGACTCCCACAACTCCCACATGCTACCATAGACTCCCACAACTCCCACAACTCCCACATACTTCCATAGACTCCCACAACTCCCACATACTCCCATAGACTCCCACAACTCCCACATACTTCCATAGACTCCCCTAGCAACTCACATGCTCCCACATACTTCCATAGACTCCCACAACTCCCACAGCTCCCACTCCCATAGACTCCACAACTCCACATACTCCCATAGACTCCCACAACTCCCACATACTCCCATAGACTCCCACAGCTCCCACAACTCCCGCCTCACAGCTCCCTCAACTCCCACATACTCCATAGACTCCCACACACTCCCTTAGACTCCCACAACTCCCACAACTCCCATACTCCCATAGACTCCCATACTCCCATGAACTCCCCTATCCCATAGACTCCCACAACTCCCATAGTCTCCCACAACTCCATAGACTCCCACAACTCCACATACTCCCGCAGACTCATTCTCCATAGACTCCCACAACTCCCATAGACTCCCACAACTCCCACATACTCCCATAGACTTTCACATACTCCCATAGACTCCCACAACTCCCACATACTCCATAGACTCCCACATACTCTCATAGACTCCCAAACTCCCACATACTCTCATAGACTCCCACAACTCCCACATACTCCCATAGACTCCCACATACTTCCATAGACTCCCACAGCTCCACATACTCCCATGGACTCCCACATACTCCATAGACTCCCACAACTCCCATAGACTCCCACAACTCCCACATACTCCCATAGACTCCCACAACTCCCACATACTCCCATAGACTCCCACAACTCCCACATACTCTCATAGACTCCCACATACTCTCTTAGACTCCCACAACTCCTATAGACTCCCACATACTCCCATAGACTCCCACAACTCCCACATACTCTCATAGACTCCCACATACTTCCATAGACTCCCACAACTCCCACATACTCCCATAGACTCACATGCTCCCACACCCTCCCCATGAACTCCCATAACTCCCACATACTCTCATGAGCTCCCACATACTCCCATAGGATCCCACAACTCCCACATACTCTCATGAACTACATACTTCCATAGACTCCCACAACTCCCACATACTCCCACTGACTCCCAGCCTCCCATACTCATAGACTCTCACAACTCCCATAGACTCCCACAACTCCCACAGCCTCCCCATAAACTCCACAACTCACATACTCCCATAGACTCCCACATACTTCCATAGACTCCCACAACTCCCACATACTCCCATAGACTCCCACATACTCCCATAGCTCCCACAACTCCCACATACTCCCATAGACTCCCACAGCTCACATACTCCCATAGACTCCTACATAACCCACATTGATGATGTATTTGATTAGACTCAGTATAAATTCAGTTTATCAAGATAAGTCTTAAATGTATAAAATTCAATGATAATGTAAATCTACAAAATTTCTTTTTTAAAATGTGTCAATTATCTATGTTAGTTATTGCGTTGATTGTTTATATTAGTTAATTTGTTGATTGTTTATATTAGTTAATGCGTTGATTTTCTCTATTAGTTAATATGTTGATTGTTTATATTAGTTAATGCGTTGATTGTTTATATTAGTTAATGCGTTAATTGTTTATATTAGTTCATGCGTTGATTGTTTATATTAGTTAATGTGTTGATTGTTTTATTAGTTAATACGTTGATTTTCTCTATTAGTTAATGTGTTGATTATTGTATATTAGTTAATGCGTTAATTATTTATATATAAGTTTATGCGTTGATTATTAATTAATGTGTTGATTGTTTATATTAGTTAATACATTGGATTTTCTCTATTAGTTAATGTGTTGATTGCTTATATTAGTTCATGCGTTGATTGTCTGTATTAATTATCTTACCCTCTAAATTAACGTTTAATTATATAAAACTAAATGCATGCTGGGCAGACCGTGCATAAATACTATTACATTTGCCTTTAATATAAACTCAGCCAATAATTCATTTCAATGTCATATTTCAAAAAAGACAACAGACATGTGTACTTATGGAGATTACATTTCCCCTCTTCAATGTTTAAATACATAAAAGGTTTTGTTGAAAATTGTTTTATTTTTTTGGTCTGTTTGTTTTTTTTCATATATATATATATATATATATATATATATATATATATATATATATATATATATATATTTAGGTTAAAGTGCTCGTAAACTGATAGAAAACTAGAGAAAGTGCCAGACATCCAATAAACAAACTAGACTTGCATCATAGTGAAGACAAACTAAATTAACCAACCAGAGTGAAACACTAACTAGTGCATTCCGCACGGCTACAGTAAACTACACTAACCATTAAAATATTCAAGAAGTGACCCGGAAACTATTGTAATACCCAGAGTAAGTAAAATTGTTGAGAGGGAAACGGACTCAGTCGAGCACAAGGTGGTCAGCAATAAATGTCTACAAATATAGGAACAACCAGACAAAATAATAATATTTACTACATTGACGCAATAAAGAGCAAAGTTCAAGTCAGTAAACACCCAAATAAAAATCACAGTCAATTACAAAAAAAAGGTCAAAGAAGCTGAAAACAAAAAAAACCGAAATGAACTGAATACATAAAGACAACAGGATGTCAATGGTGTAATATAGACATGAATACCAAAAGGCAACAGGATGTCAAATGTGTAAGATAGACATGAATACATAAAGGCAACAGGATGTCAAATGTGTAAGATAGACATGAATACATAAAGGCAACAAGGATGTCAAATCTAGCAATATAGACATGAATACATAAAGACAACAAGATGTCAAACCTGTAATATAGACATGAATACATAAAAGGCAACAGGATGTCAAATCTGTAATATAGACATGTATATATATACAAGCAACTGGATGAAAAGCTGTAATATAGACATCAAAATATATTCTGGGGTAGGGGGGCGTAATTTTGCCATTACCTGAAATATCTAAGATGGCTAAGCAGTTTGGACGGAACATCATACAACAAATAATACATATACGAATACATTAATTCATCAAGTGTCTCTATGCACTATCTTCCGGGCAACGCCGGTACAACTGCAAACTCATTATTATAAATACACTTCATCTGACAGTCATATAATGTTACAAATCATCAGCACATGTTCACCAATCTGTAGCCGTCAGTAATATCCTTGCCGGTCATTTATGCTCCTAACAGATGCACTCGTTGAGTTATGTGAACTCCTCAAGTGACCCGGATATTGTTTACCTTACTGTTTAATGATTCTGAAATCCGGGGGCTACAGCGTTAATTTATACAAGACATTAAGAAATGTTTTTATCACACCTCATTGGACATGTTTCTGTCGCTCAAGAAAGAAACTAGAAATAACAAATGTTTTCACTCTGTGATGGCAAGTGGACATATTATCAAATTAATTTGTGAGAGTAAATAGGTCAAAGGTTAAGTTGCGCCTCACATGGTGGATGCCTTTTTCGAAATCTCTCTCATAGATAGATAGATAGATAGATAGATAGATAGATAGATAGATAGATAGATAGATAGATAGATAGATAGATAGATGCCCGTTGTTCACAGCGGGAAATATGTAAAGTTAAACTAGACGATAGAGCTACAAGAAGTGGATGAAATTCGTGTATCATTTTTAAGTTTAACTGCTGAACCTTGTGCGTAATGTCCAAGTCGTAGTAATGGCTCGCAGAGGTGGATTTAAGGACGAGCGCACCGAATATGTGTCCAGGGCTCCCGAATATTTAGGGGCCCAACAAAATACTATAAACCCTATGATACATCTCTCGTATTTTTAGGGCCCAATATTTATTTTTGCGCTCTTGGCCTTAACGACATATGTCAACCTCTGATGGCTCAAGTATGTGTGTAAGAATAGACATAAGTCAACCTCTGATGGCTCAATTATGTGTGTAAGAATGAGCATACAAGTCTCAACCTCTGATGGCTCAAGTGTGTATGGGAATAGACATAGAACCTCTGATAGCTCAAGTATGTGTGTAAGAATAGAGGAAGTTGTGACCTAGTGGTTCACTGGTGTGTTGTCAGAGTGTGGTGGACGATGGACAGTGGCTAGCTTTAAAAAAGGATAAAAAGAAATATCGGCTTGAATGACGTCTGATTCCACAAAAAAACAACTGGCAATGCTTAATTGTGTTGTGGCGCCTCAATAGAAAAATACATTTTTTTTAAAACCACTGAACTTTATTTGTTTATAGTCTGGTTTCATCTTCTTCACTGTTCTATCTTTTGGTCTGCGAGTTTATCTGTTAATACCCAATAGACAAGTTTAAACTGGTATTGTTGGTGAAACAGCCAATGAACGATTGCCTAGGGGGAAAACAGTGTTAGACCTATGAAGTTCTTATAAGTAGGAGATGTTTTATCGCTAGAGTTGAAACTGTCATATAGAGCAATGGACAGTGATGAGAAAGTAGGGACATAATGCACTAAGTAGAAAACATATCATGATCAGGAACACCATCATGCTATTTTCATGAGTGTCTGAGGGAAATTTGAGATTTGATAGAAAAAAATTAGTTTTTCGCACTGCAAATAACTGAAAAATTCTGTATGAAACTGTCTGAATTATAAGAGATTAGCCATTTTCGTTTATCGTACTTTCTCTATTTCTCCGTTTTCATGCACCCGTGAAAATTTGAAAACATTAACATCTAGCAAAGATACAATCATGAGACTTTTAACCCATTTCATCTCAGATTCAAATGTTTACGTTTCCGTGTCAAATTTAAAAGAAAAGTTTTTAAACGAATGCATGTCGCCTGTAGCTCAAGGGTGGACAACCTTTCTGCAGCCGGTAGCTAAAGGGAGGACAACCTTTCTGCAGCCTGTAGCTTAAAGGTGGACAACTTCTCGTATAAACAACATTAGACATAAATAAATCAAGGAACTTTTAATGAACCTACTTATCAATGACTATTCTGAGTTCACCTATTTGTATGTAATAAGGCAAGGCGTGGTAAAGGGTTGGTGGTTTTATAACACAAGTCACTATTTGACGACCTTGGCTGCGAAGATTTGAAGACCTGAACATCGCTCCTTGATAGTATTCCACTTTGATAGTAATCCACTTTGATAGTAATTCACTTTGAAAGTACTCCACTTTGATAGTACTCCACTTTGATAGTAGCCTACTCCACTTTGATAGTACTCCCACCTTGAACGTACTCCAATTTGATAGTACTCCACTTTGATAGTACTCCACCTTGAACGTACTCCACTTTGATAGTACTCCACTTTGATAAGTACTCCACATGAACGTACTCCACTTTGATAGTACTCCGACACTCCACCTTGAAAGTACTCCACTTGATAGTACTCCAATTTGATAGTTCTAAAATTTGATAGTACTCCACTTTGATATAGTACTCCACCTTGAAAGTACTCCACTTTGATAGTACTCCACTTTGATAGTATTCCAATTTGACAGCACTCCACTTTGATAGTACTCCACTTTGATAGTATTCCAATTTGATAGTACTCCATTTTGATAGTACTCCACTTTGATAGTACTCCACTTTGATAGTAATCCAATTTGATAGTACTCCAATTTGATAGTACTCCACTTTGATAGTATTCCAATTTGATATTACTCCACTTTGATAGTACTCCACTTTGATAGTACTCCACTTTGATAGTACTCCACCTTGAAAGTACTCCACTTTGATAGTACTCCACTTTGATTATTTTGATGCACAACCACCAACCGTTCTAAATGTGTATTTTGATTTGAGTGTATTTGCTAGGCTTTGTGAGTGTGTGTGCTAGGGTGTTTGATTCATGGAGAATTTGTGTGATCAATGTGTTTAAAAGGTCACACAACATTTATTCTCGCTGAACTTATTTATTTTGAAAGGCTGCTTGTTGTCTTTAAGTCCGCTGTTGCCCTTCCCTGCTAAAGTTTTTACTTCACTGTTCTTGAAATAAAGTCTAAACTTTAAACCTAACTAAGCTGTTATTATATTTAAATGTGGAAAGATGAGTACTTCAAAGACAACTATCAAATTTCAAAGTAATATTGATAACCTCAATTACGAAGTGAGCTATGGTGGTTTAAAAAATATCATGGTTTCTTCTCGATTTTTATTGTTTTCATGGCAACGAGAAGAACAGACTGAACTAATGACGTCTTACTGAATTACTAATCATTTCTTTCTTTTGCAGAGTAAATGCCTCTGTCATTAGGAATAACTACAAGTAATTGAAGTGACTCTAATATGGTGTATGATTCGAGATTTCTATGAGACAAAATTTCTTCACTGGCCAACTTATTATATCGGTAAAATATGTTCTGGTATTATGTCCATGTAAGTATAAGATGATTATATTGATAGACAATTGGAACTATGTCATATCTTGTGGTCTTTCTAGGCCGATGATGTTAATATTGATAGACAATTGGAACCAATGTGCATATCTTGTGTGTCATATCTTGTGGTCTTTCTGAATAGATGATATTAATATTGATAGACAATTGGAACTGTGTCATATCTTGTGTGTCATGTTTATATACGATAACTGAACAGATGATGTTTATATTGATAGACAATTGGAACAGTGTCATATATTGAGTTCATTCTGAATAGATGATGTTTTGTTTGGTGGTGTCTTCTTAAGTTGTACTTCTTAGGAACGCTCACACACTCATGTCTGAGAAGTAGACAGTTTCTCCAACGCTGGGAAACAGTATTTAGCAGTCCATTCGTCATTTAAAACATGACATTCATTCTCAATATTTCTTTTTTTGGCAGCACTCATGGTTAAATCAGAAAGTCTTTTTTGCTTTTAATTAAAAGCAGTTGCAAATAGGAATGTTTACAATTAATGTGCTAGTAATCACTAACATTCTGGAGCCACAAAACCGATTTAATATCCCTGGCATTTGAATCCAAATAGTCGAAATAAAATTTCAAAAATATTGCAAAAACTCTAAACAAGAAAAAATTAACATCGACGCAGAGGATAGCAATATGTACATGCATACGGTCGGCATAACATACTCTGCCGGACCGCAATCGACCCGCGGGACGTAGTTTGCCCACCCCTGTGATAGGCAACTGAAATTGTTATATCAGTGAGATCCAAATATTAGTATGAGGTACTCATCTCTTTGCCCTCATTACCAAAATCTGTAGCTATTGCGACAACAGCTCTTGCACCGTCCATTCTACATCTAAGTCAAGATCATCGCTAGGTATTGACAGTAGAGATACCACGGGAGAACTGAAGAAGCAGCCACATTAAATTGAGCACAGGGTCATAGCTACAGATGATTATTGTGTCATGAGAAGATTTGTTTGTAATCGTTTAAAAAAAAAGTACTGAGTCTAATCGCCTCACCTTCTATTATATCTGTCAGCTGTCCTAATAAATTTGTCTGACCAAGTGATTATATGTATACAGGTGGAGTGTGTAACGTTACAACTCAAGAAGGGCAGGGTATAAAAAGCTAAACTGAGCTAAGAAATAAAAATGAATCGATAGAAATGGAAATAGAGGTGTCCTCGGGCAGATTTAGGAGGGAGGAGAGAGGGGGCAGACAGACCGGAAATGGGGGAGGACAATATGGAAAGAAACTACGGGAAATATAAAACATGGAACAGAATCAGGATAAATAAAAGAAAACAAAACAACAGCACATTAAAGTCATAGTGAAATGTTCATGTCAGGGTATTATTAGATGAACTACTTTTTTTCAGAGATTATCTTTCTTGTACGTCACTGGGATCTGGAATTTCCTTTAAAAAAAATCACTAACCTACATTTGTATTCTTTCTTGACCGCATAGAAGTGAAACGAAAAAAAAACTGGTTTTTTAACGTTGTTGTTTATTTTTTTAATTTCCGAAGTTGGGGAACAACTTGTGTTGAACATGTAACAGGATGTCTCGACTGAAAATACGTTACAATGGGGGCATCTTATTGAAAGTTACTGAAATATGATGATACTAGCTATGGGGAAATCTTATTGGAGGCTACTGAAATATGATGATGCTAGCTATGGGGAAATCTTACTGGAGCCTACTGAAATATGATGATACTAGCTATGGGAAATCAGTGGAGGCTACTGAAATATGATGATACTAGCTATGGGGAAATCTTATTGGAGCCTACTGAAATATGATGATACTAGCTATGGGGAAATCTTATTGGAGGCTACTGAAATATGATGATACTAGCTATGGGGAAGTATTGGAGGCTACTGAAATATGATGATACCAGCTATGAGGAAATCTTATTGGAGGCTACTGATATGATACTAGCTATGGGGAAATCTTACTGGAATTTACTAGAAATATATGATGATATAGCTATGGGAAATCTTATTGGAGGCTACTGAAGATATGATGATAGCTATGGGGAAATCTTATTGGAGGCTACTGAAATAGCGATGATACTAGCTATGGGAAATCTTATTGGAGGCTACTGAAATATAATCAAATCTTGGAGGTTACTGAAATATGATGATACTAGCTATGGGGAAATCTTATTGGAGGCTACTGAAATATGATGAAATCTTATTGGAGGCTACTGAAATATGATGATACTAGCTATGGGGAAATTTTATTGGAGCTACTAGAAATGGTGAAATCGTTGGGAGGCTACTGAAATATGATGATATTAGTATGAGGAAATCTTGTGGAGGCTACTGAAATATGATGAAATCTTATTGGAGCTACTGAAATATGATGATACTAGCTATGGGGAAATCTTATTGGAGGCTACTGAAATATGATGAAATCTTATTGGAGGCTACTGAAATATGATGATACTAGCTATGGAAATCTTATTGGAGGCTACTGAAACTATGATGATACTAGCTAGGAAATCTTATTGGAGGCTACTGTAACGAGGGTGGAAGAAGTGGAATCCTAATTTAAAATTGTTGTTGCTGTGTTTTTAATACATTTACTCACTTAAATCCACAGTCATAATTTTTAAGCCACACTCATTCAAATATTTATTGATCTATCCAATATGTATTGTTCCTTTAATATATAGGTCATATTGCTCCATTCAATACTTCACAGTGCTTTCTGCACTTGGCAAACTGATTTATTCTAATTAAAGTAGAAGACAACGAAGATTTATCTACATTTAGTAGCTAATCGGCATATTTCTGTCAGGCCTCATACCTGCATATAATTAGTGTGACGTCAACGATGTAAAATACAAATGTTGCAGTTTAGACCTAAATACTTAATTTTCTTTGATTTTTAGATTACTATTGAGTAACTATTACTCCAAATAAGAAAAGAGTCGTAAAACTATATCTAATTTCATTAAAATCATTTAGTATCTCTTCATTTGCTTTCTCTATCATTAACATGATTTTTTTGTGTTGGTTGGAGACATCCAAAGACACAGTAAATAGAACAACTGTATACACAAGACATCAAAAGATTTAGTAAATAGATTAACTGTATACACAAGACATCAAAAGGCACAATAAATAGATTAACTGTATACACAAGACATCAAAAGACATAGTAAACAGATTAACTGTATACACAAGACATCAAAAGACATAGTAAATGAATTAACTGTATACACAAGACATCCAAGGAACACAGTAAATCTGAAGCTCTCAGTCTCTATCTCAGCTTATTTCAAATTTAGAACAGCAAATCAATCAATTTAACTTTGACGATTTCCAGATGTGTCAGAATTTTATGCAAAAACACGTCCCGTCCATGTTTGTATTCGTTTAAAATCATAACTTAAGGAAATAAATGTGCACAATGTGCACTGCACATGTTGAGGAATTGTCTTTGTGTTTGAATATGAATACTCTAGTCTGTACTGTTCAATATAATATGAATACACTAGTCTGTACTGTTCAATATAATATGAATACTAGTCTGTACTGTTCAATATAATATGAATACACTAGTCTGTACTGTTCAATACATTATGAATACTCTAGTCTGTACTGTTCAATATATTATAACCATTTACATGAGTGCATAACTCACCATCTTCACGTATACAATAACACAGATCCAAACATTGAGACTGAAGTCTATCTCTTTGTTAGACATTCATTAGAAAGTAATAAAAACAGCTCCCCATTGGGCATTAAGAGATGATAAATGTTGGTCTCTGCCATGACCACTGGCAGAGAACAATTAGTTCAACTGTCCAGTCGACTAGAGATAGTTTGTGTGCAAATGTGGCCAGCTTCATATAAAGTACATCCTCATCAATAAACAGAGTTGTATGTCCATTCTGAAGCTCAATGCCATGTGATTTGTTAGATTGTCATTAGATTATCTACTGCCATATGGGAATGTTATTCTGTCATAGATTTTCAACTGTCACAGGGGAATGTTTGTTATTACCAAATTACCAAAATATCAATGGTCGCGTGGGATGTTAAATTTTCATCACAAAATCAAATGTCATATGTGATGTTATGTTTTTCATTAAATAACTAAATGTCATATGGGATGTTATGTTATCTTAAAAAAAACAATGGTCATATGAGATGTTAAATTGTCATCACATTTTCTAAATGTCATATGGAATGTTATATTGTCATCACATAACTAACCAAATATCATATGGGATGTTATATTGTCATCACATAACCAATCGTCAAATGGGATGTTAAATTGTGATCACAACCAAGTTTCACATGGGATGTTATATTGTCATCACATAACCAAGTTTCATATGGGATGTTATATTGTCATCACATAGCCAATCATCAAATGGGTTATAAAATTGTTATCACGTCAATTGTCACTGGTCATAAGAAAATGTTCGCTTCATTGTGTGGTTTTTTTCCTTCGTTTTGATTCCCGGTATTTGTTTTTAAACATCCGCAATTATTTTTTCTCTAAACAATTTGTCCCTTTTTTTCAGTTAATTGAACATTGTGTCGGACTCAGTCTAGCGGAACAATCAAAACATTGATTTTTGTTTTCTTTTTTGGGAGAGGGGAGATGGCGAGAGAATTTTTTCAAATATTTAAATATATCACAGATCTAGCAGTCATAGACATCAATCTGTTCCACTGTGATGTGAGAAGTCCCTGTAAGGATGAGATCAAATTCACCAAAAGATCCTGTAAACCACTAATGGGACGGTTTTTATGGTGCCCTTCTTTCATCACCACCATAGCCGATAGTGCAATGTCCATGGAGGCACCACGGAGATATAGCCGGGGAGATCGAACCAGGTACCTTCAGGTCGACAGTCGAGCGCTTTACCGACCATCCGTCCCACGTTCCACTGAGAAGTAGAAACATTGAATGAACAAAATGACCAACTTGGCTACAGTGGATAAATTTTATAGCCCTGATTAACGTTACAATGGTAGTTTTCAAAGATATACAAAAATATTTTTTTAAATAATTTTTAAAAGGCTTGAGTTAAAAACAGGTAAAATAATCTCTTTGGTTTGGATTATAAAAAATATTTTGAAATTAATTATATTGACTACAGTAAAATTGTGAACGCCAGAATGGATCCGCTCTTACTAGCAATGGTGGAGTTGGCAAGACGTACAATTAATGTTTAAAATCGTAAATTCAATTCATTAACACAAGAGTTACTATTTTTGGTGAATTTTTCGCAACCAGCAAAAAATGCTGGGGGGGGGGGGCTCACATATAGAAAAAAATGCTGGGGGCTCACATATAGAAAAAAGACAGTTTGACAGTCTTTTTAGTAACTCTCATATTAAAATATGTATTGATGATTTGGTCTGGGAGGATCAAATACCCTGCCCCCAGTTTGCCGCCACTGTGTGTTACCTTTGCTGCACTGCTTGGGCTATGTAAGGTCGTAATGGGGGAGAGAAATTAAAGGAATCTATCTGAGTCGTAGTTACTGATTCTCTATTGGATAAAGTAGATCAGTGATTCCCTCAGTTTGTGTCGTTATAAAGCAGATCAGTGATTCACTCAGTTTGTGTCGTTATAAAGTAGATCAGTGATTCCCTCAGTTTGTGTCGTTATAAAACAGATCAGTGATTCACTCAGTTTGTGTTATAAAACAGATCAGTGAGTCCCTCAGTTAGTGTCGTTATAAAGCAGATCAGTGATTCACTCAGTCTGTGTTGTTATATTAGAATCCAGTGATTCCCTCAGTTTGTGTGTCGTTATAAAGCAGATCAGTGATTCACTCAGTTTGTGTCGTTATAAAGCAGTTCAGTGATTCACTCAGTTTGTGTCGTTATAAAGCAGATTAGTGATTCCCTCAGTTTGTGTCGTTATAAAGCAGATCAGTGAGTCCCTCAGTTGGTATTATAAAGCAGATCAGTGATTCACTCAGTCTGTGTCGTTATAAAGTAGATCAGTGATTCCCTCAGTTTGTGTCGTTATAAAGCAGATCAGTGATTCACTCAGTTTGTGTCGTTATAAAGCAGTTCAGTGATTCACTCAGTTTGTATCGTTATAAAGCAGATTAGTGATTCCCTCAGTTTGTGTCGTTATAAAGTAGATCAGTGATTCCCTCAGTTTGTGTCGTTATAAAGCAGATCAGTGATTCACTCAGTTTGTGTCGTTATAAAGCAGATCAGTGATTCCCTCAGTTTGTGTCGTTATAAAGTAGATCAGTAATTCCGTCAGTTTGTGTCGTTATAAAGCAGATCAGTGATTCACTCAGTTTGTGTCGTTATAAAGCAGATCAGTGATTCACTCAGTTTGTGTCGTTATAAAGTAGATCAGTGATTCCCTCAGTTTGTGTCGTTATAAAGCAGATCAGTGATTCCCTCAGTTTGTGTCGTTATAAAGCAGATCAGTGATTCCCTCAGTTTGTGTCGTTATAAACTAGATCAGTGATTCCCTCAGTTTGTGTCATTTACTCAGCAGATCAGTGATTCACTCGGTTGTCGTTATAAAGTAGATCAGTGATTCCCTCAGTTTGTGTCGTTATAAAGCAGATCAGTGATTCCCTCAGTTTGTGTCGTTGCCGAAGCAGATCAGTGATTTACTTAGTTTGTGTCGTTATAAAGTGAATCCAGTGATTCACTCAGTTTGTGTCGTTATAAAGCAGATCAGTGATTCCCTCAGTTTGTGTCGTTATAAAGCAGATCAGTGATTCCCTCAGTTTGTGTCGTTATAAGATCAGTGATTCACTCATTTTGTGTCGTTATAAAGCAGATCATTGATTCACTCAGTTTGTGTCGTTATAAAGCAGATCAGTGATTCATTCGGTTATGTCGCTGAAATTATAAATGAAGCAGATTGACCATTGTGACTGTACATCCAGTAAAATAAACCATAAACATTTTCTTTATCTCAGAAGTATAAGAATGTAATCATGCATAATGATTACTTGATTACAGGAGTCTAGTATCATATTCTGACATTGGAAGTTCCCGCTCATAATGCCAATCTACCTCAGGGAATCTTTCTATATATAGATAAACATAGCTCACATTCACATAGATCACATTCACACAGCTCACATTCATAGCTTACATTCACATAGCTTACATTCACATAGCTTACATTCACACAGCTCACATTCACATAGCTTACATTCACGCAACACATTCACATAGCTCACATTCACATAGCACATTCACATGGCCACATTCACATAGATCTCATTCACATAGCTCCATTCACATAGCTCACATTCACATAGCTTACATTCACATAGCTTACATTCACAGCTTACATTCACGTAGCTTACATTCACGTAACACATTCACGTAGCTTACATTCACACATCTCACATTTACATAGCTCACATTCACATAGTCATAAATATAAATTCGTATAGCTAGAGTCATAATTTCTCCAAAGAATTCTACAGGTTGACTGGCATGGAGGTACCACGGTGTACATTAGGAAAATGGAGTCGCAGTGAGTAGAACCCACAGTCTACTCCATTACTTGCAGGTGACCCACCCATTCACTGACACCGAGCTATCGGGAACTATTTATTGCTCCAGAAATTGGACACCCCGCACCCGGCAGAGGCCCTGCAACTTACGGCTGGCTTATCACTATCAGTCATGGCTCTTGTCACAGGCTTGAAGAGGGGTCTCGCCAGCATCCGTTAAATTGGGCCCGCAACTCGTAAGGCGTGCCCTGGTTAGTTACAGATTCTACTTCGCTGTTTATCATGCAAATAATAGATGAATCAACTACCATTACTTACATTATATTCTAGTTCGATTATAAAATTATTTGAAATATCAAGAAATTTAGTTTTATCCGAATGTTGCCAAGATCCTATTAATAAAGAATTCGTTGCATCCATTTTAATTTTTTTAAAAACATCATAAGGGTGAATTAATTTAATAAGCACTCTTAGTAGATATTACATTTAAAAACAAGACATTGTGTTTATGTCAACTTATCGAAATTAACAATTATCATAACTGCCATAACTCATGCAAGTGTCTGGAGACATTTACAAATTAAAATAAATACCGTGTTGCATGTCCAATTTTACCGGATTAAAATGAAAACATAAATTCAAAAAGGGATTTTGAGAAAAACAAGCAATTTAAGCCTGTACCGTTTTCGGACACAAGGACGTTTTAGAGCATTTTCGTGGTATGGGATAAAATGAGAGGAAGTAAGTGTTTAATAACTGTTACAAAAATAATGTGGAGTTGCCCTTTGTACGCACCTTTGTTAATATAGCTTATATAGTAAAAAAAACGGTACCCAACGAAGCACTAGTATTCGCCCCTCAGAGGTCAGATCGCGAAATGATGTACACATGGCAGGACAAGACCTACAAAATGATATAGCCATCATGGATCTAGGATTTATGGTTGTTGAGATCTAGGGTGATGACGGACAGACAGACAGACAAAACAGGGACAATAGAGCTTTTTTTCGAAAATGCTCTAAAAATCAGCTGAAGTCAAAGTAGGTCAAATGAATCGTTTGTTTAGATATATAGAACAGACGCCATATTGGTTAAATGCAGTAAACAATTGGCAGAGTTAATGACCCGTCATTTGTCACGCATGACTTGTCAGCCCGCGAAGTCATCATATTTACAAGATTATCGGTTATATTCTCCTTCAGGTAGAACAAATTAGTCGATAAAGAATAAAATATGTTGTTTGCTTTTTTTTTTTAACTTTCTTTTGCTGTCATCTTGACAAGACTTCCCATCGACCCACACCTTCCACACAAGCGCACATCCCAGGGTCTAGAGACAGCGTCAACGAGTGTAGGCAAATTAATATTCCATTAATGTCACGTGATTACTTCTACTGTGATATGTTGAGGTCAGTAGATCTCAGAGTGGACGGCTGGACCTAATGACGTCATCGAAAATAATAATAATTGTATGGTGATAGAACGACGCACACAACTGAATTAGTGAATTAAAGATAGACAGACAGACTTGTAGATAGATTGACATAAATGGATTTTATATATATATATATATATATATATATATATAAAGAGAGAGAGAGAGACAGAGAGAGACAGAGTGAGAGATAGATATAGATATAGATAGATAGATAGATAGATGAATAGATAGATAGATAGATAGATAGATAGATAGATGAATAGATAGATAGATAGATAGATAGATAGATAGATCGATAGATAGATAGATAGATAGATAGATAGATAGATAGATAGATAGATAGATAGATAGATAGATAGATAGATAGATAGATAGATAGATAGATAGATAGATAGATAGATATAGACATGCATACATACATATATATATACACATACATACATACAAACATACATGTATACATACATACTTACATACATACATACATACATTGTATGTGAAATATAACATCCATATAATCTTTTAAATGTAACAATGATTATATAAATTCAACAGACTTTCAACACAGCATACTGAGCTTCGCTACTCCCCAAGTTACTTTGCTCCAGTGTACACAAAGTAATTATATGTGAAGCTAGTGGTAACACTGTCATTTGTTTTACCCATTTTGTTCATTATGAGAAATTATTTTTCGGAGCACATTTTTGTTTCTCATTTGAAACGAAGTAATCTATGTATCCATAATTTTTTTCCCTGAATACATGATTGACTAACCCATTACGGAATGTGATTTCTGTCCTTTTTTTTTTTTCAAAGGCATAAGTAGGGAGTTGGTGTGTCGTGTGTTTTAGGGAGTTGGGTGTGTCGTGTGTGAACACTCACCAGTCGCTCTACTCCCACCCCTTACACCTCCTTAAATCATTTCTATCTATTTCACTCCAGTTCTTAAATCATTTCTATCTATTTCACTCAACAGTTCTTAAATCATTTCTATCTATTTCACTCAACAGTTCACCCAAAACATCATTTCTATCTATTTCACTCAACAGTTCTTAAATCATTTCTATCTATTTCACTCAACAGTTCTTAAATCATTTCTATCTATCTCACTCAACAGTTCTGGCCACAGATGACCTCCTTCAATCAAAAACTTTATGGGAGCGAGACGGATCTGGATGCCACCGTGCGGTTAAATAAAGCTTTATAGACCTGGTCGTTTGAAATCCTCCATAATCATATATCGAGAACAAAGAAGAAGAAGAACAGTTATTAAACCATTTCTATCTATTTTATCAGCAGTTCTTAAACCGTTTCTATCTATTTCACTCAACAGTTCTTAAATCATTTCTATCTATTTCACTCAACAGTTCACCAAATTATTGCAGTTTTATTTTTTTAAAAACACTTCCTTGATCATTTTTTTATCCAAATGTTCATCAACATCTTGATTAGTTAAATCAGCGAACCCCTTAAGGTGTAATTAAAAGATGTATAACTAAATCACAGAATAATATATATATATATATATATATATATATATATATATATATATAATAGCGATTTGGGTTCTGCGTTAAATCGAAAGTAAAGAATGAATACAATAGTATTCCAGTTTAAAATACAATCATGAAAAAATCGGATCTTCCTGAAACCAAAAAATAACCTAGCCTACCGATCAGCCTAAGGGGATATAACTCTAGCCAAAGGTTTTGCAAGGGTACAAATAGTTACATATTTTACTGGTTACAAACAGTGGCAACAACCGGGAGGGGGCTTGAGCCACCCCCCCCTCAGGACGGAAATCATCAATACATATTTTACTATATAAAGTTACTAAAAAGACTGTCAAACCATCTTTTTTCAATATGTGAACGCCCCCCCAGCATTTTTTGCTGGTTGCGTCACTGGTTATAAAGACAATATTTATCAAAAGAATATTATGTACATTTAACGTGTTTGTTAATATATATCGCTGGGTACAAATGACATATTTATAAAAAATCAAATTATACAATCAACGTTTCTATCATAAATCACTAAATGCGCAGAAAGATAAATCAACAAATCATTATGTACAATCAGCAATATCGATACTGTGTACAATCAGCAAACTGAGTGATGCCGTCCCTGTGTACAATCCACATATATCAGTGGTCCCCCAACCTTTTTCTCGCCGTGGACCAGTCGACGTTTGATCAGTTCACCATGACCCTGGGAATGGGGAACGAAGTTGATTATTTAGGTATCCACAAACCAAAGCGAATTTCGCGTATCTGAGCAGGTCGCGTAATTCGCCCTCTTTCGCGGCAATGTATTTATATGGAGATGCTCAAACGGAGAATTTCCGCGACGGTGCAGAGAATTTCGCGGCATCGCTTCTTGCATAGTTTTTTCGCGTTTCGCGGTGTAAACAATCCAATGGCTGCCTAGAAACATCGACTCAAGTAGAAAATCAAGGTTAAAATTGATATAAATGTCTTAAAATTAACAATTAAGACTTACATTTATATAGAAACATGAATTATATCAAATTATACCAAAAAGTGTTTTTTTCACTTTTTACTTGTAAAATACAATAACTGTAGAAAATGGATAATAAGAAGAAAATGTCTGCCAACGTCTTCAACAAAAAAAAAGAACATTAAAAAAATCATTATTTCCGGTCGGCTAACGCACACTTTCGCTAACCTAGGTCTAGCGAGGGTTTTTCGCGCTTAGAAAAATCTCACGTGAGAAATAGCGCAGCGGAAAGTTTCGCTTTGGTTTGTGGATACCTTTATAGTTTAGATTGTTTGATTTACACCAATTACTGCCGCTCACAGCCGCTCAGTTATAGGTTAACTTCGTCCGCGGAAATACACAGCAGTAAATAAGAAAAGGAAAAAAAAAAGTTATGTTTTCGCGGCCCAGTGCTATTTGATCCACGGACCGGTACCGGTCTGAAGGCCCGTGGGCTGGCAAACACTGACATAAATAATTGGCCATGTTGAATCTCGAGTGTCGCCATGGAGACACGTAACATTTAGCTATGCGGAGCGCAGGGAAAAAAAAATCCATATTTGTAAATAATTTAAGCACTTCTCCATCAAAAATAAGTCAGAAATGCGCATCATCATTAATCCAAAAATATTTATCGTCTGCTGTGATAAAAAAAGTCATATCAAAATATTAACATTATATGTTATGAATAAATTTTAATAAATTTACGGCTAGAGACTTTGTTTCGTTCAAGTAACAGGTGTGTTGTTTTAAGGAACTGATTTATAAATTCACCATTTTAAAGTGGTCGAGTGGTGTAGAGCGCTTAGCTGTCCCGAACGTAGAGATTTTCGGGATCGAATCTCAGAACCTTGGGACTTTTTCAGGTCCTGCTGAATGTCCCCAAGTCCATAACTATATATATATATATATATATATATATATATATATATATATATATATATATATATATATATATTAAAGGGTGGTCCAAAAATTTTTCGATTTTTCTAAATTTAAGGCCTGCATTATGTTCTGCCAGAAACAAAAGAGGTTTTCAGAAAAAATGAATTCAATCATTAATGTTAGGGGTTGCGCAAAGGCAATGAAAACATCGATTTGGTACTAAATAGTAATTTAATGGTTTATGTTAATTGTTTAGTGTTAAACATGAAATAACAACCTCAAAACAAATAAAATAATAGAATGCAACAGAGCAAAGTGTTTACTATATATGGACGTCATATTCACTGACTGCTTTTTGCCAGTCCATTAGCCACTGTGGTCTTCGTTGCATCCGATATAATCGTCGGTGTTCTTGCAGCACCTTAAGGAAGAATTACTTCAACCTTTTCTGCATGTTTTTATTTATTGTTGTTGCTCCATGTTTCAGAGGACATTTCCAGGAATGAATATGGCACACCAAGAATGGAGAGAAAATGCCTTTGTATTGTTTGTAACAAAGAAGCTGATGGGCTGGTCTGCATAGAATCCATTGGAATCAAGACGCTGAGATCGATTTGTAGATCCAGGTTTTTCTTGCATATTTTTAAGCATCTGAACCTTTTTGTAGGATCAATATTTTCATAAAAAAAGCAGGAGCCTACTGTAATTTTACTTAGATACCATATATGTCGACTGAAAGCTTTTATTGCTGCTTTTCCAATAACTGAATTAACGGAGTTATATTTTTCTAAATCCTTCATATATTGTAGGTCATTTAATGGCACCCTTGCTGGCTGTGGGGCTTGAAACCACAGTTTCATATAATTACTGAAACAAAACAGAGGAACTGAAACAGTCCTTGTTCTTCAGAAGGCCTCACCTTAAACTGCTTCTTAAACATCCACATCTTATAGTAATAAATTATTCTTGCCATCCAACGTATGTGTACAGCTCCTGGGGCATGGATAGATCCACGTGGTGGTGTTCCTCCAAGAAATATGACAGCAAGTTCAAAAATTCTCTGTAATCATCTCGTGAGTGACGAATTTGAAGATTGTCATTTGCAAACTGCAATGTGCTCTCTTTGAAAAGGTCTACTTCCAGTCATCCCATCTGCAGTATCATAGGATCCCTTCTCACAAATGCCACTGCTCTTTAAATCGTTTGAAAAGTGAAATATCGGGTCCAGATGAGGGCCCACTTATTTTCAATACGGTGAACACTTTTTCCAGAACAATTTCCATCATATGGTGGCGGCAAGCAAGATGAATAAGACTTTTCAAACAGCTTTTCAATTAAAACACATGCCCCTTTGGAATCCCCAGTGTTACTTGCTGTTGTGTAAAAACTTATGCTACTACTTTCACAAATGTCCAAGACCTTTAGACATTCAACTACAGCTTGAGCTTGACTGTCACCTGTCCCTGAAGTCTCTGGTACACCTAGCAAGCACTCTATTCGCAGTCCTGTTACAATCACTGGCAATATCTCAACATTCTCCCTGGCTGTGAGATCTGGAAGCAATTTTCCATCCCAATGTACAGTTAATGGTACTTGTGGATCATACAATTCTTTAACTTCATGTGACCAAGAGAATGAGCTGCGCAGCTAGTAAATGGACTGCTGTACGATCACTAACTGGTGATCTATCTAATGATGCAGAAACTTCTTTGGACAGAACCAGACTTTATTCAGGTTCATCAATATTCGGGATAAAATGTGGTAAATGGAGAACATACCTAAATTTTCAGAGAGCTTGTGCAACCTCTAAATTTTCATCTGAAAATTATGAAATTTTATATTTCTGAGCACTTTTTTGTGGTAATCAAATGTAGAGGTTTAAATCAAAGAAAATATTTTCCTCTTTATTTTGGACCACCCTAATATATATATATATATATATATATATATATATATATATATATATATATATATATATATATATATATATATACGCAGACAGGGAGGGGGTGACAGAAGAATAGGCTACTGGTGGGAAAAAATAGGAACTGAGTGGGAGAAAAAATATGAACTGATGGGAGAAAAAATAGGAACTGATGGGAAAAAAATTGGAACTTGTGGGAGAAAAAATAAAGATTGGTGGGAGGAAAATAGTAACTGGTGGGAGAAAAAATAGGAACTGAGTGGGAGAAAAATAGGAACTGGTGGGAGAAAAATAGGAATTGGTGGGGAAAAATAGGAATTGGTGGGGGAATGCAACAGGGGAGAGCTGAGAAACAGAGTGTTGACAGGAAGGGAAGAGACCATTTGGAGTGGGCAGGAAGAAAATATTAACAAGCATTGTTGGAATGTGTTGATTTTTTGGGGCTCCCACACTTAACAGCATATTCCCAAGCAACCACTGCGCCACCTATGTTCTAGTACTAAGTGATTCGTCCATTGAGACACTGCAACTATGTTCTTGTACTACGTGATACGTCCGGTAGAGACACTACACCTAAGTGATACGTCCATTGAGACACTACACCTATGTTCTAGTACTAAATGATACGTCCATTGAGACACATACACCTATGTTCTAGTATTAAGTTATACAAACATTTTCAAT
Organism: Bulinus truncatus; assembly: GCA_021962125.1. Lineage (NCBI taxonomy): Eukaryota > Metazoa > Mollusca > Gastropoda > Planorbidae > Bulinus > Bulinus truncatus. Next base: position 5,379,328 of record JAGDYQ010000003.1, read on the forward strand.
AAATGGCACAGTTCCATGATGGTAGCTGTTCACATAATTTAACCTACAACATTACCTTAAAACAATAAATTACCGTAATTCACAAACACTTTACAGCTGCTATGTGTCTTATATGTCTGATTGTAGATGATATATAAATATATATATAATATATATATATATATATATATATATATATATATATATATATAAACATTGATTGTTAATACTGGCAATCCAGGGAATGGCTGAGATTCTAAGTGTTTTCACCATTTTTTTTTAACTCTTGAAAAAAAAAATTTCGCAAGAATTAAAAAAATATTTCCTGGGAAATACTTTGTAATCGCCTTTGTTAGCTTTGTGTGTGTGTGCGTGTTTGTGTGTGTCTGTGTGTGTGTGTGTGTCTGTGTGTGTAATCTCAAAGGTCTATTCTCTTTAATGATATTCCTACAGATCCATTATCGATTGAATAACCGTTTTAAATTAATATATAATAAACTTTGTTGAAGTCTAAAATTGGGTTTATTTTGATTTACACTTTTACTCTTGTCTGGGTGTTAGTTTTTTCCTCAAGTTGATTGACTAAAAACTTCTAAAAAAATTCTACAATCAATTTAATAGGTTTTGTTCTTTCTATTAATATTATAAATTGCCTTGTGTAAGGAATTAAACCCACTCCTCTATACTTTTCGTGTGAACAAAAAAAGATAAAAGAAAAAGATGGATGGATGGGACAGACGGACGGACAGACAGACAGACAGACCGACAAACAGACAGAAAGACAGATTAGATAGATTAGATAGATTAGATAGATAGATAGATAGATAGAGCAGACAAGCAGGCGTACGGACGGGTGGATGGATGAACGGACAGACATACTCTGACACCATACACACAATGAATACCTTATTCAACTCCATTGTGTCCGTCAACCTGTCATCTTCCTTCAAGTCTCATATAGAGACGTACTTCGAACAAATCAAACCTCGGCTGAACTGAAATGTTTCACTTTCACTGTATGTTAGTTGTAAGACAATTATGGTTTATTCTAGCTGTTTACACTTAGTATGAATCAAGTATAATCCACCAATCGCCGTGTGAGTTTAGAACACAATACTATTCAATACATCCATCTTGAAATATTGGCCAGCAACATATGACCATATATTCTTCACTGACTTCTTAAGTTGAACTGTTCTAGCAAGTATTGGCCATTTGAATGGTATTTGACTTTAATTATAAATGTCAATTTCAAAGGATCATAAATAACTACAACTAGTATAATAGTTCAACGATGTCATCGAACCTTGGTTTCACTGTGTAATGTTGATAGACCGGCGTACAACTAACTAAACGCAGGGCACCAACTTTGGAACTCACTTTGTGGCTGAGTTCCGTGGAGGTGGCAGGAAGCAACTCTTGTGAAAAAGCTACTGGTGTACTCTGAGAATAGCATCAAACTCGTGAACCGGTGGCTACAGGCGAGACCGTGACAGGGGAAAACTCACTTCGTTTTCTCTATTTATGTAGCTGTTTATCTTCTGATTTAGTTTTTCTATTTACCCATCTGATCATCTATACACTGCGTTTGTTTATGTATGAGCACCTCAGTGCCAACTGTCAGAATATCTTTATTTTTAGCTGTCTGTTGTTTTTGTTTTGTTTTGTTTTTAATTTGTAATTACCATATATATATACAAAGGGGTGGGGGGCTTATAATTTTAGTAACGAGGATTTATCCAAATAATTGTATGGTCTAAGGAATTTTCTTTTATTTTGTTTATATATATATATATCAAGGCCATGTGGTTTTTTTTTTTTTTTTTTTTTGGGGGGGGGGGGCTGTGCGGAGAGTTTTATATCAGAAAAAATTGGAACGCAATGATAAAAGTATATTTTATAATAAAATTTGATTTTTAGAATTAATTAGGGGGGGACTGCAGCCCCTCCCCTGGCTACAACCTTGATATATATATATATATATATATATATATATATATTTACAAAATATTATTTAAATATACTAAAAGGTAAATATTTCCTTAGACTTAGATCATAAAAATATTTTTAGTACCTATATTGACTAAAAAGTCTGACCGCCACTATTAAAAAATATTGTACTTTATCATGATTTAGTGAAAAATATTTAGATAATATACTTCTTAATGTTAACTCAATGGAGATCAGGATTTGGCCACCATTGTATGGTTTATCACTTTATGGTTTGTCACTTTATGGATTTGTCACTCTATGGTTTGTCAATTGAATGGTTTGTCAATTTATCGTTTGTCACTTTATGGTTTGTCACTTTATGGTTTTTGTCATATTTGTTTTGACCTATAAAATAACTTCATATTATGTCACATAAAAATTGTTTTCCTATACATCAAACACATTCTGTCACATAAATGTTGTTCGCCTATACATCAAACATATTCTGTCACATAAATGTTGTTCGCCTATACATCAAACACATTCTGTCACATAAATGTTGTTCGCCTATACATCAAACACATTCTGTCACATAAATGTTGTTTCTATACATCAAACACATTCTGTCACATAAATGTTATTCATACAACCACATCAGAAGCACATTCTGTCAGATAAATGTTGTTCAAACACGTTCTGTCACATAAATGTTGTTCACCTATACATCAAACACATTCTGTCACATAAATGTTGTTCGCCTATACATCAAACACATTCTGTCAGATAAATGTTGTTCAAGCACATCCTATCTGTAGAGTGGTCATCTGCTATAAAACATTCTATCTATATAAAGTGTGTTTAAAACATTCATCCTCAATGTGATTCCTATACATCAATACATTCATCAGATAAATGTTGTTCAATACTAATTTCTGTCCACATAAAGTGGTCATATTGATGTGATTAAGTCTATTGTGATCAGTCTTATTCAGTGTCATTCATCATGTCAGTCAATCATTATATCATTTGTTCATGCAGTGTTTCATGTCCCAGTTTGTTCCATTTATGTATGGATCATTTCACTTCAGTCAGTTTCATTTCATCATGTGAAGGTCAGTCCTCATCGACAGTCCTGTCACATATGGAAGTTAGTCTTCAGAAGTGATTGGAAGGTATATCATTGTCAGAAGATCTTTGTTTCATTATGGTGATCTTTATCCAGTGCAGTCATTGCTCTATGTTTCGTCCTCGTCAGATATCATTTCTGTCAGTTGAGTGAACATCATCATGGGTCAGTCAAATATCATCAGAGTCATTTTTTGTTTTCCAGTTTTCTGTTGTTTACCTCATTTCATGAGTACAGCAGTGAGTTGGGACTATATTATCAACTGCACCAAAAGTAATATCATGTAGAAATGTTAGCACTGTGTGAATGTTTGCTAAAAATAGATCACATTGCCTTTATTAACTGTGCAGAGATCAGATCATCTAGAAACTATAGCTCTGAGTAAAGCAATTCATTTGAATTATGAATGTAAATGAGGCTAAGTCAAAGCAGTGAAGAAGGGGGGTGTGAAGTAGACACTATTGTCACTTCACATGAGGCGCCCTGTTGGCCAGAAATACTATACATTTAGAATGTCATGAGACAGAAAAAATCTGTACAAAGCAGCTTGACAAACAGTTGATTTCCCCGAGTACCAACTGAATTGTACTGCGTGTTTGTGCGTGTTTGTGTGTGAGTGTCTGTGTGTGTGTATATGCATGTGTGTGTAATGTGTGAACTAGATGAATGTAGACATATGTGTATGTGTGTGTATATATGTATAGTTTGTAAATATGTATGTGTGTGTATATATGTGTGTGTGTGTATATATGTATGTATGTGTATATATGTATGCATGTCTATATATATGTATGTATGTGTATATGTATGTATGTGTATATATGTATGTATGTGTATATATATATGTATGTTTGTGTATATATGTATGTGTTTGTGTATATATGTATGTATGTATATATATATATATGTATGTATGTTTGTGTAAATATGTATGTGTGTGTATATATGTATGTATGTGTATATATGTATGTATGTGTATATATGTATGTGTGTGTATATATGTATGTATGTGTATATGTATGTATGTGTATATGTATGTATGTGTAATGTATAAACTTCATTAATGTAGGCTTTATTTGGAGAATAACATATATGTATAGCTGTGTTTAGGTACATATGGATGTACATTAGGGTGTCCCAAAAAAAATGAAGTTTTGAAATCTTGATGTCACCCACAGAATATGTCTGTATGGTAACAGTAGTTAACTTGCAAAATTTCAGCTCATTTGGACAATGTTTAGGGTCCCCCAAGAGGTTTAAAGTTCCAGATTTTGGTGTAAAATCATTCGCGGTCAAATCTAATACAGCGTTAATGTTGCGTATATCTGAAACTGATATTGTGGAGAAATAATATAGTCTAAGTTTGATGACGCAATTCGCTAGGCTCCGCCCACCGCAGTATCCATGGCATCATTCCGCCATCTTGAGTGTAAATATTGGGAGCTTTAGTGTATACGTCATTTGGTACAAATGACATTATATTAACTCGGTAGTTGGGAGCACATGCTTTGTTTTTATAGTTAGTCTAGCTGGGCATCGATGTAGATGGATGCATATTTACAGTTTGCTATTGTGCTCCTCCTGGATCTACCTTTATGTCAGTTCATGTTCAAGTATTAAATGATTGTTTGACGTTACTGGAGTTAACTTCGTGATTTGTGTTGTCTGATTTATTACACCTTCTACAAGCATCATCATTAAAAGTCGTAACATATATTTGGCACCTCCGACGTCGAACTGACTGACTTAGCTGGATTCAGGAGCAGCGGGTGGTCATTAAGACTCGTTGTAATTACCGGTTAAGTATTCATCGGTGAATTACGTGGCGGCCACCACCCCTGGGTGCGCGCCGTGAAAACTGTGTTCTGAAGTAGCCAACGTTACTGTTTGCTGAAGTGGCCAACGTTACTGTTTGCTGAAGTGGCCAACCCTATTGTTTGCTGAAGTGGCCGACGTTACTGTTTGCTCAGAGTGGCCAACCCTATTGTTTGCTGAAGTGGCCAACGTTACTGTTTGTAGTGGCCAACCCTATTGTTTGCTGAAGTGGCCGACGTTACTGTTTGCTGAAGTGGCCAACCCTATTGTTTGCTGAAGTGGCCAACGTTACTGTTTGCTGATGACCCAGCCCTATTGTTTGCTGAAGTGGCCGACGTTACTGTTTGCTGAAGTGGCCAACCCTATTGTTTGCTGAAGTGGCCAACGTTACTGTTTGCTGAAGTGGCCAACCCTAGTATTGCTGAAGTGGCCGACGTTACTGTTTGCTTTGAAGTGGCCAACCCTATTGTTTGCTGAAGTGGCCAACGTTACTGTTTGCTGAAGTGGCCAACCCTATTGTTTGCTGAAGTGGCCAACGTTACTGTTTGCTGAAGTGGCCAACCTATTGTTTTGCTGAAGTGGCCGACGTTACTGTTTGCTGAAGTGGCCAACCCTATTGTTTGCTGAAGTGGCCGACGTTACTGTTTGCTGAAGTGGCCAACCCTATTGTTGCTGAAGTGGCCAACGTTACTGTTTGCTGAGGTGGCCAACCCTAGCCGTTTGCTGAAGGGCCTACCTTGCTGCTACTGAAGAGGCCAACCCTACTGTTTGCTGAAGAAAGCCAACCTTGCCGTTTGCTGAAGAGGCCAACCTTGCTGTTTGCTGAAGAGGCCAGCACTGTTGCTGAAGTGGCCAACTTTACTGCTTAAAGTGGCCAGAGTTGTAATGTACTGACGGGGCCGACGTTACCGTGTGGCTGGGAATCACCTCCTCATCGTCAGAGGACCCCACCATAGGATCACCGAGGATCAACAAGGATCATCGAACATCGCGGACAGGGTCACCAAGGATCAACCCGTGTGTTAGTCAACCCCACATCGAACATCGCGGACCAGGATCACCGAGGATCAACCATCGAAGTCAAGGAACATAATTTACTATTGTGTATTTCTTTATATGTAAGTTGGCATATTTTTTATATATATTTATTACTAGAATATTGAAATCTGGTGTAATTGTTGTTTGTTGTTCTTGGTGGAATTCTGTATTTAATACAGTAGAGGTTAAAATAGGGTCCACCCTGAGCAGCCGAAACATTTAATTTGCTGGTTTTGAAAAGGAATATTGTATTTTGTTAGCCTTGTATGTTGATGACATAATAGAATATTTTTTTTGTGTATGATGTATAGTATCAAACATTTTCACTTATTAGTTATAATAGGTTTTGGTTACTGCCATGTCATCAATTTTAAATATTGTTGAAGCTGGTAAAGCACTTGGCCTTACAGGCCAAGAGTTACAAACCTGGGTATCTGTAGAGAGAGAGAGTGGAGGAAGAAAAACAGAGAGAGAGGGAAGAAAAACAGAGAGAGAGGAAGAAAGAAGAGGAAAAGGAACAGAGAGAGAGGGAAGAAGAGCCGCAGAACGGGAAATGAGGAGGAAGAAATCGCGAACGAAAGGGCGCGCTTAGAGTCTGAGAACAATAGACAGTTAGCTAACCCGGAGTTAACGGAGCAGGTGATAGAGTGACCACATCACTTAAATTACCTTGTTTTACAGAGGCGTTGACAGTATGGACACATACTTGTCTGGGTTTGAAATGCTAGCTACTAGCGCTGGTATGCCGAAGAATACATGGAGCCACGTCAATTTTAGGACCATAAGAGGTAAGCTCTGGATGTATGTTTGAAACTAAATGAAAATGAAATAAAAAATTATGATGTTCTGAAAGAATCGTGAGGAATTTATGGTAACACATGTGATGGTTACAGGGAAAAATTTAATAATATTCGCCCATCACGAGAGGAAGACCCCAATTTATTCATCACCAACCTTAGTTTGTTTTGATAGATGGGTGAAGCCTGTCTGGGGCGAAACAAAGAGTACCATGATTTAAGGGAACTGATTTTAGTAGATAGAACCCAATTAATGTGTGCCATAAAGATTTAGTGGCATTCTTGAAAGAAAAAGGGCCAAAAACTTTAGAAGATGTCACTGATTTATTGAGAAAGTATATAAGTCTGCACATCAGAAAAACCCATATCTAAGTTAGAACCGAATAAAAACAACCAGGATGTGCTGTGCTTTGCTAAAGCTGTACCATATCCTAACCGTGGCCGTAGCTTAAGTCCTGGGAACATAAATAGATTCAGTGACCGACATGACGGACAAATTATGTTTCTCATGGGAGAGCGGACATAGATCGCGAGACTGCAAAAGAGGGGAAATGGAGGTAGTGATGGTTATGTTATCTGTGTAACAGGAGGGGACATTATGCTGAATACATGATTGGGAAATAGTCAGGGAGAAAAGGACAACAGATAAGACATTGAAGCAAGAATAAGACAGAGACAAAGATGAGCAATGTTAGTTCAGGGGAGGTAATGGTTTACATTTTTACCCTGGGTTCGTTGGTGATGTACCTGTGAAGGTGCCACGTGACACTGAGACGTGCGTGTGTGTCCGTAGATCATTGGTGAAAGATAGTGAATGTCTATGTGCGTCATTTGATGGGACGGTACATGGAGACCCATAGCCACTATTAATCTTAGAAGTCCATTTTACACAGGGCTAGTTGAAGCATTAGTCATCGAGAAACCAACTTACGACGTTTTAGTGGGCAATATTGAGGGCGTAATGAGTGTGATCCCATGGAATTGGATAAATGGAAAAAACTTAATGATCCTACTAGAAACTGTAATGCTGTGACAAGGGCTCAGGCTAAGGAGGAAAAACTCCATAATCAGTCATCAATTAGTAGTACAGATAACTGCTTAATTAATACTCAGGAAGTAAAAATTATACAAAGGAAAGAGAATGTAGTCAACTTTCCTAATCCACACATGATTGACAATGTTAAATCTAGTGACATTCCTGTGGGTGAGATGTCTGACAGGATCACCATAGATGGAGAGAACTTTTACCGAACAGCATAATGACGTGTCATTATCAAAAATTAATCAACCGGGATAAAAAATCATTTAGAGATAGGGAAATCATTCAGTTAGAAAAAGGTGTTTGGGTTAGAAAGACACAGTACATGAATAAAACGGTGAATCAACTTATAGTCCCAATGAAATTATAGGAAATTAGTTCTTAGGACAGCCCACGATTCACCTTTAGCGGAGGTCATTTGGGGTTACTAGAACCAAATTATGAGATCTTGGAAAATTCTTTTGGCCCGGGGTTACCAGAGACGTAAAGAGATACGTTAGGACATGTGACCTGTGTCAATCAAGGGGCCCAAATGTACCAGGGGAAACCCCATTACAAACAACAAATCATAGTTCACAAAATTAGCTATTGATATAATTGGACCTATGCCAGTGCTGTCCAATAGAGGGCATCGCTTTATCTTAACGGTGGTGGATGTATGTTCCAGATAGGCGGTGCCTCTTAAATTCATAAGGGCTGAGGACATAGCACAGGCACTAATGGCTATTTTTTGTAGGACAGGCTTCCCAGATGTTATTTTATCTGACAGAGGTACTCAGTTTGTATCTGAATTAATCAACCATTTTACCTCTGTATTGGGGATCAAACAAATCTTTACATCGCCATATCATCCCCAAAGTAATGGAATTTGTGAGCGACTGAACGGCAGTATTAAAAAAATGATCAGTAAAGTGTCCTGATGACAATCCGGGAGACTGGGATCATGTTACCCTGTGTTGTTTGCGTATAGGGAAATTCCACAGGAAGCAATAGGATTTTCACCTTTTGAAATGGTGTACGGTGCGAATCCAAGGGGTCCACTGTCCTACTTAAGGACTTAATGATAAGGAAAGAGATTTATGCCCTGACGTAAGAACTGCCTATGAGCTAATTGATTACAAGACAGAGACTGACCTGTGATGTGGCTAGATAAATGTTTTAACCAAAAATAAAAGCACATTATTGAGGGTTAATAGGGACAGGAAACTCAGACATATTAGGCCAGGTGAGGATGTACTTGTTTTATTACCTGACAAGACCAATAGATTATTTATTAAGTGGCAAGGACCTTTTAAGGTTACTAGAAGAGGTGACAGACGTGGATTATGAAATTAATATTAGAAATAGGTTAAAGGTCTTTCATATAAACATGTTGAAAGTATATATGACCAATCAATTAAGTTCAGACCGCTGAGAGACAGGTTCAAAATTGTTTCATGTTAAGGGAGGAAGATGTACCTGACATGACATTCAGACATGTGGGGACCTGAGGTTGGAAACAAGGAAACATGGAGGATATAGCATTAAATAACTTAACTCATGACAAAGTGGTTAGTATTAAGACACTTTTGGGTGACTTTACAGATATTTTTTTCTGATAGACCGGGTAAAACTGATATAATACAACATGACATAAAGCTGTCGAAAAACAAGGTTATCCGTCAGAACCATACACCCTCTCATTACATCACCGCGACTATATCAAAGAAAGAGTTAGAAGGGTTACAGAAACAAGTTATCATAGACCATCAGAGTCACCATATGCAGCTCCCATAGTGTTAGTTAAGAAAAAGACAGGTGACATCAGACTGTGTGTAGACTATAGACAGTTAAATAAAATAGCTCTTATGGACTCGTATCCATGCTAATCCTGAGGAGTTAATGACCAGGCTAGCCAGAGCTAAATATTTTTCTAAACTGGATTTAGCAAGAGGGTATTGGCAAATACTGACCCCTGAAGCCAAACCATTGACTGCATTTATAACTCCATTTGGGTTGTTCCAATGGGTTCATGAGTTTTGGGCTAGTAAATGCACCAGCCACCTTTAATAGGATGATGGCCAAATTATTTTCCCAAAGACAAGACACTGTTTGCTACCTGGATGACATTTGTATTTTTCATGAGGACTGGGATAAACGTATTTAGGAGTCAAGAGAAATTTTACAGTTTTAAAAGAGACATAATTTAACCGTGAGACCGACTAAGGTAGATAGGACTGACGGAAGTAACTTTCCTAGGACATAAAAGTGGGAAATAATATAATAAAACCCATAGGTGAATCAGTGTCAAAGATATTAAATATTGAAAAACCGTCATCAAAGGAAACAGGTGCACCAGTCTTTTGGACTTATGCAATTTCTATCGGAGAATTTATTCCGAATTTCGCTCATATAATGGAACCTCTGGCTAATCTAACTAAAAGGGAGAGCCAAACAAAATCATCTGGTCTGATGAATGTCAGCAGGCCCTGGAGATTATTAAAACCGCCAACTCAGGGCCATATTAAAAGTTACCTGAAAAACATAGGTAAACAATTCGTTCTGGCCACAGATGCCTCGGCCGTTGCGATAGGGGGGCCCTGTTACAGAGCTACAATGGTGTTACACCCAGTGCTATATGTCCAGTCGTAAATTGACCTCACCAAGTTAAGATATGCCACAATAGAGAGGAGGATTAGCCATCACATGGTGCATTACAAAATTGGCAAGGTATCTGTTAGGTGCCCAATTTATTCTTCGGACTGACCATGCGCCGCTGGCATTTATAAATTCCAAAAAGCTGAGAATAAAAAGTAGCCAGATGGTCGCTCCTACTGCAGGATTTTAATTTTATCATCCAAGCTATACCTGGTAAAGAGAACGTTATTGCTGACACGTTATCACGTTGCATTTGAAATGAGCTTAAGTTCTCAACAAACCTGTGTCTAGCAGTAAATCTTGTGTACCGTAATGTTTATGTACATGTATTATATGTTTATATGATGACATGTTGCATGTATATGTTTATATGATGACATAATGATATTTAATAATAATTGATGATTATGATAAAAAAAAGAAGTCGCGAGAAAAAAAAAGAAGAATAACTAGTGACATGAAAAAAAAGTCACCTGAAAAAGATAATAGAAAAGATATACAAGTGACATGAAAGAAAAAAATTAACAAGTCACATGAAAAAAATATCTAATAAAATAATGAATATCAGTGACGAAAAAAAAAAAAAATTAAAATGATGAGAAATTTTAATTGAATTCAATATGTTTATACATATATGATTGATGATATTTATTATATTGTTTGCATGTATTGATTTATAATTCCATACAATATTGATTTGATAGTCATTGTATAATTTATTTTGTTGTTATGATGATTTAGGATATGTTCTATGATTGAACTTTGTTTCATGTGGCTTCCTTTTGTCGGTATTAGTATTGGGTTTTACATGATTACATCATGCTTAGGTAGAGGAAAATGTGGAGAAATAATATAGTCTAAGTTTGATGACGCAATCGTAGGCTCCGCCCACCGCAGTATCCATGGCGTCATTCCGCCATCTTGAGTGTAAATATTGGGAGCTTTAGTGTATACGTCATTTGGTACAAATGACGTATATTAACCGACAGTTGGGAGCACATGCTTTGTTTTATAGTCTAGCTTTGGGCATCGTGTAGATGGATGCATATTTACAGTTTGCTATTGTACTCCTCCTGGATCTACCTTTATGTCAGGTCATGTTCAAGTATTAAATGATTGTTTGACGTTACTTCACTGGAGTTAACTTCGTGATTTGTATTTGATTTATTACACCTTCTACAAGCATCATCATTAAAAGGATCCGTAACAGATATATTAAGTAACAAATTGATGCTTAGTATTGTTTATAATATTAAATGAAACAAAATATATAAATCTTGAATGGTTTATATTTTTAAATTTGAAATTTAAGTAAAAAATTATGAAAAACAAAAGTTTTATTCATTTTGTCAAGTTAATTCTTGAATCAATGTCAATCTGCTTGAAAAATAATAATAATAAGCAATGCAAATAAGCATTCCTGCTATTTATTTTGTACTTTGTACTGTAAGGTAGACAAATATTTAAAGTTCTTCAAATTTAAATTTAGCCAGCTGTTCTTTGATTACACTCTGCAAAATTTTTTCCGATGTTTTTCAACCACTTGGAGCAAAAATTGTGCTTTGTTCTTCATTCTTGGTGATACTGTCATTGAAATTTTGTATCAATGCTACGCTTCGCTCTCTGCAAAGTCATTGATACAAAGCCAGATTCATTACAAAATCTGCTGCAACTTTAAAAGATGGTGTGACCAAGGCTTCAGCAAGAACATCTGAAAACTGACATCAATGTTGGATGTTTCAAAAAATGTAGAAGCACGCAAATCAACAACACTTTTTGATAGTGTTTTTATGAGATGGAATACGTTCTGATTACATTGTCCGAACAAGGCCAGTTTTCTTAGTCCGACAAGGGTTTAAAATAACGCAAGCGTCGACAGTTCCAGACTCAAGTACCATGAGTGACGCACCATCATTTTTCAATCCAGTCGATCGAAGAACAGCATCATCATATTCGTATAAACCAACATCAACAAGATATCATTCACAGGTGCATCTGCAGTGGGCCTGCATGAAAACCATGATTGAAGATAAACACATATGGTAAACCGATTAAAGCGCTGATTACCTTGTAATTCTCGAGCTGTTAACTGAAAGATGGTTTCATTGCCTGCAAACAATAGATCGATTTTCAATGCATAGATTGCTTTCGCCACCACCTTGCCCTATGTAAGCACCAGGCCTTGCGAATGCTGACATCAACCTCAGCAACAGCTGACCAGCGAAGAAATTCAGTAATCATCACATGAATGACTGACCTCAAGTTGACATTTAATAAATTCTTTAATCGAATCAGATACGATTATCAAAGGGGCGGATCTGGCTTCCAGTGTGTGGTTTAATTCTGGCCATTTTTCTCGAAACCTCTTAAAACAAAATCTCTGGTCCAGTGGATGGTCCAAGACAAACATTGAATGCATGGAAGAATTAACTTCCAACATGTGATGACGGCATACCATTCATAATAGATTACGTCCCAGAATTTACTTCTAACAAATTACAAGCTCCATTGAGTCTTCGAGTATTGAAACCGTAGTGTCGAAGCACATGCCGATGACCATAGATTCGCACTTCCATGATTTGATATGTTCATATACTGCATCAGCAGCTTCCATCCTGACGGATGCTAACTTGGGAACACCAGAAGCTTTGTAGATGTCTGACAAGTGACGAAATATGACAAGGTAAATGTTCGCCCGTTGTTGGTTGGTAACATGTCCGGTAACATCGAACGGCTGCTTACCATCCCAATGTACAATTGATTTTGAGGGAATATGGTCTTCTTTTATACATGCTGCAGCTTGTTGATGACAAAGCTTGCGATGACGATGCATTGTGCTCTTGGAAATACTGTGTCAGATGTCAAGACACCAGCTTCGTTGAATGCGGATGCAAGTATCATTGTTGATTGCTAATGCTGGTGTTCGTTCTGTCCAGCACTGCAAGCAACATTTGGTGATATGTTGCCTGACAGTGTATGCTTAGTTTAAAAAAATAAATCTTCCAAAAATATGCACATTGTTTAAATTTTGCACATTAGGTATTTTATATGTTTCCACAGCATTTATTACATTTTTCTAATTAAGAATCACACAATTTCAACTCTAGTTAATGGTAGCAATGAGATAAATATAAGTATATTTAAACTTCATTTTATTCAACTATGGCATGCAAAAACTGCAAATTATTTGAGCCATGATTCGTCTGGATTTTTATGTTGGCCTAATACAGAATTTTAAAAGCTCTTGGGGGACCTCTAAATGTTGTTCAAATGAGCTACAACTTCACCAATTCACTCATTGTACCCAAGAGACACATTTCAGGGGGTGAGACACCAAAATTTAAAAAAAAAAATTTTTTTCGAGCATTTTTGGGACACCCTAATGTACATGTTGAGTATGTGATATGTACATGATGAGTATGTGCTATGTGCATGATGAGTATGTGCCTATGTGCATGATGAGTATGTGCTATGTGCATGATGAGTATGTGCTATGTGCATGATGAGTATTGCTATGTGCATGATGAGTGTGTACTATGTGCATGATGAGTGTACTATGTGCATGAGTATGTGCTATGTGCATGATGATGTGCTATGTGCATGATGAGTATGTGCTAGAATGAGTATATGCCATGTACATGATGAGTATGTGTTATGTACATGATGAGTATGTACTATGTGCATGTGGTCGAAGACCTATGAGTGAAAAAAAACTATTGTTTCCTGAATATGTCTTAATGTACAGATGACTAATTGTAGGTCAACACTAGTCTATATAATAAAATGACTATTCAACATAGACGTGTACAATATGTTTACCGCTACAATATAGGTGTGCATGTATATTATGTCGCTACAATAGGTGTGTATGTATATATTATGCACTACTATATAGGTGTGTATGTATATTATGTCGCTACAATATAGGTGTGTATGTATATTATGTCGCTACAATATAGGTGTGCAGGTATATTATGTCACTTCTAATATAGGTGTGTATGTATATTATGTCGCTACAATATAGGTGTGTATGTATATTATGTCGCTACAATATAGGTGTGTATGTATATTATGTCGTTACAATATGGGTGTACATGTATTATGTCGCTACAATATAGTGTGCATGTATATTATGTCGCTAAGTATGGGTGTGTATATCATGTATTCCGTTGTTAACACAGATCCACTCAATACTATGGACTTATTGTTTCACTTATTTGAAACCTTGTGTGTTGTAGGTTTAACTTATGTATACCATGTGAGTGATATTAGAAATATTTTTCAAAGTTTATAGCAAATCTTTATGTTTTGCTTTGTTCAGAGGAAACAGTAAATGTGTTGATTTAGCAGACTTGGTTTGTTATGAAAACCTATGTAACTAAATAAGTAACCCTATCGTGACCTCTAAACAATATCAAACAGACCCTCAAGTGATCTCACTAAACAATATCAAACTGACCCTATAATGACCTCACTCCAACAATATCAAACAGACCCTATAGTGACCTCATAAACAATGGCAAACTGACCCGATAGTGACTTCATTAAACAATATCAAACACACCCTATAATGACCTCACTAAACAACATCAAACACACCCTATAATGACCTCACTAAACAATATGGAACGAACCCTATAATGACCTCACTAAACAACATCAAACACACCCTATAATGACCTCAATAAACAATATCAAACAGACCTTATAATGACCTCACTAAACAATATCAAACAGACCTAATATGACCTCACTAAACAATATCCAACCAGACCCTATAATGACCTCACTAAACAATATCAAACAAACCTATAATGATCTCACTAAACAATATCAAACACACCCTCTAGTGATCTCACTAAATAATATCAAACAGACTCTATAATGACATCACTAAACAATATCAAATAGACCCTATAGTGAAATAAATAGAATATATTTAACATTATCTGGAATATGATTCTACACATGTTGAGACAATCTCTTCCACATGACTTGCAGACATGTTTGGAACTTTGTATGTCAATAGTTCAAACCTCTACGACCTGATCTCTGTGGTCACTGCTGGCGGGACTATGGGAAAGGTCAAGTTTGTCCCAGTAAATGTGGTAGGATAGATTCAATCCACAAACACAGCCCATATGTCGCTAATCTGTGTTCAATTACAGGATTATAGGCCAACGATAGAAAACATCTTCTTGACAGTTTTAGCTACAGAACGTGTTCTGACATTGTTTTTAGTTGGCTGAACAGTGGGTAGGTGTATTGACTGACTGAACAGTGGGTAGGTGTATTGACTGACTGAACAGTGGTGCAACATATTGACTGACTGAACAGTGGGTAGGCGTATTGACTGACTGGTGATGGTGGAGGCGTATTTGACTGACTGAACAGTGGGTAGGTGTATTGACTGACTGAACAGTGGGTAGGTGTATTGACTGACTGAAAGTGGGTAGGTGTATTGACTGACTGAACAGTGGGTAGGTGTATTGACTGACTGAACAGTGGGTAGGTGTATTGACTGACTGAACAGTGGGTAGGTGTATTGACTGACTGAACAGTGGGTAGGTGTATTGACTGACTGAACAGTGGGTAGGTGTATTGACTGACTAGTGGGTAGGTGTATTGACTGACTGAACAGTGGGTAGGTGTATTGACTGACTGAACAGTGGGTAGGTGTATTGACTGACTGAACAGTGGGTAGGTGTATTGACTGACTGAACGTGGGTAGGTGTATTGACTGACTGAACAGTGGGTAGGTGTATTGACTGACTGAACGGTGAATTTAGGTGTATTGACTGACTGAACAGTGGGTAGGTGTATTGACTGACTGAACAGTGGGTAGGTGTATTGACTGACTGAACGGTGGGTAGGTGCTTGATGACTGACTGAACAGTGGGTAGGTGTATTACACGGCTGACTGGTGAGTGGGTAGGTGTATTGATGACTGAACAGTGGGTAGGTGTATTGACTGACTGACATTTGTTTGAGGTACTAGATAACATAGATTGATGGCAACAGTGGCGTAGTAAAGGGCAAGAGGTGACATCATGCCCCAGGCGCTATTCACAAAGGGCGCCAAATGGTATATTTGGTTTTGAATGGGGAGCGCTAAAAGGTATAATGCCCCGGGCGCAGGATTAAGCTCGCTACGCCACTGGATACAATTAGATTCGTTGGGAATGAGTACCAGCAGGTATTGAATGTGTACGACTGGGAAATAGGTTATCGCCTCGTTTTCAACAAGGACAACTCTAAATATCAGAGAGTAAAGTTGCGCAGTGACTTGCTAATGAACGGACAATGTAAAACCCGTGGGGGAGAGGGAATAACGTAATAAAAGCAATAATTTAATATAAATAATAGCGGTGTGGGTTCTGCTTTAAATCGAAAGTGAGAATTAATATAACAGTATTCCAGTTTGAAATCGTCAAACTTAAACAATAGCGATAAAAATCATGAGAAAATCGGATCTGTCCGAAACCAAAAATAACCTAGCCTACTGATCAAATCTAAGAATAAAACTCTATGCAAATGTTTTGCAGGGTACAGCTAGTATAAAATACTAGTTAAAATAATCAAAACATCCCAACAATTCATCCATGTATTATTGCTTTAGAAATATTTTTTTATGTAAAAAAGATAGTAGTAGCAAATCAAATTGGATTTCACACAAAGCCGTTGATTGAGTTTCTAAATGTAAAAGACTAACTGTTTTTGACCGCTGTACGCTATTGAAATCTGACCTTCAATTGCCGGCACAAGAATCAATTCAGTAAACGGTTATGTTCACAGCGTAGGCTATAAGCCGTTTCCTCCAGCCATCCCAATGGGGCCCTGGGCTACCCAGTGTACCAGTTCTCCAACAACAACAACCACTTATACGATTGAAATGTAAATAATCAATCAGCCAGGGGACCCTATACACCAGGGGCCACTGGGCAAAATCCCGAACTTAACATTTATTTTGACCAGGATTCAAGAGAAAAATTTTATGAGAATAATGGTGGTCGGTGAATTAAAAGCTACTATTGTTGTGGTGGCTTTAAAGCCATTCTTGGGTACATGCGAACAAAACCACTGCATTGGATCACTAGCTAGCGAAGCCCGGTAGGTTTCTTCAGGGTGTCAAGTCTGTTGTGATACAATCATACAATGATAGTTTCGTATCAAGCATGTTGTGATACACTCATACAATGATAGTTTCGTATCAAGTCTGTTGTGATACACTCATACAATGATAGTTTCGTATCAAGTCTGTTGTGATACACTCATACAATGATAGTTTCATATCAAGTCTGTTGTGATACACTCATACAATGATAGTTTCGTATCAAGTCTGTTGTGATACACTCATACAATTATAGTTCGTATCAAGTCTGTTGTGATACAATCATACAATGATAGTTTCGTATCCTGTTGACTGTGATACACTCATACAATGATAGTTTCGTATCCTGTTGACTGTGATACACTCATACAATGATAGTTTCGTATCCTGTTGTTAATGATACACTCAGCCACAATGATAGTTTCGTATCCTGTTGACTGTGATACAATCATACAATGATAGTTTCGTATCCTGTTGACTGTGATACACTCATACAATGTTTATCCTGTTGACTGTGATACACTCATACAATGATAGTTTCGTATCCTGTTGACTGTGATACACTCATACAATGATAGTTTCGTATCAGGTCTGTTGTGGTACACTCATACAATGATAGTTTCGTGTCCTGTTGACTGTGATACACTCATACAATGATAGTTTCGTATCAAATCTGTTGTGATACACTCATACAATGATATTTTCATATCAGGTCTGTTGTGATACACTCATACAATGATATTTTCGTATCAGGTCTGTTGTGATACACTCATACAATAATAGTTTCGTATCCTGTTGACTGTATTACACTCATACAATGATAGTTTTCGTATCAAATCTGTTGTGATACACTCATACAATGAGAGTTTCGTATCAGGTCTGTTGTGATACATTCATACAATAATAGTTTCGTATCCTGTTGACTGTGATACACTCATACAATGATAGTTTCGTATCCTGTTGACTGAGATACATTTAATCAATGATAAGTTACGTGTCAAGTATAATGTGATACATTCAATTAATGATAAGTTACGTGTTATGTTGACTGTGCTACATTCAATCAATGATAAGTTATGTGTCACGTTGACTAAGATACATTCAATCAATGATAAGTTATGTGTCACGTTGACTGAGATACATTCAATCAATGATAAGTTATGTGTCACATTGACTGAGATACATTCAATCAATGATAAGTTATGTCCCGGCTGAATACATTCAATCAATGATAAGTTACGTGTCAAGTGTAATGTGATACATTCAATTAATGATAAGTTACGTGTCATGTTGACTGTGCTACATTCAATCAATGATAAGTTATATGTGTCACGTTGACTGAGATACATTCAATCAATGATAAGTTATGTGTCACGTTGACTGAGATACATTCAATCAATGATAAGTTATGTGTCACGTTGACTGAGATACATTCAATCAATGATAAGTTATGTGTCAAGTGTAATGTGATGCATTCAAAGTGTATCGACGTCAAGCCTATTTTCTCACTACTCCGTTACTAAAAGGTCCAGCGGTCGTGACATGTACCTTTGACTTTTGGGGTATTCAATCCAACACACTTGAACTCAGTACGATTCCAATCTGGCACGCGACGCAAAAATTGTGCCTACCTCCGGGCTAATAAAGCTTAAAAACACTTCTTGATAAAATATGTATGATGCCTTTAGGCGTTGTGCTAGCCAAACTATACTTTATTATGCAGTGGCTACAGAAATATATTATCTTCCTAGATGGCCCCTAAAGGTCTAAGTCAGTCTAAAGAGAACAATACTGTATGGGTTGTTTTAAGCCCCAGTCATGTTTCAAATGTTTCGTTTATCTATTAAAATTAGATATAAGCACTCCATCCTTACACTCTTGGTCCGGCACTTCTGTACAATTTGTGAACACATTGTGACTCGCAGTTGGAAAAATTAATGCCCATCCATATTCTTGACAAAGTTATGAGTGAAATAGATTCTAAGATTTATGAGGGTCACTGATTAACCCACTTGGTGGCCTAGATAGATAGATAGATAGATAGATAGATAGATAGATAGATAGATAGATAGATAGATAGATAGATAGATAGATAGATAGATAGATAGATAGATAGATAGATAGATAGATAGATAGATAGATAGATAGATAGATAGATAGTTTGTCAGTTGTTGCTCTCCAGACATTGAAAACAACATAGACCATGGACTCCATGTATTAACGACGTATTTCAACACGGTGACATCTAATTCTCTCTAATTCCATAACAGTTAACAAGCCGTTCAGATGTTGTTGAAGAGAACTTACGTTCCTTTTGGTCACAGCGGGCATTTCTATCAGATTTACCAGGGAAAATAAAAAAGAAAGCTTTGAATAAGTCAAGAAAACCATCCAACATGTACCAGGTGTGATACACAGTGTATACCCGGGATAACTACATTAACCAGATCTGTACAGACACAGTGAGGTGGTCAAATGAATGTGGGGAAACAAGCAATGAAAAGACAAAACTTTGTGACCAATAGGAAATGGGCGCTGGGATATGAGTTAGGGGCGGGGTGTGTGTTGAGGGGAGGGGGTTAACTGCTACAACCACAGATACAAATTAAATCTTTGACGACAGACGAGTTACTTCATCGGCTTGCTTCGGCCATTGTTAATTTGTTGCCACTGAAAAACTTACAATGGCTGCCAGACTTGAGTAACGCGACATGTGACAAGAGATTAATAAAATATAGGCAGAATATTTTTTCTGATTTTCCGTGGGGTGGGGGGGGTGGAGGGGAGGGTGGGGGAGTGAGAGATTTGAATGTCCAGGCATGTTATTGAATTTCTGAGGTGTATTGACAATATTGAACACGAAATATTCAGTCCAGGATATTGCCACTACTCGACTCTAGAGTCAAACTCAAGGTCAAATAAAATTTTGAATATGTGGATTGTGGGAGAAAGAAAAAGACAAAGGAGTGGTTTCATTTCGTTGTCATTGAATTTAAAACTGCATCTCAAACAGACAGGCAATACATTCGTTTTGAGTGGATTTCATTAGATGAGAATAGTAATGGTTAAAATAACGAGACCGGCAAGAAAATCGACAGAAAGATTAACTGTCAGATAGACCGGAAGTTAGACAGAAAGATAGATAAACTGTCAGAAAAACTGGAAGTTAGACAGAAAAAAGCGCAGACTGATAGAAAAATAGGGAAACAGAAAATAAAAAAACATGCAAGAAAAAACAGTCAGACAGGAAAAAGAAACTGGCATACAGACAGAAAAACAGACAGTTAAACAAAAAACAGACAGTTAAATAAAAAAACAGACAGTTAAACAGAAAAACAGAAGTTAAACAAAAAAACAGAACAGTTAAACAAAAAAACAGACAGTTAAACAGAAAAACAGACAGTTAAAAGAATAAAAACGGGCACATAGAGGACAGAGATATTGAGAAGCAGACAATTAAAGAAATAAGCACTTAGACAGACAAAATAGGCGGACAAACATAATAGCTGGATAGATTAAATAAAACAAACAGCACGGCATCAAGGGCAGAAAGACAAATAAAGGCCAGACAGACTTAACAAAAGTAACGGTCGAAGAATGTTAGGTCTGAAGTCCTAAGCTGTATACAGGGTGGAATTGGGCAAATTTTTTCTACTGAGGGCCACATTTAAAATTGATTTTATCAGCGGGCCGCATGTATATTTTGTCTACTTAATTACAATTTAAAACGTAGAAAAATATGAAGTAAAAGATAATTTGTCATTTTATTTCACATTCACACTCTATTACAAATGCACATTACATTTTAAAAATACAAACTAAATCAGCAGCTAATTTAGTAATAAGACTTTACTATTCATAATTATTTCAACAAAAGAACTGACTTGAACTTCTCCTTTCTAGTATAATCTACTTGTAGGTCAAACAGCTCTAATTAATATTCTGGA
This sequence comes from Bulinus truncatus, assembly GCA_021962125.1. Taxonomy (NCBI): domain Eukaryota; kingdom Metazoa; phylum Mollusca; class Gastropoda; family Planorbidae; genus Bulinus; species Bulinus truncatus. The sequence continues at coordinate 5,400,749 of JAGDYQ010000003.1, forward strand.
GCAAAAACTGATTTAATATCATTAGATTCAAATCAAATAGTCAGAATACAATTTCAAAAACTATAACCCAAAACTCCAAACAAAGAGAATCAACATCGACATAGGATCTGTAGTTGTACATGCAAACAGGCCGCATAATATACTCTGACGAGCCGCATGTGGCCCGCGGGCCGTAGTTTGCCCACCCCTGCTGTATACTAATGTGATATATGTTGATAAAAACTTATCACAGACAGAGGCAAATTTATCAAAGTGCACAATGGGTGCGCGCACAAAATCAAACTTAATGCCGCAAAACCCAATTTTATGCCCATGAATCCAACCTTAAGCCTAAAAATCCAACTTTATGCCCGCAAATCAACTTTACGCCCACAAAATCCAACTTTATGCCCACAAAATCCAACTTTATGACCACAAAATCCAACTTTATGACCAAAAAAATCAATAGCACCCACAAAATCCAACTTTATGCCCACAAAATCCAACTTTATGCCCACAAAAATCCAACTTTATACCCAAAATTCCAACTTTATGCCCACAAAATCCTACTTTTGCCCAAAAAATCCAACTTTATGACCACAAAAACCAACTTTATGCCCACAAAATCCAACTATATGCCCTTTTGATGACCATCTTTTTTTAAGGGCCCAATATTTTCTTCTGTCCAGGGCCTGCAACCAACATTAGTCCACTCCTGGTCAAATAATACTATTGGAGATCTCTTAACTGGCGTGTGGACCAATGAACATGGATGGCTGAACTCAGTCGATGGAAATAAAAGTTGAGGCATGTAAACAAACGACCGAACCAACAGACAAACACTTATCTCCCAACATTTATCTCATTGGCATAATGACCAGAATGGAGTTGTTCCACTGTATGAAACGAATCACCTAGACCAAAGCGAGTCAAGTAAGCACTCGCTCAGTGGACCAGTCGGAAACTGGGCACATTAAAGCTGGAATGTAATCCTAGAGTACAGCATGGGTGATTCGTGACGTCATGTGCCATACACCACCACACTGTGGGGGGGAGAGTGTCAAACTGTAGCGCACGTGACTAATGCTGTTGATCTGTATTACATAAATGAACTCATTTGTACATCGATCTGTTATAACAGGGTGGGGTGGGTGGGCAAACTGTTAGATTCGTGATCACAGTGGGTTCTTAATTTTGAAAAAAAAAAAAGGTAGCACCAAAGCAGATGAATAGAGTGCTTTTATGAATCAAAATATAAATTACTTGTGTCATGACATAAAATATTATGGAAGAAGGTAAAGTTTTCCAAATATCTTATCAGTGCACATGAGTGAAGCATTTGGAAAGTCACATTGAATTATTATATTATGATGAAAAGAAGTTTCAAATAATTTTGAAAATTGTAAAGCAAATACATTGGTAACAAAGAAAACAGAGAGTATTTTCAAAATGAAAACAAAAATTATTTTAAGAAATGTGTATGAAGTTTTTCAATCGAAATACTTTAAGTACAAGTACTTATTGAAAATAGTTTCCATTTTTTTTGGTCTATTGTTTAAGAAAAAGTTTGTTTATAAACATGAAAATCCTCTTACAATTATACACCCTGTCTTACGAGTTGTTACAATTATACACCCTGTCTTACGAGTTGTTACAATTATACACCTTGTCTCACGAGTTGTTACAATTATACACCCCTGTCTCACGAGTTGTTACAATTATACACCCCTGTCTTACGACGAAGAACAAAGATATCCCTGGTCCAAACTATTCATTAATCACTAACAGAGGTATAATGCAATATAGACATGTCATCAAGTATACATGCAATTGATAGAGGATGCAGAGAAATATATTGAAGTTCGCCACTTAAGAATCTTTACAGAAATAACTGACTGCTGATTACAGGCGTACAGATTTGAACTGACTGCTGATTACGGGCGTACAGTTGAATGCTGATTACAGGCGTACAGATGAATGCTGATTACAGGCGTACAGATGACTGCTGATTACAGGCGTAGAGATGACTACTTGATTACAGGCGTACAGATGAATGCTGATTACAGGCGTACAGATGACTGCTGATTACAGGCGTACAGATGACTGCTGATTACAGGCGTAGAGATGACTGCTGATTACAGGCGTACAGATCTGAGATGACTACTGATTACAGGCGTACAGATGACTGCTGATTACAGGCTTACAGATCTGAGTTGACTGCTGATTACAGGCGTACAGATCTGAGATGACTACTGATTACAGACGTACAGATGACTTCAGATTACAGGCGTACAGATGACTGCTGATTACAGGTGTACAAATCTGAGATGATCGCTGGTTACAGACTTGAGACGAATGGTTTTTACCTTGTAGTAATAGTTAAATTCATTGAATGATGAGTTCATCAAATGGCTGAAATGGGAGATAACTGAGCTCACACTGAGTGAAAGAGCTAATATTAACATTAACTGTAGCTATAGTAGCTAATGTTAACTGAGCTTACACTGAGTGAAAGAGCTAATATATTAACATTAACTGTAGCTATAGTAGCTAATGTTAACTGAGCTCACAGTGAGTAGAAAGCGGTATTAGAACTTGTAGCAGTGGTAGCAATAGTAGCAAAGTTCATATCCCGCCCCGCTACCACTAAAACGATTTGAATTAATTATTCACAGACTTTTTTTATCCTGTCATTCAAAAGAACGTGGAGCAGACGACAACTAAAGATAGTGAATGGTTCATGCTGGTCGCATCAACTTACAAGAAACATATGAGAAATATTTCAACAAGTTGGACCCCAGACAACTTTCTTACAATCTCTGTTCACTCAAGCGTGGAGACTCGGCAGATGAAATAGCTGGCTCCATGTTTGTGTGGCTCACACTAAATGGCATCATCAACAGGGCGAGCTATTTTCGCGATCTATACCGCCAATGTCAAGGTCAGCATCTGCTGTCACATTCCTCTCTCTCTCTCTCCTCCTGTTACATGGATTCAAGGTTACTAGGTTGGCTCTTGAATAAATTTAACCATATGGATATAATGGATCGAAACCTGTTCTTGCTTCGCAAAGCTCGTATACTAGGGCCACAACAAGTTTTTTATAACACAGGAATCCGTGTAAAGAAATAAATGAAACATGTATTAAAATTCTCTAAATCATGAAAATTAATATCTGTTGTTAACTTCAAATTTATTGTAAAGGTATTGCGACATAAAAGTCTAAGAACGTACATTTACATACTTACATCTCATACTATATATGAAGATGTATGTTTAATTATATATGTATATTTTGTTTGTTTTTGTTACCGATTTTTTTTAAAGTATTAAATGTGTAATTTTAACAAACAATATTTATATACAATTTAAACATATTGCGCTATAGTAGAGTAGTTGAATAGTATGAATTTATACTTATTTTTGTTACTTTGACTCTATAAAATCAGTGCATACTTTTGATCAAAAAGAGGAAAAAATGTTTCAATGGAGTGAATGTTGTACCTGGTGATAAATAAATAAATATACACATATTCGGTCGGGCAGGGACAGCATAACGCTTTTTGGGCCCCCCATGCAAAAACATATTTATCAGCCCCCGTCCCATTTTTTTATTGCGAGAATCTTAATAATTTTGCTAGCTAATTCCACAGGTCTATAGCGTGAAGTGTTTTAATCTGTATTTTAAATTGACTGAATATATGTATCTTGATCACTCGATTCTTTAAGGCTATTTTAGTAAAACTGATATAGTTTTTTATTTAATCATATTAGCTTTCAGTAACGTAATCTTCCCATATCACATTTGGTTGTTCACAACGTAAAATAAAAATTGGCAGAATAACAAACATCACACAGTGAATAATCAAATCAATTGATAATATTGAGGCACATTATGTGAGTATTAGTTTTGATACAAGTTGATATACCCGCACTTTAGCAGCGTATCTGTATCTTTTTTCTAAGTTGCTGTTCTAAGTTGCTGTTCTAAGCTGCTGTTCTAAAGAATAACCTAACTGGCCGGCCGCGGACCCTCCTAATCCAGTGTTCGATTTTAGAAAAAAAAAAACCAGTACCAGGGAGAAAAAAATGACTGCAGAGCCGGGGATAAATGTCTATGGTTTCATCCCCGGCAGGGATATATTATCTAAAGCAGAGCTGGGGATGACAGTTCTCGGTGCCGGGGATATCCCTGGCATTCCCGATGGTAAATCGAGCCCTGCCTCTAATACATACACCACTTCTATAGTACAGGTAGCTTTTAATTTGCTTGAACACAATAAAAATTGCCAGTCTATCGTACTACGCTGCTCTATTAAAGCAGGGATGGTTTATTGCGTGAACACAATAAAAATTGCCAGTCTATAGTACTAGGCTGCTCTTCTAAAGCAGGGATGGCTTATCGGCACTTTTTTTCCGACCCCCCGCCATGAACATAACTTGTTATAGCTGCTGTATAAAATAACTTAGAAGCTAAGCAATAAGTTGTAATTATGTTACAATTGTGCATTAGGGTTAGTACTTTTACATTTTTTCAGAATCTTATTTTACATGGCATTTTTTAATGAACAATTGTGAACAAAATATGAAAATAATATTAATTAATTTTTTACTCAAAAAAAATATTCCCCACCAACGCCATCTTGTGTTTACATATAAGAAGCGTTTTCAATAAAATTACTTCTTTATGGATTGCGCATTAACGAATATCTAATTACATTAATTGCATCAGGAACTTTATAAATTTATTTTTACCTCCATGTCTGAAACAAAATAAATAAAAAAAGTTTATTTTAAATTTAAAGTGCACTGTTTTAATGTATTATGCGTCTACTGCAACTTTACCAAAAATGGTAAAATCTTATGGACCTTTTGTTGGTAATTGTCACGAAAGGTCTGCTTGGAATTTGAAAAGTCTGCTTGGTTGATTTGGGAATATATTATTCTTCTGCTGATTTTATTCAATTGTAATCGTCTGCTTGTATTTAATTTTATAGGAAAGCAGATTTGTCAACAAATAAAGCTTGTAAAGTTTTAAAAATATTAAACGAACACTCTACCAATATTGAAGCTCTTTCGCAGTCAGGAGTATAAGGCAACCCATAAAGCAGAATTGTTGAAGTTGCAGTTTAAACAGCTTACACAATTTTGAATAGTACATACATTTTGACAGAAAAAGAATAGAAGGAAAAACAAGTAGTTTTACTGAAAAACGTTGAAAAAGAAATTCGATTAGCCATAATTGTTTCTGAAAAAATGGAAAAGCAGAGACAATATTTACAGCGAATAGCTGAATACAGACTATATTCATGTTTTCGAGTAATTATTAGCGATACAAGGAATACAAATTTTGGCAGCAAAAATGGTGTGGTACACAAGCTGCGAAATTACCGTCAACAGAACAGTGGACAAAATCCCTCAGTACATAGGCTGCCAGCTTCAAAGAAACGTCTAATCCAAACATTTCTTATCCATTTGTTGCTGAAATTAGCGCAAATTACGAGTCACTTAAAGAGTCACTTGATTCTCAAGATAGTAGTTCAGAAATCATGAGAAAATAAAGGATGGAAAGACTACATGAAGTTCTTACATCATTTGACGCAAATATTTCACTATTACGAATGAAGCGAAACCTTTCCAGTAATTCACTTCCAGAGACTGACAGCTTTAAGTAATGCTCGTTGGAATTCAAGTGCAGTAGCACTTCTGGCATTCGGAAAATAGAAGTGATAAATTTGAACTCGTGTGTACTTTCATAGCGAGGACATGCATGGTCCTGATTTATGGTTTTCCAGATCAAAAGGACTGGAAAATAGGGAAAGAAATTTTAGCACCTGCTTTGCATAGATACACTGAAGCAGAAGATGCTTCGCGAGGCACTGGGTCTGTGAAGATTAAGCAATACCTGGTATAGAACGAAGTAACTGCTATGCAGAAAGAGCTATACAAATAATGCAAGATATTGTTTGTTCCACGTTGTCAGGACTTCAAAGACACTATTAACTGTTTTATTCTCACTAATGATGAAGCATAAAACTTAATTTATGTTTCCTATGCTGTCCTTTATTATCATTTCATATTTTGGACATCTCTATACTCGTGCTCACATGCATTGCACTTGTTTTTATGTAACTTTCCATTACAGTGTGTTATATATATATTAATATATAATATCCGTTTCATGGTTTAGTGAGGAAGGTTTTCAAATATTTTCAGAAAAGTTTATTTGTGTCATAATTCACTCAGTAAGTCACCTTTTCTTGTCATGTAAATATGAGGTTACAAAAAAGTCATAACCTAGTGTGCATGTATGGGCCTATTCTGAACAAGTTTTCTTAATGTGTCATTTGCAAATAAAATGTACGAACTGTGTTATTAAATGTGTTTGTTCTAATAATTGTGCACAGAGCGCCGAAATAGTAATATTGACAACAGACATGGGCAATCTACGGCCTGGGAGAATATTAAGATGTGTATGGGGGGGGTGGAGGAGGGTTAGTGGCAAGTTAGCTTTGACTGGAGGAAGATGTGAAACAGGTCAGTCGTTGTGGTTCTAAAGGACTTGAATAGGTGTGTGTGTGTGTGTGTTCCTTCTCGGAATGGATATAGATAGAGTGGAGAGAAATGCCAACTGAACATTTATTAATATTATTATGATATACAATGATTGAGTGCATGACAGAGTGAATATAGCCATGAGCGTTTATATATTCGTTCAGTCACAATTCTGTTTATTAGTCGTTGTACTAACGCCGACACCGGACAGACAAACCTCTACGGCACACCCATTTGTTGATTTGGCTTATAAAAAAGACGAACATTTATTGCTGGCCAATAAAAAAAGACGAACATTTATTGCTGGCCAATAAAAAAGACGAACATTTATTGCTGGCCAATAAAAAAGGAGAACATTTATTGCTGACCAATAAAAAAAACATTTATTGCTGGCCAATAAAAAAGACGAACATTTATTGCTGGCCGAAAACAAAAAAGACGAACATTTATTGCTGGCCAATAAAAAGACGAACATTTATTGCTGGCCAATAAAAAGGAGAACATTTATTGCTGGCCAATAAAAGACTTGAACATTTATTGCTGGCCAATAAAAAAGGAGAACATTTATTGCTGGCCAATAAAAAAGACGAACATTTTATTGCTGGTCAATAAAAAAGACGAACATTTATTGCTGGCCTAATAAAAAAGAGGAACATTTATTGCTGGCCAATAAAAAGGAGAACATTTATTGCTGGTCAATAAAAAGAGGAACATTTATTGCTGGCCAATAAAAAAGGAGAACAACCGTGCCATCTGTTTCATACTTCAAGATGTTAGCACGTGTGATTTTAAATAAACGATGTACACACTTATCTAATAGTCCAAACTTATAATATGGGACACAGCCCCTGTGATGATCAATCTTGTATATGAAACACTGCATAGAACGTTTCGTGATCTAATATATGACGCTTAAGATTTCAGTGGAGAAACAGTTGCACTCTATGCTAACTTTTATTAAATAATCTATTATTCAAAGTGCTCAAGAATTGGCTTTGAGTCCTTTTTATTAAATAAATCATTTTTATCAGGAGAAAGGGATGAAATTAACAATATAGAAATTCAATAGAAAATAATTAATATGGCGATTGTCTTATGTCCATTGGTGCGGATCGTCATATGTGGCTTTATTCATAAAATAATAGTATAGCAAGAAAGTAGTAGCTCACTTATTATTATCGCGTTTTTTTTTCTTGATTTTTGCCCCCAACTCCCCCAATCCCACAAAGATGACGTTACTTGTAAACACCAACCACCGGCCCCTTCTGACCCAAAACAAGTTGACTCCAGTTCCATTGTTTCAAACCAATGGTCATGTCAATCCAACATGTAGCAAACGTCTGCAGATGTTCACTAATTGTATCATTCAAGGTCGTAAATTAGAATTAACAAATGACAATCCTATTGTTTCAAGGTCATATAGTTGCTATGATTTTAGCGTAAACGTGACCGTTTCTGTGTTCGGGTTTTTTCTTGCTTTTTTTATTCATGTCTGATCTATTTCTATTTACGTGTTGCGTTAAAAAAATTTTGACGCGTTAATCGTACCATAATAGTGCACTTTAATCAGCAGCACCAATTTTAACAAATTAATTTTGAACCTTTTATATATATAAAATTGTGTGCGCTATTCCGCATAATTTAAAATGGATTTTTTTCAGACAGTGGTACTTGACATTTGACTTCATATTCTATAGAATAAAAATGTTTTAAATCAGTAGTTCTCAAACTTTTACGACTTGCAACCCTTGAAGATACAATCACATTAACAATTAGAAAATAAAATTAAAAGAAATGAAAGCTAACTGTATTTATATAACTGTGTGTGTGAGTATATATATATATATATATATATATATATATATATATATATATATATATGTGTGTGTGTGTGTGTGTGTGTGTGTGTAACTGTAAATATATAAATGTATATAAATAAATGTGTGTATATATATATTAATATATCAACATTAAGTAATATTTAGGGATTTATGCCCCCCTCAACCTCCAGTTGTCGTCCCCACACTGAGAACCAATGATCTAAATGGATAAAAAATAGTGAACACATCAGGATTGATTGAAACCAATTCCGTTTATTTCATTGAATATAACAATTGCGGTATATTATTGTACTATGTATGTATGTATGTGTATATATATATATATATATATATATATATATATATATTGTCAATAACTCACACACACACATTGTATTCTACTCTTCCTCTACATGAGACTGTAGATCTAGCATATTCTTCTTCTCTATATATTATATTTGTCTGGTGGACTAACGCAGACAGAAAGCAGACATTCATGGCTCATTAATTCACTTTTACTCCATCCCCCCCCACCACCCTCCCCCTCTCATTTGTTATTGAACAGCCATTCTTATTATGATAGTAGAACGTGCCACGAGAGTCACAATATCCCATAATTTCTGTGTTGTTGTTACTGGTTCTTTTTTTTTTTTTTTTTTTTTTTTTTTTTTTCACGGTATTTTATTAGAATGTCACAATATCCTATTTCTGGGACTTGTATCAAATTAATATTGAATACAATATTTTTTCGACAGTGGTCGACAAAGTCAGCTACAGTTAAAAACTTCCCAAAAAGAAATGAAGAAAGCAAATGGAATATAAATTTGAGAATTAATTTGACTGAAAACAGTTGGATATCAACGACTTAACTGATTTTTTTCTTTGCACACAGTCATTATTAAATAGTTTACCGCTGATGTATATAAGAATGTGTATCTATTAATGATCTGTACAGGTGAGAGTGTATCTATTAATGATCTGTACAGGTGAGATGTGTATCTATTAATGATCTGTACAGGTGAGATGTGTATCTATTAATGATCTTTACAGGTGAGATGTGTATCTATTAATGATCTGTACAGGTGAGAGATGTGTGTATCGTAATGATCTGTACAGGTGAGATGTGTATCTATTAATGATCTTTACAGGTGAGATGTGGTGCCTATTAATGATCTTTACAGGTGAGATGTGTATCTATTAATGATCTGTACAGGTGAGATGTGTATCTATTAATGATCTGTACAGGTGAGATGTGTATCTATTAATGATCTGTAAAGGTGAGATGTGTATCTATTAATGATCTGTACAGGCGAGATGTGTATCTATTAATATCTTTACAGGCGAGATGTGTATCTATTAATGATCTTTACAGGTGAGATGTGTATCTATTAATGATCTGTGCAGGTGAGATGTGTATCTATTAATGATCTGTACTGGTGAGATGTGTATCTATTAATGATCTGTACAGGTGAGATGTGTCCTAATTTGAGCCTTCTCGCTAGTTTAGAACAGGTCCGAGATTTGAGAGCAATAGAACCTACAGAAAGTGAAATTAATTAAAAGCTTAAATAAATACAGGATTTGACTATTGATAAACAGTTGTTTTTTTAAACGTGTGACCTAGCCTAACTTTCAATGAATTCACAGCTCACTTCAAAATGATTTTTTTTTTTAAAAACACTGTTTCTTTGTAAGCCACTTTGAATTAAACACTGCAATGATGTTCATCTCGACAAATCTAATTTTATAAATGTAATATCCTCTGTGTAAGCATAAAAAAAGCCTTTCAAAGTGCATGCACCAACAAACAGACTTTGAAGTTGGTTAAATGTTGTAAATAATTTATCATCCACACCTTCAAAACACCCTTCATTTAAAGTTTTTCCTGCTACGTATTCCAAGACATCATCGCCATTGAGAATTCTTCTGACTTACAACACTGTGTTTGAAGTTACCGGAACCTAGGACCCTTTACCCACAGACACCCAAGTGATTAGCATCTCAATGACGCAATGCGCACGACCAGAATGGTTCAGAATATTTATCAACTCACATCTAGTAAATAACAAACTAGAAGTCCCGTTCAGGAGTCAACACAAGAATCTAATGAATCATTCATGTTGAATGTTTCAGACCATCATTATTGTTGTGTCTCCTGCCAGTTTATGGGTGAACCGTATCATGGCGATGTAAATCTCGGTAAAATAATTCGTCCCGTCTTTTACCAAATTATATTTTTATAGATAGATTGATAGACTGATGGAAAGAAAACAAGTTGTTCATAAAAGAGGAGACATATAGAGGTGGTATAGAGAATTATAGATAAGATTTTCAATTGATAGATAGATAGATAGATAGATAGATAGATAGATAGATAGATAGATAGATAGATAGATAGATAGATAGATAGATAGATAGATAGATAGATAGATAGATAGATAGATAGATAGATAGATAGATTTAGGACTACTTCAAATCATACTATATTATGTATATAAAGTTATCTGCTTACAAGTAACAAAGAATGTCCTGGCATTTAAAATTATAATCCTGAATTTACTAGTGTTAGCAACCCTGTATCTCTCAAACTAACTTCATGATAATTACAAACAGCTTTTTTTCTCTAAAGCGTTATTTTACTACCAATACCCATGCAATTTTCTACTACAGAGCTAAAAATCTTCACCAAACTAATTTTCTTAAGGTTCCTGTGGTCTAACATGATCTTTGTCGTCTGGATTCTTCTGCCTAAGGAAGAGAAAAATAACTTCCTTTATCTTCAAGTCAATACACTTATGTCCATAATGTGGTTTGTCGGTCATATCTCATGTCGCTTCGTCCTATTGAATTTCCTGTTTCCATTCCCCTCTCATGGACAATTTTTTTTTTCTTTTTTATTAAGACGCTATTGTAATGTTATAACTTTTGTAACTATCGACTTGACTTATCACTATATATAAGGACAGCATAAGTAAGTAATTAGAAAAGAAAGTTAGAAGCCGAATTGAACTTGGGCGCATGCCACAGGCCAGCAGGTCAAAGTCAGCAGGGGGCACCAATACCCATCAAGGGGGTAATTTTACCTTTTTTATTTTCCTCCTTTTCTTCTTTTAAGCGGGAGGAGCACTTCACACCTAGCGAGGGCACTAAGGGGCCGTGCCCCGCTTGGCTATGGGGCTGGCGTGCCACCAGCTGCCTCTGTGCTGTGAAATGGCATAATGAAGTATTTATTTTTACTTTTCGGTTCATTTTATAAAAGCTAATTTTTTTAATGCTTCGTTTTGATTTTAACATGGAGAGAATTAATTACTGTTTAAACGAACAATCCTAAATTATTAGCGTTGATGGGTAAAACGTATTTTGTGACTATGAAAAGTAGGTCTTTTCTGCACATAAGGTAGGTAGCATATTAGGTAGGTGGCATAGGCAAGTGGCATAAATTAGCACCCATATCTTTACCTAATGGTGTTTAGTTTGGTTTTTGGTTCGTTGGTTGGTTCGGTTGGTTTGGTTGGTTGGTTTGATTGGTTGAATTAGTTGGTTTGGTTTTGGTTTGGTTGGTTGTTTGATTTGGTTTGGTTTGGTTGGTTTGGTTGGCTAGCGTAGACGGGTAAAATGTAATTTGTGACGCATGATCTAGGTGCATTAGGTAGGTGGCATTTTAGATAGATGGTATAAATTAGTATCCATCATTACCAAACGGTGTTTGGTTTATTTTGGTTGGTTGATTTGGTTGTTTGATTGGTTGGTTTCGGCTTGTTTTGTTTGGCTAGTTTGGGTTGGTTTTGGTTGGTAAGCGTTGAAAGGTAAAACGTAATGTGTGACGCATGAATTATTGGGTCATTTCTGCATTAGGTGGTGGCATAAATTAGCTGGCTTGTCCAAGGGACAGATTTTTCTCTCCAATCCCTATCTATCCCAACGATAATTTATGTCTGTCCCGTTCCATGGGATTCCCATGATAATATTAACGTTATGGAATGCCGTTGAAATAAAAATAAGAAATTTCTGAAAGTTTAAGTTAAGTGTCTACTGGATTGGACTACATACACAAACATGTAAAACGACATAATTTATTAAATTTGATATTGTGAATATTCAATACTGTTTTATAAAAAAAGTTTAATCTTAATACGAAATACCATAATACGAAAATTTAGTGCCTTTCTGACACTCTTACTCTGTTTCTGAGTCACTCTGGTCATTCAGAACATAATCGTCGCGACAGTCTGATTACTGGTGTAACGGTTGTGCCTCCGCTACACGCAAGCGGTAAACAGATTATACATAAATGTGTATTGCTTCAGCTACGCATGGCAAATTTATGTGTAATCTCCGCCCATCTTAAAATCAGGCCTTTGCCAAATTGTTTTATAGCTTGCGCTCCATCTGATTGTTTATACCACATCTTTGGGTGTGACGCACCAAAATGCAAGCGAACCATCTTATATGATAAAAGGTTGTGTGTATTTATTTATTTATTATCTGCTATCCGGTGTCCCGCCACAAGATATAGAACAGATTACGCAATACATATTTAAATGATTAAAAAGGATTAAAAGCTTTAAAAATTAACAAATTTGGGTTAGCTCAAATTTTATCAAGTCATATGACTTATGACTACTCTGTCCAAGCACCGTGTCTCATGGGGCGGAAAATACAAATGTTGCTGTATCATCCCGTCCCATCCCATGGAAACGTTCAGGGTTCAGAATCCATTCCCATGGTTACGCCTGTAAATTAGCACCATATATATATGGCTCCGTCCGAGAATACTTTTAATATAGTAAAATACTAAAATAAAAATAATTTATTACAGTTAAACTACCCATCGAGATGAAACGAAAAATGTTCTATAACCTTTCCCATGTAATTATGTGTACGTGTACCAAATTTCACGTTATTTGGTTGTCTGGATCTTGAGTTATAAGGAACAGACAGACAGACAGACAGCAAATGCGTCTTATAAGTATAGGGATTTCACGGTATGGGAGAAACCATCGCTATAAATAAAACCATCTGTGACGTCATTTCCCGATGATACATTTTTAAAGAGGTAACTTGGAAACTCCAATTGTAAACATGGTTAAATCAATAGTCATATTTATTTACCTATCGTTTTATGTATTCAGAAGATTAAATTAAAGGTGCACTTTAATAAACCGAAATACGTTAATTAAAATGTTTCTGTGACATTATTAACATTATTAATGCAATCTCAATGGGTAGTTTAATTGTAATTAATTATTTTAGTATTTTACCATATTAAAAGTATTCACGGTATGGGATCGCCTTCACTATAAATAAAAATCCTCTGTGACGTCATTTCCCGATGATGAACTTGCGCGCCTTAAATGTATCATTCAAATTGTATCAATGCACCAGAATTCCTCTATTCGCGTACCAAGTGAATGTGTAATTGAACGGACGGATAAGAAAGGGTTAGGAACGGAAAAAAAAAATATTGTTGTTGTTTTCTTTTATTTAAGAAGCGTAATTTGACGTTTAATTGTACAGAGAGGGAGGGGGGGCGAGAGATAAGGAGAGAGGGGGCAGGGAGGGAGAGGGAAGGAGGGGGCAGAGAGGGGGAGGGAAGGAGGGAGGAAGAGAGGAAGAGAAGGAGGGGGGGGGGAGGGAAAGGGAGGAGAGAGTAGGGAGGGTGATAAAGGGGGAGGGGAGGGAGAGGGAGGGGTTGGAGAGAGAGGGAGGAGAGAAGGAGGGAAGGAAAGAAAGGAAGGAGGGAGTAGGAAGGGATGGAGGGAGAGAGAGAGATAAAGAAGAGGGAGGAGAGATAAAGAAAGGGAGGGAGAGAGATATATAGAGAGGGGTAGGGAGAGAGAAGAGGGGAGAGGAGAGAGAGAGAGAGGGGAGACAGGAGGGAGGAGGGAGAAGGGGTAGAGAAAGGGGAGGGAAGGAGAGAATGGGAGAAATGGGAGGGAGTGAGAGGCGTGAGCTATGGCGTACCCGGCACCTATAAGAAACACCAAGGACCAGGGCATCAGGTCGTGAACTTGGCGCCACGTTAACAGAGGTGTCAGTCTTGTGTACGGCCCTGCCACAATAACAAAAAAAAAACACCAGAAAGAAATACAGGTCGACTTAAGATCATTGGCAGTGCTGAATGCAGAGATCACAATGGACATTAAAGACTCAAAAAAGTAGTAGGCCTAATACTTGTAATGTTGAAAAATGGCGAACCTGTTTCGTAGAGTGGAAATAACCACGCCTTACAATAATAGACAATGAGGGGGCATGTGGCCCGAGACGCGGGAATGGAGGGAGGGGGGTCCGGTGGGGGGTGGGGGGAGACTTGAGGATCTCCCACAGGAGACATTTTTTTTTTATTTTAAGAAGTTTATTTGAGCGTTTTTGTTTTTTGCGATGCAACTGAAGATAAACTTCAAATAAACCTACTAGTTTATATAACATTATAGTTCAAGAGTTTACATTCTAAAATCAGTATTTGTAACACCTTATTGCTAATTATTTACGTCGATTAAAAAAAAAAATAATGCTACAAATATGCAGAGGGGGTGGGGGGTGTTAACTAGGGATGTGCCAGATCCGTTTTTTCCAACCGGATCCGGATCCGGATTACTATTCCGGATTTTGGTACTTTGCAGCAGGCTTGCGGAGCCGGAGCCGAGGAGCCGGGAGCCGCTACTTTTTGCTGGAGCCGGAGCTGGAGCCGAAAAAATTTGGCGGCTCCACGGCTCCCAAATGCTTTTTTTTTACAGCAGAATTTTTTTTTTTTAGCTTTAAAATTCCAAATTTGTTTGATTGTTTGCCTCATACAATTTGAAATGTTATTTTTATGAACGCCACAACAGTAACAGCGTTATAATTATAGCGTGCACGCACATCACAAGAAATCTTTAACGGGGAATCGTTTTGTGTTCGTTTAAAATCTTGTTTACCCTCCGAAATATTTTAATGGCATGTTATTTTGTTATATACAAAGTTAAAACAGTTTTATTTTATAGAATAATTGTATCAATCATTTAAAATAAATTTTTACTAAGACGACAAATAGAACGCGTCATTTTGTATTATTATTTGACCGCGAATCAGGCCGTAGCGTGTGTGGGGGCCAGGGGGGGGGGCTTAGCCCCCCCTTGAGTTTTGTCTGGCCCCCTCTGCTTATTTGCTCTACTCAGTAAAATGTATTACCTGCCTCCCACCCCCGCTATTGCCTGGCCCCTGCTGTTGAATTTTCACGCTACGAGGCAGCCGCGAATTTGTAATAGACTAAAAACAAAATGGTCGCTTTCTGTATTTAACAATTTTATTATAAACAGAATATCTGAAATAGAGTAGATAAATTTATAAGGCTGTGGCTATACGGACCCGGGTCCAAATAAAATCCGATTGTTATTCGGACCCGTGGCAAATATGCTCTAAGCTTAGCTATATTTAAACTTTATTAGATGGAACCCGAAAAAATAATAATACAGAGTCCGCTTAGTGGAACCCTAGACACTGAGTAACGATTAAATCATACAATTCAAACAATTATACAATAATAAAATTTATGTATAGCTAAGCTAAGTGCATATTTGCCACGGGCCCGAATAACAATCAGACTTTACTGGGACGGGGTTCGAATAAAAGTCGGAGTTTATTGGTACCCGGGTCCGAATAGTCACTTCTAATTTATAAATAATAAATATAAATACTGAAGTCTTTAAAATATTTTAAATAATATATCATTTTACTATTTGCTAATTTGATCATTGAAATGACTTTTTATTACTTATGAAAATGGCGACTAGTGTAACCTCGGTCGAAAATAATGATATGATTCTGGATGCACTGAAATGGTTTGTTTTTAGTAAAACCGACATGCGTATATTTTTCAAGTTCTTGACTATGGGGCAGCCCCGTAGCGTGAAAATTCTACAGCAGGGGCCAGGCAATAGCAGGGGGCAGGTAATACATTTTACTAAGTAGAACAAATAAGCAGAGGTGCCAGACAAAACGCAGGGGGGCCCCGGCCCCCTGGCCCCCCCGCACGCTACGGGCCTGCTATGGAGGTAAACGCGACAAAATTTGCATAACTTTTTATCAGCGGCATGTTTGCGTGGCGCAATTACAAAAATGTTTGTCTCGTATGATACTATCTTAATAGGGAGCCGGAGCAGTCAAATTTATGGGAGCCGGAGCCGGAAAAAAATTGGCGGCTCCGCAAGCCTGTTTTGCAGATACCGGCAAATCTGAGGGTTTGGATGCCTTCTGAACAGTTGGCCTAAATGGCTAAATGACATTGGCTGATTGGAAGCTGGAAGTGAAGAACTTTGAAATAAATTAGAAAATAGAAATTATTCAGAAATCACTGAAATCAGAATATAACGCAGATTGATAATAAGTTATTATCCATAAGTAACTAAACTCGCTGTTAAGTTCTAACTCGCTGCAAGGTCAAAGGAAAACAACTTTACTATTAGTCTATTACTTTCATTACTTTGGCACTTGCCACTTGGCAGTGTAATTTTTATTTAGTGCACTAATTGTTTTGAATCTGAGGCGAAAGTCAGACTCATCATCTGAGTTCATCTCGTCTAGTCATTGGCTCATTGGATGATGGATGCTTATTGTTATAGTTCAAATGTTCATAGTTTATGATGTGTATTGAAATGGATAGTTAATTGGAAAAAAACAAATAAGAAGATTGAATTGAATTGAGAACAATAATTATGTATTTCTGTACTTTACAAGTTTGAAAATTGAAATACAAATTTTAATGAATTGAATTGGCATTTGACAAAGCCATTATTCAAGCCTAAAGAAGTAAGAATAAGATGTTGATAACTAACTAATGACTATTAGTTTGTTAACAGTGTTAAGTTACTCCAAGTCCACAGCCAAATAATGTACACATTCCAGTGATGCCACACAGTCACAGCTGAGCGCCGCGGGCTGCGGCTACGTCATACCGTGGTTTAAACCAAAGACCACAGATCATAGCGCAAGCGAGAATCGCCGAAGATGGCTTGGTGACTAAGAGATCACCAAAGACCTTTAAATTTATACTAGACTGCATACGTAATGTTAATTTTTACTCAAAAATGATACGCATTTTTAACAATTGAGTGAACGATAATATAAATCAAAATATGAATTAAAATTACGGTAAATTTTTTTAAAGCATATTTTTTGTTTAAATAGAATTATAATAACCTTTATTATAAAATAGAATTAAAAATATAAAAAAATTGGGAAGGAATTGCTTTTAATGGAAGACGTTACGTTAGGGTTAGATTACCAACTCAGTGACTTGTTATATTAATTAGTGTTAGAGAATTAGTGTTTCTTCACGGAAATTTCAGAATGGAAAAATATTCTATTTTTCATTTTACAATATTTAATAATTATATTTGAACTATTTTTTCAACAGGTTATGCATTTTAATTTAATAACAAAGATAACATCTTTTCCATCTCTCAGAGAAATCTAGATAACTTAAATGTTAAATTTATCAAAAACCATTCATTTCCGGTAATTATGTTGTTATGAAGGTGGCGGGCTGGTGGCCAGGCGCTTGGGCAGTATAGTTGCTTATTATTTCTGTTACAACGTCTTTGGTGATTGCGGTTAAGATGTCGTCACGAATAATAATTACTCATCCCAGCACTATCATGTATGGGATTGGGCCGATTGGCCACTATTAGCGGTGCTGACTCTAGCCTCTGGTATGTTCAAAACATTAAACAAGCTCAAAGCTCGAAACAATCGATTCATGTATCGTGATCGTGTGGAATTCGGGAAAGAGAATTACTTTTATTTCAGGTTATGATCCGGTGAGTCACAAAATCTGGCAAATTCAGAAATCCGGTATTTTCCGGATTCCGGAATCCGGTTATTCCGGATACATGTAAATCCGGCAGAACCGGGTTTCACCGGATAGTGCAAAATCCGGCGGAACCGGATTTCGGACCGGATTCCGGCACACCCCTAGTGTTAACCGAGGCCTTCCAAGTCATCATGACGGCCTTTTAAAAAATATTTGCGGCCCTTTTCCAGGGGTCACGGACTACAGTGTTTCAACCGTTGATGGATTTCATAGAAAGGCCCCAGTTTTCAAAGATCATTGGGCAATGAAATTAAATGGTATTCAATATTTTTTTTTATTGGACCTAAAGTTACCTTTGACTGAGATCCCCAAAATGCACCTTATCCTACGACATCTAACTCTAGCATGTTCTAAAGGGTATTAAATAAAAATAGTACCCCGAATGTAGCTTGTCCTAGCGCCTTCAAATTGAGCTTATCACAGGATTCACCTTTGCTAATCCCCAAAAATGAAAGAAATGTTCTTCTTTAACTACTTAGGTTTAATTACCTGTTTTCCCATTGCTGGTTGAGAATAATAACCTTGGCAATGAAGAAGGTAGAATAAACATAAGACAGCCAAACAATATGGCTGGTGTAGCGTCACCAACGCTGTTGGATAGAATATAAGCATGGCTTTCACTAGTTTTATTTCGAGGGAAATTATTTTAGATAGACAGGCACACAGACATAGATAGAGAGACATATAAATAGATACTTAGATAGATAGATAGATAGATAGATAGATATATTGACAGACAGAAAGATAGATAGCAGTATATCTGGCAGTGACGTTTGTATTAACACGTAATAGAGAGAATGGATCTATTGTAGTGTATTGGTTACAGTAGATTGACTTACCCTTTAGGTAACCATTCACCCCATCCCCCTACTCCACCCAAATCTCGTGTTATCCACATTATAATCAGAAGAATTAAACTGGCTAAAACAGTTCCCTGTGCAAACCTGTAGAAAGAAAACAGTTTAAAATATTTGTGTTTTGTGATTGCAAATGAACTGGGGGGGGGGGCTCACATATAGAAAAAACGACAGTTTATATAGTAAAATATGAATGATGATTTGGTCTGGGGGGGGGCTCAACCCCCCCCCCCGGTTGCGCCACTGATCATTGGTGGTGAAAGTAACAACACTTCCGGTAGTATGAAATCAGTGACACTGTATTCAATTATGACATTATATAGGGAAAGAAAGTTTTTCTGTTAAATAGACAATATGTAATGAGAAAGTAAATAAATCCATCTATCGACAAATCTATTTATGCATTTATTTATCTTTTGATGAATCAATCCTTATCAAACAATCTAATTACTTTATTAACAACCAAACTATTTCCATCCATCCATCCAACTTTCAATTAACCAAGATATCTATACTTTAATTAATCCATCCAATCTATATATCTACCTTTTCTTAAAAAAATATAATTATTTTATCAATCTATTTTCTGTCGATCTATTAATCTTTCTGCGGGTCTGTTATCAGGTTATTTTCCGATCATATCTCTAACTTTACATGCTTAACATATTATCACACAGTGGCAAAGGGAATATAATTTAAAGGGGAAACAAAACTTGTTTAAGAGAGAGGGGAGGTTGAAACTGGTCACAGAGAGACCGGGGAAGTTGTTTTACTAAAATTCATTTAGCCCACAAACTCAACAGAGACGGTCCTGCAGAACTCACGTGACCGGTCCAAGCTTGCTGTACTCGTCTCTAATGACAGCGTTCATTTGTCTCAGATGTTGGTCCTTTGTGGGTCGACAGCAGCAACAAAGACAGCCAGCTCTGTCGAGAACAAATGGAAAACGTAATCTTAAATAAACCTTCATTAAATAGTCATCTTGCTATGAGCCAATCAAATAACGTATTATAATGACGTTGCACACTCTCTTCTACAGCATTCCGATTAAAAAAAAACAAAAACAAAAAACAAACGCGCAAACTTACATGTAATGATTTATTTCAAATGATAAGCTAAACCAATGCACATAGTACAGGGGTCGGCAACTTTTTGAGACAGAAGAGCCAAAAGTTACAATTTACAATTTTCTCACTTTTTAAATAGCCACTAAAATTGTTGTTTCAATATTATGGTATTTGATTAGGATTAAGTATATAAAATAATATAATTATTATTATTTGCACATGGAACTGGAAGGCCGCAACTTGACATCGAAAGAGCCTCACGCGGCTCGCGAGCCGTAGGTTGCCGACCCCTGACATAGTGCACTCCATATTCTCTAAGCCCGGGCCTTTTATTTTTTAAGTCTTAGCTCTCAGTTTCTGGTGTCAAGTTCTATAACAAATGCTAAATTTCCTTTTGGTTCTTATGATCGTATCAGTGGCGTAACGAGGGGTGGGTAAGGGGGGGCATCATGCTCCGGGCGCTACTCACAAAGGGTCGCCAAATGGTATATTTTACATGCAATATTATATGGTTTTCGAATGGGGGGGGGGGCGCTAAAAAAGGTATTGTGTCCCGGGCGCTACTCCCAAAGGTGCGTCATATGGTATGTTTTACATGCAATATTATATGGGAAGGGGGGCGCTAAAAAGGTATTGTGCCCCGGGCGCGAGTTAAGCTCGCTACGTCACTGGCTCTTATATATTTTAGTTAATCTCTATGGATACTTTGGTAGTGCCCTAAACAACTCCATGTCACGTGCACACTTGTCTAGGGGGGGGGGTAATTAGAAATAACACAGAAACTCCCTACGTGACCATTAACAATAACTCCAGACTCCAACTCGAAATATAATACAAGTCTTTAATAGCACGCTCGAATCAAATATTACAATTACAGCTTTCTCATATAGCACTAATTCACCTCTACCTATGACTGACTTACACCAACTGTTTCTTTTTCAGCTCCTTCTCGCAGGCCAGCTACACACACAAACATGCACACACGCACACACACAAACATACACACACGCACGCACGCACGCACGAACACACACACAGTACACGAACTGTTTCTTTTTCAGCTCCTTCTCGCAGGCCAGCTACACACACACACACGCACGCACATGCACACACATACAAACACATACACGAACAAACACACACACACAGTCACATGCTCTACAATCCAGTCTCCAAACATTACGGTAATTGACCATTCATACTATTGTGCAGCCATGCGTGCACAACAATCACATACACCTGTTCCCGTTCGCACTCTCACACACACACAAAGTCACTCTGTGACCAGTGCCCGCTGTACTGTAGGAGGCATTGCTGTGACACTCCCAAAATGGACCGTCCACGCAGACCCAGTCGTACCCACCAGCGACCCAGGGAGTGTAGTAGCCATTTGCTAATGACCATACATATTTTAACTGGCACCTTAAGGCCCGGGGGGGGGGAGGGTCCATAATGTTCTCTAGACGGGTATTTAACCTAAGCCGCATAGGCCATAGATGCGGAATGAATGACCTAAATAGATGAGGTCGCACGGATTTGAACCCTTAACCTTCACCACGCCAACTGGACTAACTACCTCAAACTCTAGCAATTTAACCTTATCATGACACGGGGCACTCATACCAGTATATAGTGGTCACTGACCTGCATCTGAGGTAGAAAGTGATCATCCACATGTACACGACGGCCTCTAACATAAATGAGAGGGGCAGTCCGTAGAGCAGCCAGGTGCTGAAAGATATCGGCGACTGGAGACCAACATCGTTAAACACCCTGATGAACAAATCAGATGTTCAGCCAGGATTTCATTTGATTTAGTGGGTATTAAAATCGGAAATTAAATGCTCATTTCTGAACAAAAATAATAATTCTCAAGCTAAAAATGGTTAAGTATAAAAATATACAATTGATTACAGTGCTTTTTTGTAAAAAAAAAAATAGGTACTCAGTGATGGATTGCCTAACTTTTAATTACCAGTTCGCACCTCGATGCAAGCTAAATCACAGCTGCAAAGATACTATTTTAAAATAACAAAATTTTAACAAATTAATTATATATTAAATTAATAATAAACGTTAAAATACAAGAAAAGTAATATCTTTTCCCCACATTGAAAAGGTCACGGTACGCCGTACCGGTGCGTACCGGCACAAAAAAGCACGGATTTGGTTATAAATCATCCAATGAAAATAATTGTTTTTTCTTTTTTCGATGAGATAAGACTAACGGAAGAAACAAAGCTAAGAGAAGTAACTTCTGCAATAGCGAACCATTCTAACAAAATAACACCTACTTCTGAGATGCAGAGTACAGGACCAAATTGGGCCCGGAGCCGGTGAGACTGGCGAGGCCCCCGATGTTGGCCGAGTAGGCCACTGTCAGTGACAGGGCCTTGCTGAGTCTCTGAAACTCCGCCCTTGACCTCTCCTTCCTTTTCTTGAGATCTGAGGAATCAAGAGGTCGGAGGTCATATCTGTGGAAGTCAATACAAAAAAAAGAGTCACTAATACAATAATAATACTGAAAATATGTTTTAAAAAAAATCAATTTTTAAAGATCTATAATTATTTTGGAATTACACATACTTTACACAAACAAAGTGACACAGACAAAGTCTCTCTCACACACACACACACAGACAAACAAACAAACAAAACAGACCCACACGGAGACAAAAAAGGATGCACGCAGTAAGTTTTAAAAACCAAAACCTTCAATTTTTTTCAACGCAAATTTTGTACACAAACAAAAATTCTTGTGGATTAATACAACATTAGCGAAACAGAAAGCCAATGATTTTAAGAGAAAATAAAATAATAAAACGAATGTAAAGATTATTACTATTTTTTAACATACCAAGGAATATATAAAGTAAAACTATCGTAAAGTTTCCCCCTTTTAAAGTAATCGCAAAGTAGTTTCGTTTGAAAAGTCTCTGCAGACTTTCAGTGTTAGATGAGGTAAAATAGCCACTTGATATTAGAGCATGTGGCTATGTGTGTGTGTGTATGTATATATGATTGTGTGTGTGTGTGTGTGTGTGTGTGTGTGTGAGAGAGAGAGAGAGAGAGAGAGAGAGAGAGAGTATAGGTGACCTCACTGACCTGTTAGGAGAAGGCGGTGAAAGTGAAACAGTGCAGCCAGGAAAATGCAACGCCCCCCCCCCAAGCCGCCTCTACCTTTCCCCCAAGAAATGTCGGGTACCCATTGGTCAGCTGAGTGGACTTGGGCAACATCGATTGGACACCATCGGGGCGAGATTTAAAAGGCGTTACCTTAATTCAATAGGGGTCAATTGATCCAGCCGCCTGTTGGCAACATTTGAGCGTGGTGACCTGGGCAATCAGGTCAGGCCCGGCACATGTGAGGGGCGGGCGGGCCGCGGGGGGGGCGGTCACGACAGAAGATTATTACGTCATGTTGCCGTAACAAAACAAAACTCGAAGATCCAGGCCACACATATGATACTCACAAAGGTCTCAGGGTATGGCTCTACCTTCCCCTACCCCCCCCTCCCCCGGTCCAACGACATCTAGAACAAATAACATGTAACAATCCCAGGAGGGTAAAAAAAAATTACCACGAGCCTAAAAGTTGTCCATTAAGATTGTTGCGTCAGAATCCTCGCCAGATATGTTGCGTTATAATGTATATATTGAGGGCAGGCTCGCCAATTATGTTACGGTGATTTTAATATGCTCACCAAATACGTAACGTCCGCTTTTATATGTGCTAAATATGTTACGTTTACTTCTCTGACTAATACATAAAACAGAACTCAGTGCAGTACACAATACAACAAATACTTTAATACAACTATATAATACAACTTTGCATATATAAAGATCTAGCTACTTCTATTATAACAAACTACTTAGATCTATATATATGTCTACTCTAAGCCTGTCAGCACTATACTCTCATCTACTATCTACTGTCTACTCTCTACTGCCTATTCTCTACTGAATATTAACTATTCTCTACTGAATATTAACTCATTCGAACTATTAACTTTATAAAGGTCGGGTGGTAGGAGGTGATCGCTCTCTCTATGCATGTGTCATTAGTGACAAACATAGTAAGTTGGAAGCGTGGCTTGACCATGACCTTGGGTTACATAACATGGTCAACTAAGATGGGAGGGGAAAGTTTCACCTGGCGGTGCAGAGAGGGGGGGGGGCGGAAAAGGTGGGGATAAATTCTAAACGTTACAAAGATCTTATGTTAGTTGTAGGTAGGTTAGTTTACTTTGACAGCTATTGTTGTTGTTTTTTTTTCCACACCTGTCAACATCTCCGTTTTGATATTCTGTCTGACCGACGTCCAGCAGCTGTTCAAACTGGTGGAGCAGGGCCCTGACGATGGTCACCATCATGGCGGCCGCCGCACTGTTGGACATCCACATGGACAGGAACCACGTGACTGAAGCTATACCAAACAATAAACTGGACAGAAGGTAGTAAATAGTCAACATATATATGTATATATATATATATATATATATATGTATATATATATATATCATATATAATATTATTCATTTACTGTGTGCGTTAAATCGAAAGCGGAAAACAAGAATTCAAAATGGCGTCATCCTCATTCATTTTTTCTTTTTGATATTATCTACAGTTTTCAATAGTTTCTGTGCTTTTAATTATGAAATGTAAAAGTCCCCAATATCAAAAATTAATAATTATCATATAATATCATACAAATCATTGTAGTTTTTATTACAACAGAGCATTTTAACATCGTCAGACGTAACTATAGTAATAATCGAAAATCTCCGACGTCGGCGACGATAAGACTATTGACCGCGTTTTCGTATCTAATTTCGTAAATAAAGTCAATATAATATTTTAAAAAAGAAATTCTGCAAATTTCTATACTAATTAAATTCTCAGCTTTTATAATATTTATTTTTTTAAATAAATACGGCTTTTAATTATTTCTTAATTACAAAATAACAATATAGGCCTAAAAAACTAGGTCAAAAGGCAATGAAAACATAACCGAGCAATATTTTTCTTATAGTACATTAAAATTGCATCTTAATTTGATTAGTGCGGTGGCATGATGGTTATGCAGCTTGGACAATGTTCTCTTTTATACAGACTTCCCGGGTTCGATTTCTCCCAGAGACATTTTTTTAATTTTTTTTTTTCGGAATATATCCTTTTAGTTATTTTAATGAAAAGTAACTAATTAGATCTCTTTGACTTTTTTTTAATTGAAATAATTTATCTTTTAGGATGTTGTAAGAAAAAGAATCAACAACTAATTAGATTTTTAATCATTTCATAACTTTAAAAAAAAATTAACACAGAGGCGTAACTAGGCTTTGGGGAGGGGGGTCCAAAATCGAAAGTCCCGCCGGGCTCCTGCTTTAGGGGAGCCCCCAAAATTATTTTTTACATTAAATATTAAGTACATAATCTCATGTCATGGTATCGAATGTCAAAATGCAGGGTCCCAAAATCCTAGATTCGGCAATGGCTTAACAAGTCTATCTTACTGCAAAAGCTTTGCGGGGTACAGCTAGTATATATATAAATAAGCGATTAGGGCTCTACGTTAAATCGAAAGTAAAGAATTAATACAACAGTATTCCAGTTTAAAATACAATCTTGAAAAAAATCGGCTCTGCCCGAAACCAAAAAATAACCTAGCCTGCCGATCAAACCTAAGGGGATATAACTCTATGCAAAAGGTTTTGCAGGGTACAGTTAGTATATATATATAATTCTACTGATGCCATTTTATTATTTTTCATCGAAAGAGGGACATGGTGGCATAACTATCTTATTGCCGCACTGAGCGGCTTTCTAAAGACGATTTTAATTAATAAATTACTTTGCACTTGGAGCAAAGTTTGTGCCGCACCAAGCAGTATGACCCACAATCCCCCACCCACTACTTTCTGGTTACGCCACTGGGCGCACAGGAGTTTAATTTCAACTCACCACTTAGGCTCTGCCCCAACCACTCTTAGAACCGCCAACGCTATCCTCTTGTGGACATACCAGACTTCAGTCGCTATGGCCATGATGTACCCTCCGATAAACAACATCGTCACTTCCTGTATCATCAAGAGGGAAAAAAATAGATGAAGGAAAAAAAAAACAATCTCTATGAAGCTGAATGCATTCAAATAAATGGATTCTTTTAGGTATGAAGGGATCCTATGCAAACACATAGAGATATTTGGGGGGGGGGTCCTAGGCTAAGGTACTTGTCGGGTCCCTTAAAAATCAGGGCCGGATTTAAACTTGATAAGGCCCTAAGCTATTTGAGATATGGGTCCCCTTTTTATATCCAGATAGTATATGTCAGTGAAAAATATTTAAGTAAATATGATAAATTAAATTGATTATTGCTTACTTGGGATTTTTTTTTGGTGCCCCCCCCCCCAAGAAAATGTGGGGGGGAGGGGCACCAAGCTATAGTTTGTGTAGCTCACACGTAAATCCAACACTGCTTAGAATATAAATTAATGATAGGAATTTGTATATGATAGGGGCCCAAGTCAAAGGTACATATCGTGCTTCCTAAAGCATTGAGAAATTATGGGAGTTTGTACTGGAAAGGGACCCCATAGGAAGTAATACGTGGGGGCCATTAGGCAAAGTTATATGTCGGAACCCTTAATCATTCAGATTTGTATATGAATTTATACTGGCAAGTGGCTTCTAAGAAGTGGGAGTCACCTCTGTGATCGCCTAGCTCGCCTTTCCATTACAAGCCCCCCCCCCCCCCCCGATTTAGAGATGAGCTTACGTTAATGTAGACGCCGGAAATATCTCTAGTCGACATGACACCCAAGACCGGCATCAGGACGACAGGCAACAGAGAGGTCACTGCGATGGGCAGAGCTTCCGTTGTCCAATAGATGGCCATCAGAGCGATGATGTAGCCGCATCTCGCTTCACGCTCATACTTTAATGTCCATGACAAATTGAATATGGACCAACAAAAAATGTAAAAAAAAAAATAAGATAAAATTGCACTTGAAGAAAAACATTTCAATGACATAAGTACTTAAAAAAAAAACAGACCATTATCCTGTTTATAAGTAGATTATTTTAATAAATGTGAATTTTTTGCTAGGTTAGCCATTCTCCCCCCTCCCTCTCTCCCCCAAACTCCACCTTTTTTTTATATGATGTGTTAACTGACTTGACCCATTTCGGATGAACAGATACTTGTGTTTGTCAAGGGGGGGGATGCCCCCATTCTTGAGAGTTTCAACTATCAGATGGGTTACACTACTGACATGTGTTCAGTGCCGCCGAGAGGGGAGGGGCGGAGGGGGGGCAAAATGCGCATGGGCCAGGCGAGTTTTAGGGGCCCGGGCTGAGCTGGCCAATCAACTTTTGAAAATATTATTATCACCACGGGGGGGGGGGCGTGAAAGCCCTGCC
Organism: Bulinus truncatus; assembly: GCA_021962125.1. Lineage (NCBI taxonomy): Eukaryota > Metazoa > Mollusca > Gastropoda > Planorbidae > Bulinus > Bulinus truncatus. The sequence goes on from JAGDYQ010000003.1 coordinate 5,428,299, forward strand.
CAGGGGCCCGAAATTTCTGTCGGTGGGCCTGCATGTGTTGGTGCCTTTTATGATGAGCGCTTACGTTGGATGATATATGTGTTGTTGCTATGTGACATATTGTGTTTATTTTGTAATGACTACACCGCCATGTACAGTGTGTTTGTTCGTAGTCATTTTCTTGAACAAGGTGAGTCATTGGGAATACCCGATCTTTTTTTAGATTATTTTAGACAAAGATGACAGCTATGGTGTACTTTTTGACATGTATTGGTCCTTTCCGGATGGACCAACACCAATTATATGTATTGTTAATAATGGAAATTACCAGATACTTACAAAAGTACACAACAATGGACCTATGGAACAGGACAGGCTTATAAATGTAATGCATGATACCAACACCATTCACCAGTTAATGAACAATTAAAAAACCGCAAACTTTAATTTATCAAATTTCCAAAAGAAGGGGAAAAAACTAAAAATAGATGAGCATATTGACTGTTAAGGTAACGGTCGGTAATCTAGCGGCCCGCAAACCACTAGTGGACCTCGAGTAAATGTCACATTGCAAGAAAAACATATATTTTATTAATTTTCAAGTGTATTAGTTTTAATTTATTAACTATAACATGATGCTCAGTTCTTAAATTTATTTTCAAACTAAACCTGAAAATAGATGAAACCAACAAAAGCTTATTCAAGACATTTTGTTTCTAGACTAATATAACATTAGCTCCGATGGATGGGATTCCGCTCCGGTTTGTACTCAACCTATAGCTTAACATATGGAATGAATGGTTGTGTAGTATAGAGCGCTCGACTGTCGACCAGTGGGGTCCCGGGTTCGAACTTCATGTCCTGGTGAAAGTCATCCACCCAGCTTTAAATGGGTACCTGACTTTAAGTTGTGGGGAAGTTCAGGCGGCTGGACGTTGTTGTGCTAACCACGCAATCCCTTCATGTGTCGAGCTTATAGAAACAGATGAATTCTACACTTCATCTGCCCCGACGGTGGCTAAAGGGAACTTTACTATTTATAATATAACATAATCGTATGTTGTCTGTAACTTCATTGGTTTTACATTTAGTCAAACTGCGGGAATGAAACAAATGAATATATAGGCTAGTGACGTCCAAACGTTTATCAACCGCCGTATTAATGAATAATGTGAATAATGTGAATTGAACATACACATTTAAAAAGGTCACAAAAAAACTTAAACTGCTAAAAACAAGTTTTCCTTTTAATGTCTCACAATTAGGACGCTTCGTGAACCAACCTTCTCCTCCACAGTGAAAATTATTGGCGAAAGCATGCATGGGGTAAGGACGACAACCAGCAGGTACCAACTGGACTTAATGTGTTCATACTTGGATACATTGTCCAGAGTTGTGTCTCCTTGCACAATCTCTGGCGTACTGTCTTCCCCCTGTGTTGTGCAGCTGAGAGAATAAAAAAAAAAAAACAAATAAAAAAAAATATACCAATACATTTATTTATTGTGAACTGTGAAATGTTCTATTGGACAAAAAGTTAAAGTTGAGGGTAAGGGAAGGTCCATCAAGGCAGTGCATACAATGGTGTGATATTACACTGTGGAGTGGAAGGGTTAATCACGGTGACAGCATTGGACCAAAATAAACATGTTTATTTTCAGGAAAAAAGGTATATATATATATATATATATATATATATATATATATATATATATATATATATATATATATATAATTGTTGTCTTCTCAGATTAGTTTTAATCAACCTAACCCTTTTTAGATGAGATTTGTTTATGGGTCCTAAAAACCATTAATTAGCCCTTCTTTCAATCCCATCAGGCGAAATGGTTGTGAAGGAAGACGTAGGTAGGTGACTGCACCAGCCAGTAAGTGAGCTCATGATCTTCGGAATACAGATTAGTTCATACCCATCCAGAAAATGCACTGCAATTTTTTAGAGGCTTGGTCAGAGGATTGATTAGAGGATTGATTACAGGATTGATTAGAGGCATGATTAGAGGCATGATTAGAGGATTCATTAGAGGATTGATTAGAGGATTGATCAGAAGATTGATTAGAGGATTGATTAGAGATTGATTAGAGGATTGATTAGAGGATTGATTAGAGGATTGATCAGAGGCTTGATTAGAGGATTGATTAGAGGATTGATCAGAGGCTTGATTAGAGGATTGATTAGAGATTGATTAGAGGATTAATTATTTGTCTTCTTTATCTAACTATTAATCAGTTTTCCTTTTAAACAGAGAACTAGTATCAAATTAATAACAAATAACAAACTAATAACAGACTAGTGACATACTAGTGACAGACTAGTGACAGACTAGTGACAGACTAGTGACAAACTTGATAAGAAACCTACATCTAAATAAATGTATGTATATATATATATATATATATATATATATATATATATATATATATATATATATTAAAAAAAGTTAGATTTACCTAGCTGTACCGTTGTTCCAAAGTCTAGACTCAGGACTGTCCACCTTATGTCCCCACTGAACCTGCTGGTCACGGTCATCCTCAAATGGGCGTGTCTCGCGGTGACGTTTACCGTCGAAAGTTGACATCTGGATGGCATCGCCTGGGGGCGTCTGGCCTGACCTTTGGATCAGGTGGTCAGTGGGTGAATGGATTTGACCACCGTGATCTCCGCGTCTCTCTTCCAGGTCATTGCGACCGCCGCGACCATCAGCGAGGAGATCATATGATCTGTCCGCCATTTTTACATCCCCTCTGTTTTTCATTATAAAGCTAAAATAAACATTGAATATTCTATCATTTAAAACCCTCTCACGATGTTCCCACTTCAAAGCCAAGCAAGTTATTTGAACGTTAAGAATAGTGTTATCCTCTACACAAACAATGAATCACTATTTTTAGGACTGCGTTAACAGCTTGCCATATACTCCAGTAAAGATACACAACATGCACGTCTTGTGTGCTATCTATCTATCTATCTATCTATCTATCTATCTATCTATCTATCTATCTATCTATCTATCTATCTATCTATCTATCTATCTATCTATCTATCTATCTATCTATCTATCTATCTATCTATCTATCTATCTATCTATCTATCTATCTATCTATCTATCTATCTATCTATCTATCTATCTATCTATCTATCTATCTGTCTCTCTGTCTGTCTGTCTGTCTGTCTATCTATCTATCCATCTCAGCACTCTGATAAGTGTAGCAAATTAACTATTGATTTAAACAAGAGTTCACAAGTAACCAATATGTCGGCTATAGGCAAAAATAGATGAAATCACAATTAAATATTACATCTCTATGAAATCTTAAAGAATGCCACATCGTTATTTATCCAACCTCCATTCAGTAACAGGTTGTATCTTTTTTCACGGTCCACTCGTACTGAGTTCAGTATTTTTCTTCCCTGTTTGGCATATTCATTTACTTTCAGTGGACGAATCAAATAACGTTTTAAATCAGCATAAAACATCATGTCAGTGGTCCTCAAATTTTATGCAACACTAAACTTCGAAAAACTATGTTTTTTTTAATGGAACACTAAACTATGATTTTTTAATGGAACACTAAACTATGATTTTTTAATGGAACACTAAACTATGTTTTTTTTAATGGAACACTTAACTATGATTTTTTAATGGAACACTAAACTATGATTTTTTAATGGAACACTAAACTATGTTTTTTTTAATGGAACACTTAACTATGATTTTTTAATGGAACACTAAACTATGATTTTTTAATGGAACACTAAACTATGATTTTTTAATGGAACACTAAACTATGATTTTTTAATGGACAACTAAACTATGATTTTTTAATGGAACACTAAACTATGATTTTTTAATGGAAAACTAAACTATGATTTTTTAATGGAACACTAAACTATGATTTTTTATAGTTAACTAATATATGATTTTTTCTTCTAAACACTAGCACAGGGTGCTACCATGCAGAGCAGTAGCACAGGGTGCTAAATGCAGAGCAGTAGCACAGGGTGCCACAATGCAGAGCAGTAGCACAGGGTGCCACAATGCAGAGCAGTAGCACAGGGTGCCACAATGCAGAGCAGTAGCACAGGGTGCCATAATGCACAGCAGTAGCACAGGGTGCCACAATGCAGAGCAGTAGCACAGGGTGCCACAATGCAGAGCAGTAGCACAGGGTGCCACCGCATATAGCGTTTGGAGTTTTGTAAATGAATACAGTTCAAAGCTGCTCTGATCAATCTAGAGTTGTTTTTTTCGCAAACGGTCTAAAAAAATGATGACGCATATAGTCACGTGGTTTCATGAAAATGGAGACGTAGTTTACAAACTTAGTTTAATGAAAGTAATAGATAACTTTCTCAAATACAGTCAGTAATACTATAGTTTTTATCGCTAAAGTATTTTAAAGTAAATTCTCTAAAGTCTAGTGCAAGAAAATTCGAAATATGTACCATTGCTCTTGGTGGAAGTCTGGGTGGGGGGGGGGGAGGCGTGTGACAGCCTGAATTTTCCGCACAGGGTGACACCAACCACAGTGACACTACTGTTGTCACCCAAATGGAGGCTATATACTGAAATTCAAAAAGTAATAATAGCAAAAAGTACATGCTGTCCTGAAATGGTTACATAATGATATGTGAGTCACAGTACAGGGTGAACTTAGAACTTTAGTTTTGAAAGAGTAAGATTATTAAATAGTTTTTTCATCTCTTCACGTTTCCTTCTCTATCTATCTATCTATCTATCTATCTATCTATCTATCTATCTATCTATCTATCTATCTATCTATCTATCTATCTATCTATCTATCTATCTATCTATCTATCTATCTATCTATCTATCTATCTATCTATCTATCTATCTATCTATCTATCTATCCATCCATCCATCCATCCACCCATCCACCCATCTATCTATCTACCTATCAATCTATCCATCTATCTATCTATCTATCTATCTATCTATCTATCTATCTATCTATCTATCTATCTATCTATCTATCTATCTATCTATCTATCTATCTATCTATCTATCTATCTATCTATCTATCTATCTATCTATCTATCTATCTATCTATCTATCTATCTATCTATCCATCCATCCAATCTATCCATCTATCTATCCATCCATTCTATTCATCTATCTATCCACCCATCTATTGGGGAATTGGTGGATGGTCGAGCGATTAAGTGTTCCACTGTCGATCTGAGGATGATGGGTTTGATCTTTGAGGACCAATGTAAGTCAGACTAGGGAGTGTTAGTGCGTAAAGCACAACACACACAAAAAAATGAAATCGTTAATCTGTCACGCTGGAATAGTGTGGGGGGGACAATTAGCTGGTGTACAGGCGTGACGTGAGACAGTTTGAAATCCCTGGACAGCGCTCAACACCCCCCCCCCACCTGCTACTTACACATCAAAGCGATTCCCCCGTGTTTGCTTCGGCTCCACCCGGCTGTCAGCTGTCGAAACCAGAGGCAACGTTGACAGCTCACCGTAAGAATCAGTGATCAGAAGTAAATCCCAGAGGTGGCAGTGACACACACAAACATACATACATACATACACACATACACATGTCCTAACACACACACACACACACACACACACAAATGGCTCACGTAGCGCCAATTGCTGGCGAAACCGATTCACTAAGCAGTAGGGCTTGTTTTGAAAATTAAAACCGATGTTTTCGTATTCAAATTTTTTTTTAATATTTATTTTTTTAAGTGAAAGGTCAGTTAGAAAAAAAATATTTCAGGTCATATCCACCCATCCATTGACCGGTCTATCTATCTATCTATCTATCTATCTATCTATCTATCTATCTATCTATCTATCTATCTATCTATCTATCTATCTATCTATCTATCTATCTATCTATCTATCTATCTATCTATCTATCTATCTATCTATCTATCTATCTATCTATCTATCTATCTATCTATCTATCTATCTATCTATCTATCTATCTATCTGTCTGTCTGTCTGTCTGTCTCTCTGACTCTGCACAACTCTAAACGTCAGTCTATGTGATGACCATCTCACTACAAATAAATAATGTAAACCTCATGTATGTACATACACGTCATATGTCTTCACTATTTCCTATATGGTCAAGGTAATATTTATAATTAAATTATAAAATAATGTTAATTAAAATAAAAACAACGAATAAAAAACAAAAAAGAAAACAGGAACAAAACCCATAAAAAAATTAAAAAAAAGAATGCAAAGAATGAAAAATTGGACAGCTCTGCGGACATTCTGTTTTGCTGCCAAGGGAACGAACAAAACATGAAATTTTTTATCTTATTGTACATGAATGTGGATATTTGGCTCATACACATATACAGACGCATTAAAGAGTGTTTGTTAAACAATTGTTTAACTAAAACTGTGAATGTTAATCAAATGAACAAGCGTGCAATCCATTAAAGCAACACCTTGCAATCCCATTTCCCCCTCGTATTCCCGTACTTTTCATCCCACTGAATAAAACACAATACATAATGAAGACGATCTATTTTTGGCTTTGGCGAGTTTTCAATAGATGGAAGCAAGCGAATGGGGTCATTACACTATAACTGCACGCTCTCATGTTCTAAATTGAGGCGAACGCCTATATTCTTGCATGTGTCAATATCGCACGTACCGTTAATACATGTATTCATGAAGGCGTAGTCCGTTGACTTTCATTGTGGTAGACGCAGTCAGGACGCATGCCGGTACGCATTTAATTCTTATTTTACTGTAGCGGATTTTTTTTTGTCCGTGTTTTGGGGAATATATTTTCAGTCATTTTTTTTTAATGTAAGGTTCTATTGAATCTTATAGGGTGGCTAGGCGGCGCTTCGGTAGCAAGCCGGATCTTCAACGGTATAGGGAAGTGGTGGCGAACCCATGGCGTGCGTGCCACCACAGTCGGCATACAGAGCCTCATCAGTCGGAACGCAGAGCCTCATCAGTCGGCACACAGAGTCTCATCAGCCGGCACACAGAGCCTCATCAGTCGTCACGCAGAGCCTCATCAGTCGGCACACAGAGCCTCATCAGTTGTGCACACAGAGCCTCATCAGTCGGCACGCAGAGCCTCATCAGTCGGAACGCAGAGCCTCATCTGTCGGCACACAGAGCCTCATCAGTCGGGCACACAGAGCCTCATCAGTCGGGCACACAGAGCCTCATCAGTCGACACGCAGAGCCTCATCAGTCGGGCACACAGAGCCTTATCAGTCGGGCACACAGAGCCTCATCAGTCGGGCACACAGAGCCTCATCAGTCGGCACGCAGAGCCTCATCAGTCGGCACGCAGATTTATCTAGGTGTACCGTTGTTCCGAAGTCTAGACTCAGGACTGTCCACCTTATGTCCACACTGTCCCTGCTGGTCACGGTCATCCTCAAATGGGCGTGTCTCGCTGTGACGTTTACCGTCGAAAGTTGACAAAGGCAATTAGCTTGTATTATGACATATCGAACTGATAGGTGTTAAGTTCAACAGTACTGGTATAAAATGAACTGTACTAAGAGTTTATGTCAAATTAAGGCAATACATTCGCGCTTTTTAAAAAACTGTGATGCATGAATTCGATAACTGTTTTCAGCACTTCAGAACTCTAAAATTACCAATTTTTGGGGGGGGTTTCTTCATGACTCAGAAAAGGCTCCATAACAGCCAATAATACCAGCTAATTTGTATATTAAATGCATAGAACTGTAAAATAACATTCCAGCCCTAAAATACTTTTCATTTTTACTGGCAGGACCAGCCTTAGGGAGATTTGGGCGATTGCTTCAAATTTGGCCTCGCCATAGTAGCAGGGACCACGCAATTCACATTTAGCATACTGATCTAATTAATAGTAATAGATGTTATTGTAAAATTGAAAAAAAAATTAGAAGTGGGGGGAATCGCAAGCATCCGTTAAATTGGGCCTCACATTTCGTAAGACCGGCCCTGTTTACTTGAATATTTGGATGGAACTACATTTGTCAGCGGATAAAAAAAGTGGGGGAAAAAAAGGAGCCAAAATTTAAACCGAGCACGTACATACTACACAAAGGATCGAAACGAACTCCACAATAGTCTACAAAGCTATTATAAATCATCACTGTTTTGTACACAATGTTAACACAAGTTTAACACTGATAATCTGGCTTTTATTTTCATAGTAAACAAACATTTTTTTTTATTTTTACTACAGCAGCTAGAGCAGTTTGTTTAATTCACGAGCGATACTTTGCGTCCCGTATCACTCCCACAAACGAGGCTTGCAAACGATACAGAGAAAAACAGAATAGACAATATGAGTTTTAAACGGAACAGAAAGAAAATGTTATAATGACAAAGATAGTTCAAAACACAGACCCCCCCCCCAAGCAGATAAATAAGGGAGTTCATTTTACATTATCTTCTGTTGCTTATGTCACGGTGATGTCACGGTGATGTCACTTTGGGCCGCAGAGTGTGAATTTGGGGGCCCATATGCCCTATGCAGAACTACGGCAGAAGGCCTCTGGCAAAGTTTCATTTAATGTCTCTAGGCTTAGGGCGCATGTAGTGCATACGCAGACAATGGTTCGAACTTGCAGTTCTTGGGCCAATTATTTTATAAGACAACTGGGATCCCCTTTAACTATTCATTAGACTGGCTTTTGCTGCTGTCACAAAAAAAATGATTCATTTGTAAGCATTATATTCTTCGTTCGATATGTCATGTAGTGAATAGCCAACTCGTTATATTATGTAGTGTATAGCCAACTCGTTATATTATGTAGTGTATAGCCAACTCATTATATTATGTAGTGTATAGCCAACTCGTTATATTATGTACTGTATAGCCAACTCGTTATATTATGCAGTGTATAGCCAACTCGTTATATCTTGTAGTGTATAGCCAACTCGTTATATTATGTAGTGTATAGCCAACTCGTTATATTATGTAGTGTATAGCCAACTCGTTATATTATGTTGTGTGTACCAAACAATACTTTTACTTTCATGATCTAGTTACTCTTAGACAACCCAACAGTTTCCAATGAGTATACATCAATACCATTGACTGTTCAATTTAACTATATATATATATATATATATATATATATATATATATATATATATATATATGCAATTACTAGCAATGTCAAAAAATGAAGAAGCATGAACAGATTTGGCTTATATTGAACTATTAGTTAATTTCTAAACAGATCAAATCGACTGTCACATCAAATCAATATCTGTCAACAATGCCAGATGTAGATTCACCCACACGACTGACCTACATTTATTCAACTATACAGTTTCTCACACGGAATCGCCAACACAGCTGATTGCCCCATTAAACACTATACAACGAAAGCAAAGAAGAATTATATAAAAAAAAAAAAACAATCGACGACAACAACAACAACTGCGTGTTTCAACGCCCCCGACCCCATCTCCCCGCCCCCCTCCCCCAACCCAATCAAAGGTTGATATCCAAAAAAAAAAAATCTTTTTTTCATCGTCGTTTCTTATAGAGTCATAAATCAATCGAGCCAAGAGGAGATTTATTTCATTGATGTGTCAGTGAGTGATTTTTAAACACAAAGAGTGAGTCATACAGACGTAACAATATTTTTAATAAGATTTCAACGATGCTTTTAATTAAGAAATCACAGTTCAAAATAAAACAAAAAAAAAAAAAAAACAAACAAAAAAAAAAACTATTAAATTTGATATCTTTATCTCTCTTTTATAATAGGTCAATAAATCCATATGTCAATAAATCAACATGTCAATAAATCAATATGTCAGTAAATCAATTTGTCAATAAATCAATTTGTCAATAAATCAATATGTCAATTACTTAAAAGGTAAATAATTCAATAAGTCAATAAATCAATAATTCCATAAGTCTAAAAAGTCATTAATTCAATAAATCATTAAGTTAATTTTTAAAAAAAATTTAGTTTCACATGACCGACAATGTATGACTAGTGAGCCTACTAGACTCTATAGAGCTGAGTGAGTGAACCCCATCACCCCATCGAATACTAATAGTAAATTTATACATAAAAAAAACAACAAAAATTACATAAAAGACTAGTCCATCGATTATAATCAGGGCCTGGGAACCCCGCGAAACAAGGGGGCCCAAAATATTGAGTTGTATATACACAGATTAAAAAAATAACAACGTTTTTTTCATAACAAGGCCTCCACTTTTTTTTTGGCCGAGGGCCCCTAAATTTTTAGATCCGGCCCTGATTATAATGACATATCTTGATGATTATTTACAAGTTCTAAACAGTACTGGTTATATGTTACAAAAAATATTTCAAAATGTCTTCTTTTTTTGATACTGTGAAAGACATTGTCTGTTATTATTATGTTGAATTATCTTCTCATATAACCCCCCGCCCCCAATACAAAACAATGAAGGACAATATATATAAGACAATACATTATGGTAAAAATTAAATAATAAAAAATAATGCAGATGACTTAGTGTAGAATGGTTCCTGAGAGGAAAACACATACTCCGGCAGGGCCGCTTTATCATATAGACACAGTAGGCACTGTGCCTAGGGCCTACGGACTTTTCAAGGGCCTATGAACGCCAGAATGGCAAATAAGTGCCGGTGCATTCTTGAAAAATATTAAAAAATGAAATCGGGGAGGGCCTACGACTTTGAAAGTGCCTAGGGCTTCGACGACCTTAAAACGGCCCTGTACTCCGGAAAACTGTTCTCATGGTTCATTTGTTTTATTTTTTTTTCCTGTAGGAGTTACGGTCCGTACAAATGTTGTACCACTAATGTTCTGAATGCACTTATCAATACACCCGTTCATCAATATCAGTCTGTACCATTCGTCCATTGATGAATATAATATGCCCACTGGTGCAGAAACTGTGCATATTGCTACAGTTTTTTTATTAGTCTTTAATTTATGTAAAAATAATATATGGTCCTGGATATTAGCATAATATATACATACATACTTAATTGCCTTTTATAAAATGTATATGTATAATATCCTTTGCTGAGGAGTCCACGGAAAAATTGTTATAGCTAAAAAAAAAATGAGAATACAATTATTTTAATTCCAGCATAGCTTGGTGGAAGCCTTTCACTTATTATACAAAAATAGTAATATTCAATGTCAACACGATGAATGTTTTTGTGTGGATACAGCATGGACAAACTGAGACCAAAAGGAAACATGCGGGTAACATAAGTTGTTACTTCCGGCCCGCGCTGCGTGAGTAGGTTTGCGTGTTCATAATTTAGTAACTTAGTTTGGGACCTGTTTTTGTTTGTCCAGAGTCTAGTGAATGTGATTAGAACACTGACAGATTGGTATCGTGTGTATTTGCGATGACAATACTCTATTTTAATAGACTCGATTCCATAAATTAATATCTTCCAAATAACGGAAACCATTTTTTTTCAAGTAATGCTTATTATAAGAAAATATGAACCAGTGGCCTAGCGTCCTTTACTCGCGCCCAATACCTTTTTAGCGCCCCCTCCCCGTTCGAAAACCATATAATATTATATGTTTTGTGGACCATTTAGAAATGATACAACAGAATATTGTGTGAACTGAATGATTCAGAATTAAACTCTTTCAAAACTTAAATTGCTGGATAAATGAATGAAAGTAATATTCAAATTGATATTGGCGCCCACCCTTTTATTTTTAGAAAGAATAATTTCTAAAATAATGTGTTTGATCAAAGTTATCTCGCTTGCTTTTTACTGCATTTGTCTAGGATGTAAACGTTTTCCATTTTTTTTGTGAGAATTATTTCCCTTCTGCTGGACTCTTCATTTTTATTACTAATATAACCATTGCTGTAATTATTAAGACCAGGGATACATATAATATACTAGCGATTTAAATATTTTGTCTATTGATTCATGTGTTTTGTCTATTGAACATTAAAAAGTCCACGTCCAGTGAAGACTAGTGGACTTTTTGTTGTTATACGTCACTTGTGTTCGGCGCCACCTGGGTGAAATTTCGTAAGAACTCCCGTGGCACCTGGTCGAAATGGAAGAAGGCGTTACCCCAGGTGGCCGTGGCCAGCACAAGGATGGGTGAGCAGACGATGTTCAGAAATAGACCACTGGTCACCTGCGGATACATACAAAGAGTCAGTCTATCAGTCTATCAATCTATCAGCCTAACTTTGTTATTTAAAAGTACTGAAAAATAAAATGTTGGTTAGTTAATGTAATGCCGTCTTGATTGTTCCGGGGCCGTCCACAGTAACGTCATATATATATATATATGGGGACCCTAGTCGAAAAATACCGGATGGGCCATTGTAGCACCATAACCAATCAGCCACGTAGCGTGAAAATTCTACAGCAGGGGCCAGGCATTCTACAGCAGGGGCCAGGCAATAGCAGGGGGGCAGGTAATACATTTTACTAAGTAAAACAAATAAGTAGAGGGGACCAGACAAAACGCAGGGGGGCGCCCCCCCCCCGCACGCTACGGACCTGTAACCAATACACATTAATATTAAAATGGGGCCCATATGGAAGAGCTGTTTTCCTAGTTGGACTGTCCAATGAAAAAGGGTCATAAGTTCATGTGAATATATCTATTGTTTTACGAATAGCAGGGGCAATATATTTTAATGGTCGGGATGATGGGCACCCGTCTAACCAGCCCTGACTTTAATGTACGCAGGGCCATAAATAGTTTACTGTATGCCAAGGGTGGGCAACCACTTGGGCCGCGGGCTACAATAGGCTTTTTTTTTTAATTTTCCCCAACGGTGGGCAGACCATTTGAACAGCAGCACACAATAGGTTCTTAAATTTTCCCCAAGGGTGGGCTATTCATTTGACCCTCGGCCCATAATAGTTAAAAAAAAACCTTTCCCCCGTCTGTCCAAAAAGGAGCTAAATAAATGTATACCAGGAGTCGTCTTTACAGCAAAATCTATTAGTGCCTTTACTCTAAGGGCAATCAGCATGTTAGCGTCTCTACTCTAAGGGCAATCAGCATGTTAGCGCCTCTACTCTAAGGGCAATCATTTAAAAAAAAACAAAACAAGAAAAATATATTAATTAGCATCGTTACCCAACACCCATAGTGTTGCATGGCGAGTTCCAGGGGAAAAAGGGCCCTATTTGAAATACACAAGTGAAATGAGACCCCCCCCCCATCAATGACGGGCCTGACAGTGAGTACAAATCCTACCATGTCTACAACTCGTAAGACTCCACTTGAAAAGACGATGGCGTTCGGCGCTGTTGCTACTGGCAACATGAAGGCAAAGGATGATGCCAAGGCGGCAGGATACATTAAAAACAGGGGATTCACCTGCAGGTTCAGTGACTGTTGAGTAAATAAAACAAACAATCAAATAAAAAATTAGACATTACGAAAACACTATTGAACTGACTGTAGTTTACTTTTTTTTTTTGGGGTCAGGGGAAGCTACTATACTTTCATTCACACTAAAGCAATATTTTATTACATCCCTTAAGAATCTTTTTTAAGTATTCTTTTTTCTACTGTTGAAGTTCCCTAGAGTCTCATCGGGGCAGATAAAGTGTAGAATTCATCTATTGAGAGATTGTGTGCACAGCACAACACCCAGTAACCTTTACTCCCCTCCAACTTAAATTAGAATGTTATGACGTATTATTTACTCACCAGTTGAGCCAGGATGGGCATCATGAGAGTAGCGATCGCCGAGTTGCTGATGACCTCAGTGGCGAAGCAGACGATGTAGCAGACGATGAGCAGGATCAGCCGCTGGTCAAGCGATTTCAGCATAATAAGCTGGTCACCAAGCCATCTGGACAGACCGGTCACCTGCAAATAGAGGATAGGTCACCCATTCAAATCAAACTGACCATTACTTTATAACGGGGCTGTAGAAAGCTGAACTTATCATTATTAATTGACCTAGTTTCATTAGCGTTGTAAAACAGAACATATTGTTGATAAAGGTACCAAACTAAACCTTTATTGATTTAACATTGATCAGGGATATTGTTTATAGCCCAAGGCAAAAGTACAAGTAGGGGGGTCTTTTTAGTATGTTTTAAGCATCATAATTAAAGTAGTATGAATCTGCATTATGAGTAATAATTAAAGATGTGTGTGTGTGTGTGAATGTTAAGTCTCTGTAATGAGGAACTGAGATCTCTTCGACACTATAAAACCATTTTTGGGACGGTTTTTTGATGCCCTCCTATCTTTCATCCCCACCATAACCGATAGTGCAATGATTATGGAGGCACTACGGGAGACTTAGAGGGAACTTAAACCATGACCTGAAAATCCATTGGTCCTCACTGGTGATCGAACTAGTGACCCTCGGGTCGACAGTCGAGCGCTCTACCACTCGACCATCCGTCCTCATGTAAAGATGTACAATTTAAGCATTAGTTTTAGCAGTAATGGTAGATGGGTCATTTAGATAAGAATGCCCTTTGGTACTGGTAGTTTAGGGTGTCGACCGTCGCCTCTTTGAAAATGCCAAAGGGCATCATATACAGTAAGTAGATTAGGTATGTTTGTAAAGTCATTGCAAAACAAACCAAAAATGACGAACAAAAAATAATATAATGTAATTTATAACTTCCGCTTCACAATATGCAAATATAGAATGTCAGAAGGTCATAATTACCTTGGCTGCCTGAGCTATGGCGTACCCAGCCCCAAGCAATAAATACAATGACCAGGGCATTTTCTCGTGGACCTGTTGCCATGTAAGTAGTGGCCTCACTCTGGAATATGTCCCTGTTCACATCATTGAAAAACTTTAGAATTCTATTTTTTTTTTAAATTACATTTCAGAGAAATGAGTAACATTAAGATATTAATTTGGTTTCTTTACTTCGTACTTTAGGTGAATAAAAAATAAATAAAAAATAAATGGTGTCAATATGGGGGGTGGGTCCTCCCTCCCATCGGAGAGACTCCGGGAGTTCAGGGTAAAGACAAGGAAAAATTTTGTTTTCATGAAAATAAAAAATAAAAATGAAAGTTTGCCACTAGCGTCGATATGGGGCTGGGGCCCACAGCAGTGGGGCTGCAGGGCTTAAAGAGCCCTCGGATATGAGAAAATAATGTTTTGGAAGCTACCTTCCCTTCTGCAGAAACTTTTTGAAAAGGGGTCTCCTAGTAGTTCGTCAAGTTATTAAATACCAAAGGAAGTATTTTTTAAATGTTTCAAACATGTTGTTATTATTGATCGCTTTTTATATACAACTTAATAAGTACTAAAAAAAAAGTAAAAATCTGAATGGATTGAATGGAAACTGAAGAGGGGGGGGATACAAGATATATTTAGATGACCTTCACCTGTCTTGTTCTGTTTGTTTGTCCGAACTGTGGGCAGCGACGAAGGTAACACAAACATCAAAATTCCAAACAAAATGGAAGGTGTGGAGTCACTTGTGAATCTGAAAGATGCCCACGTTATTATTATTATTATTAATTTATGACTTATAAAGATTCGGTTAAAATCGAAAGCCCCTATTTCAATAATAAAAGTTAAAGCATTAAATTGTAAAAGCATAAAAGAAATAAATAAAGAGAGTGTAATTCTAACAAGCTATAATAACAGTACTAACAAAGAAACATCAAATGTGTCAGCTAAATGTTTGGTATTTACCCTGTGGGGAAGCAGTCAGCCCACCCCCCGACTCCGCCTAGGTCTCGAGTGATCCACATGACTATCAGCACAATAAATGTGACTAGAACAGTCGACTGGGCGAATCTGTCATGGGGGGAAGAGAGCAAAACACTTTCAAGTAACAATTGTCATGTACAAAAAATCTCTCTGGCACAAGAAATTTAGTTTGAATACAATGGCATTCTGAACTACATTTTTGATGATATGGTAAGCCTCAATGGTTAAAGTGAAATGATACACTTTGTCATTTAAAAAAACATGTTTCAAAAGCTTTAAATAATAAATAAAGCAAGATTAAACTTGGATATTCATTTCAGAATAAACAACTAAGAGAAATAATATATGTTTTCAAAATACTGACATGATCATAACAGAAAGTATATAGGATTAATATAAAACATGCAGTAGGCTGTATGAGTATATCTGAGCAGATATTATGGAAATACAACCTAGGCCCCCCGCCCCCCTTCCATTTCTTATTTGAACTTAAATACATGTAGGCATAGAATGCACTTCAAAAATTTACTCGTACGATATAAAACAACTGTATCTATGTTTCGGGGAGAAAGAATGTGTGTGAGAGAGAGAGAGAGAAAGAGAGAGAGAGAGAGAGAGAGAGAGAGAGAGAGACCAGGAGAGAGATAGAGAGGGAAAGAGAGCAGTGCAGAGAATTTCATGGGTATTAGGTGGTGGGGAGTAGCTTGAGATTTAGATTTTAATGGGGGGGGGGGGTAGAAAGAGAGGAATAGTAGCAGAAGACGCCCCCCCTCCCCCACAATCCCCGGTAGAACTCACGTGATGGGTCCAAGTTTTTTGTACTCCTCTCTGATGACAGCGTCGATCCTTTTCAGACGCTCCTGTTTGTTTTTCGGGCCACAGCAGCAACACGCGCATCCGCCCCTGGAAATAAATTTAAAATAAAAGGTCGATTACAGTTTCTACTACTACTCAGCAGTGTACCTACACTGTCTAAATATCAATAGGTTATCACAATAGATTTAAAAATATAACAATGTTGTTTTATCATTGCGGTAACTACGCAGTCAAAATATCAACAGGTTATCACAATAGATTTAAATATATATATATATATATATATATATATATATATATATATATATATATAACAATGTTGTTTTATCGTTGCGGTTGTATGGCAATGCGTTTAGTTGTGTGTGTCCACTTACCTGCACCTGAGATAAACACTGACCATCCACACGTACATGGTCAACATGACCATGCCGGACAGCGGTATGCCGTAGATCAACCAGGTGCTGAACTTTACCGGCGAACTTAAGCCCACATCTTCAAACACTCTGAAATATCACAATATATACATATATTAAGATAAACGAAGTTTACGTTTCAACCTTCAGAGAGAGATCTCCCTAAAACGAGATATACCATCATAACCCACACGAGGCTCTCTTTGTCCCCATTCTTGGCCGCCCCTAATCCTATGTAATGTTCTATCGGTTAAAATATTGTCATTAGTCGAGGGTTTCAAAGTTTGTTAACTCACTTTTGGGCCGCAGCGAAAAAGATCAGGTTGGGCCCGGTGCCGGTTAAGCTAGCTGTGCCACCGACGTTCGCGGCGTACGCCACTGACAGTGACAGAGCCTTGCTCAGCCTCATCAGTTCCGCTCCTGAATTTCTTCTATTTTTAGATTTCGCCGTATGTGATTGTGATTCTTCCCTGTGGATTTCATGAAAAAATATAATAAATTAAAAAAATTAAGGTAAAGTTTACCGTAAATTACATAGTTTAGTAAATTTGGCTTATATGATGTTTCAAAAATAAAACCAACAGCTTTCTATGATAAATGTATAGACACTCGCGTTTCATTTTATTGTTTAACTTTAATAAATCAAATGAAACAAATATCTGTATAAGGTTATATGATTATGTCTCATTTGTATAATCCGGTGAGTTCATGCATTCGCATTAAACTGACGTATTACTTGAAACTAATAACTTTTAGTAATTCTTATCCATATACAGCCACGCAAGAGATCGACAAGAGTCGATTTCTGATACAATAATCAAAATTACTATAAAGAGTTACTATATAATCAATTTATTAAAAAATAAAGTGATTTGACCATTATTATTGTCCTGCATTAATATAATATTAAAGATTTGACAATACATTGCTTAGAAACGGAAAGGAGTTTTGGTCTATGTTTATAAAATTGGTACATTCAGTTACGAAAACCTACCAGAAGTCTGGCGTCTGTGGAACTGTGGGCTCACCATTCAACTCTTCCAAGTCTTTGAACTGTTTAATCAGAGCCTGGACAATGGTCATCATCATGGCAGTTGTAGCGGTGTTGGAGATCCACATGGACAGGAACCACGTCACCAGAGTGATGCCAAACAACAAGCTGGTGTAAAACACGTAACAGTTCTATCTATCTATCTATCTATCTATCTATCTATCTATCTATCTATCTATCTATCTATCTATCTATCTATCTATCTATCTATCTATCTATCTATCTATCTATCTATCTATCTATCTATCTATCTATCTATCTATCTATCTATCTATCTATCTATCTATCTATCTATCTATCTATCTATCTATCTATCTATCTATCTATCTATCTATCTATCTATCTATCTATCTATCTATCTATCTATCTATCCATCCATCCATCCATCCATCCATCCATCCATCCATCCATCCATCCATCCATCCATCCATCCATCCATCCATCCATCCATCCATCCATCCATCCATCCATCCATCCATCTATCTATCTATTTATCTATCTATCTATCTATCTATCTATCTATCTATCTATCTATCTATCTATCTATCTATCTATCTATCTATCTATCTCACCCATTACATATTACCCCCCACCCCCCTTTACATCAAGGTAGGGCTTACACAACTTTGATTACCGCCAATTCAATTCATCGCCTTACAAAAACCTCTTTCTCTCTACCAGTACAGCAGTCTATCTTTCTCACTGCTCATTATAGAATTATTATTGCACGAGACGGTTGTTCGATACATTCACGTTATGTCATTCAATGTCTAGTTTTCTGGATTATTTCGTTTGCATTTAGTTGTTGTTTTTCCCCCACTTTTAATCTTAATGTTTCATGTTGTCCGTGTTCACTTCCTCGTCCTGAAATGACATCCATGATGACACGTGGTATTCACATAAACATCTCAGAAGAGAAAAAAGCAACATTTTTAATCGACTTTTACGATTTCAGCCGTGGACATGCGCACTCCCTTTGAGAAGATGTACACATTAATATATGGGCCAGTGCTTACCGTTTTTTCTATGTATATATCTATCTGTATAAACATTTCTGTAAATCTAATCATCTGTCAATGCTCTTATCTATCCCTTCACTCGTTATCTATCAATTAGCCTATCTATATCTACGTATCTGTCAATGAATGAAATCTGTCCATATGTTTTATCTTTCTTCTCATTTAAAGATACGCTAATCTCTAGGTCCTTTTGACTAGGCTAACTGGATCAATGCCAGAACAGTAACCAATAATACCAGCACGATAATGACTGGACACTGACCTCTTAGGCTCCGCCCCGATAACCCTGAGCACGATGAGTGTAATCCTCTTGTGGACAGCCCACACCTCCAGTGCGATGGCCACCATCAGACCGCCAACGTACAGCATTGAGGTATCCTACATGTATGATACATCATAAAAAAATATCAGACCACCAACGTACAACATTGAGGTATCCTACATGTATGATACAACATAAAAAATATCAGACCACCAACGTACAACATTGAGGTATCCTACATGTATGATGCATCATAAAAAATACAACTAACACACACACACACACACACACGGGTAACTGAGACATGATGAATAGTCCTTGATACTAAAACACATATGTCTTGTTGCAATTCTGTCACATAAATGCAACTGGCACATTTTTTACATTGTTTGTTGTATTATGATCATATAAAAAGTGTTTTTTTTTTATAAATTAATTATGGGTTATGGACAATTATTATTTAATAGGTTATTGACAATTATATTGCAGTGATGAAATCATGACGCATGGCTTTAACAGAAATACAACTGCCTTCGAGCGATCTCTCCAGTGTGTTAAGGGGAAGGGGGGACGGGTTGGGGCTCAAAGATGGCCGCTCAAACATGAATACACGTGACGATGGTTAAGGGGAGGGGATGCTTTATACTCGTTGGAGTGGGTCCCCGCCTTAAGACATGACTGTATACATTGACAAAGTGCATCCTGAATCTTTTAATTAACACATAGTGACTAAGTGAACAATGGGGGGAAATTTCAAATTGATATTGTTACACATTTCACTTTGAATGATAATTGTGTCTACGAATCCGGGTTAAAGTGTTAGGAGAGATTTACTTTTAAAAAAAAACCATCGAAGGTAATACAACATCCTCAGTCTAATACAACATCCTCAGTCTAATACAACATTCTAAGTCTGATACAACATCCTCAGTCTAATACAACATTCTAATTCTGATACAACATCCTCTGTCTGATTCAACACCCCCAGACTGATACAACATCCTCGGTCTGATACAAAATTCTCAGTCTAATGCACCATTCAAAGTCTGATACAACATCCCCGGTCTGATACAACATCCTAAGTCTGATACAACATCCCCGGTCTGATATTCAATCCTAAATCTGATACAACATCCCCGGTCTGATATTCAATCCTAAGTCTGATACAACATCCCCGGTCTGATATTCAATCCTTAGTCTGATACAACATCCCCAGACTGATGCCACATCCCCGGTCTGATACAAAATCCCCGGTCTGATACAAAATCCTAAGTCTCATACAACATCCACAGACTGATGCAACATCCCCGGTCTGATACAAAATCCCCGGTCTGATACAAAATCCTTAGTCTGATACAACATCCCCAGACTGATGCAACATCCCAGGTCTGATACAAAATCCCCGGTCTGATACAAAATCCTAAGTCTGATACAACATCCCCAGACTGATGCAACATCCCCGGGTCTGATACAAAATCCTAAGTCTCATACAACATCCCCAGACCGATACACCACCCTCAGTCATTTCATACACTGTCCACTATATTTGTTGTCCACACCTTAAATAAAGTATTGATCAGATATTTATGTTTTTTGAATGAGTACTCGTAAGAACCCAGTATATAGATGTTCACCCTCACTGTTAGATGTGTGAAGGACTAAGGTTCAAATCCCAATCATTACTGACTTTGGTGGTGTGACCATGTGGTAAGCACAATACTAGTCATCATAATCGTACACATAGATACTTTGACTCTTTAACTTACGTTGAAGTAGGTAATGGACGTGTCTTTGGTGGTCATTATGCCCAGGGCCGGGAACATCACGATAGGTAGCAGTGACGTCACACCTATGGGCAGAGCCTCTGAGATCCAAAAGACGGCCATTATGGCGACAGTGTATCCACACCTGGCCTGAGGCTGATACTGTAAACAGAGCTAATAGTCTATCTATCTATCTATCTATCTATCTATCTATCTATCTATCTATCTATCTATCTATCTATCTATCTATCTATCTATCTATCTATCTATCTATCTATCTATCTATCTATCTATCTATCTATCTATCTATCTATCTGCCTGTCTGTCTGTCTATCTATATACTCGATGTCTGTCTGTTTTCTTTTCTCCTTTTATTCCACTGTCTTGTCTGTTTGTCTCTCTATCTAGCTATTGATTGATCTCTCTCTTTAA
Source organism: Bulinus truncatus (assembly GCA_021962125.1). Lineage (NCBI taxonomy): Eukaryota > Metazoa > Mollusca > Gastropoda > Planorbidae > Bulinus > Bulinus truncatus. The sequence continues at coordinate 5,449,706 of JAGDYQ010000003.1, forward strand.
ATGTGACTTTATCTGTCTTTATCATCATTGCCCTTCAGCCATGGCAGGGTATGGGCCACCAAAAACAGATCTCCAGATTCCTCTGTTCTTTGCCATCTTCTTTATCCGTCTTGAATAGGTTCACTTGTTTGAATATCTATATTTCTATCTATCTTCATGTCTGTTTGAGTATTTCTGTATACCAGATATTTCACTACCTTACTAATATCCACCAGCCTACTTTTATAAGTTTAGTTCACTATTAACAAAGTGAAGTGGTACATGCTACTACTACTAAATGACCCTGACCTCTTTATCCACCGTCAAGATGACGGGTAAGAAAATTAAGGGCGTCAGGATGACCACAGCCCGGTACCACATAGACAGAAGACTTTTGGTTCTGGACACCAACTCATCTGGACTCATGGCCGGACCCATGATCAATTCGATATGGCCGTTGGCTTTACTAACAAGAATGCAACAAAAAGAGATTTGTGGTCAGTTTGTGGTCTAATTGTGGTCAATGTGTGGTCAACATATGCTCGATGTGTGGTCAACATATGATCTCTGTGTGGTCAAGGGTTTTTCCGATACAGCCCCCCCACTCCCACCTCTCTAATTTTCTAATCACCAAACTACAAGGATTACATTCAGCGCCTTGCCGCCATTCCTAGCCCCCATTGGTCAAGCAGTGGGCCCGTGGGCTGCAAGCTGTTAATCTCCGGTTCCACTTCCACTAAATAGCTTCCGTTGTTTATAGTTACCGAGTATATCCTCTAATGATATTTAGGGGATTTAGGTTGAGGGGTAGGCAAACTTTTTGAATCGCGGGGCCACATGGGGTTCATTTAATGCAGGTATACGCCACATACCCCGATAGATACAATTTGGGAGTTTCCGAACATACCCTCTAAAGTGCCAAAAAAGGTTTTTTTGTTAAATCAAAATAAATTGTACTACACTGTACTTTAGTACAATACCAGAATAGTTCCTGCAAGAATGCAGACTGAGCCAATCGTTTGATCTTGACCACCACACAACGCTGATAAGAATCTTAACCTGACCTCCACCAAGTTAACGAACTGAAATCCTCAAATACCAAAGCCGAGTCATTATTAAGTACTAATATGGACACAACCTCGGAATCGAAAATATCGGACATTTTTTTTTCAGTATTTGAATAAGTTTTAGTTTTGAAAATTTGGAATCGGGAATAAAATAAGTATCGATACTTTAAACAAACAGGTAATTGAAATCGCCCCATCAATAGTAATAATACGTTTCATATACACAAGTAACTTACCTAGAGGCGTTCTCATTCACGTCTGCTACAGAGTTATCACACTTGTATGTCCACACCACACCTCCATCTAAATGACCATCATTGGTCAGACATTGTCTCGCGGCCCCGTTCAGAATACTGTGGTGTGGCAAACTGTTGAACGAGGTCTCTAGGTTATCGTAGTCAATTAGACCTTTGTCTTTGCTCGTGCCCAGCAACAGTAGCTCAGTGGGCAGCAAGCTAGTATCCTCCGGCTCAACTTCCACAAAATGGCGTCCGTTGCCATCGTTACCGAGTACATCCTCAAATTTCGTCATGGCTGTAACTCTCTCTCTCTCTCTATCTGGTTGAACAATCTGGAAGACGAACGTTATTTTTTTTTTATTTCTGTAATGAAGTAAATATTTATTCCGTTAATTTAGAATTCAAGTTCATATACATGAATACCGTGTTAAACTGTGGTGGGCACATTTTTTTGGAGCGCGGGCCGCATAGGGGTTAATAAATTTGACAGAAGGGCCGCACCAAGACGAAGTATATTATATCAACTAACATAACAACGTCATCGATATGAAGAAGGGAAGTTGCGCGGATGCGGGCCGGACCATCGGTGCAACGGGCAAAAGGTCTAATTGTCCCGCGAGCCGTAATTTGCCCACGTCTACCGTACAAAAAAAAAAACATAAGTTAGGAATGTAAAAAAAACTTAAATCAATGTTCTCCAAAGTAAGGACCTGGTTGGCTTCGAGGCTCAGATCAGCTAAATAAAGTGTTACAACCCCCCACAACCCCCCCCCCCCACCCAGGGGGTCAAGTTGTGACAGCCTTGTGTCGTTGGAGATTTACATGCTTGGCTGCACAAAGGTTATGAATGGTAAAAATAAAGAAAAAAATCTTTTATTGTTACAAGCGATCGTGAAATAGAAAGCACAAGCTAATTCAAGACAGAATTTAAAAAAAAATTAATGTTTCACTTTTAAAAAAAAAAGTTATTTAGTTTTGCAAAGTTTTTTTGCTCGGTACAGCTAGTATAGATTTTATAAAAAAAAAAGAAAGAGAAGGAAAGACATTAAAACAGAGGATGTGTAGGCCCGTAGCGTGCGGCGTGCCCAGGGGGGGCCGCCCCCCCCCCTGCATTTTGTCTGGCCCCCTCTGCTTATTTGCTCGACTTAGTAAAATGTATTACCTGCCGCCCCCTGCTATTGCCTGGCCCCTGCTGTAGAATGCCTGGCCCCTGCTGTAGAATGTCTGGCCCCTGCTGTAGAATGCCTGGCCCCTGCTGTAGAATTTTCACGCTACGGGGCTGAGGATGTGTTACAGCAAATGAATAGAAATACATATAACTGTAAATAGATATTTACTTAGATGAAAAAGTTTCTATTTCTTAGTATCGGCCTAATATTCTCATTAATATTTCTCCGGAATTAAATACAATAAATAGATGAAAAATAAAAATACAAACCTCAATCAGACTTGAGATGATACAAACCACAATCTGTGTTGAGATTCTATTTTATGGAAGTTTGAAAGAAAAAATACAGGCTGTATGTCTCCTTGTCTCAATCACGAGTAACGAATATTATAAATAGGATGTGAATACTGTTTTTACCTACGACAACGAACCCTATCTAGGTTGGCAAGGGGAAATTCCTGGCTGGTTTCAGTAACCCCCACGCTACGTGTGTTTGAATTCGTCATTCATCGGCTAGGAAAACATATTTCTTATATTTCCACACATAGGTTTATAAAGTGGAAACTACGCTTTTTAATCTCCACTGTGTGATATGGTCCATAAACGTGACTTATAAAGCACGGGTCGTTTTGTGATTTAAATATAACTCATTGGGTTTTCCCCTTGAAAATTATCTATCTTTCTTAGAACTATAGCGTAAATCATTGTATTACATAGGCTAAGAGGTAATATCAGTGGAGGTCCTAGGGGGAAGGCGATCAGGACGACCCCGGGGCACGGGCATCAAGACGGTCGTGCTGAAGATCTTTTGATGCATGACCTGTAGCCAGGGACGGATGTATATCAGAAGAGGCCCCCTGGCACAGGAGAGAAAATTTTGGCTCTTTAGAGAAAGAGAGACATATATAAGGGTTTAAAATTGGGCTATGGGAGGGGGGCACTGTGGGGCCGAGCGCCTCCCGCATTTAACACTCGCCGGAATTCCCGCGCATTTTGTCTCTAATGTCAAAGCTGCCTCTTGCAATTCATGATTTTAAACTAAAAATTATCATGTATATCAGTACTGCAGTTTTCTAGCTAATTTACACAATCTCTTCATTGTCTCAAGTCTAGCGGATTAAAGAGATAATATATAATCCAATGGGGGGGGGGATGCGACCCTTTGTTGAGCTAAGTGCCAGTTACAAATAATTAGCTCGCTTTACAGTTGCTCATTACTGCAGCTTACTCAGTAGTTTATTATGTGCGTCAATTTCTTTTATGTAACACTTAATAATATTCAACAATCGGGCCCTAGTCTACGTCGTGTGTTTACAACATAAAACGTACCCCCATTCTGGCACCGAATATTATACCCGCGCAATGCCTGGCGAATTTTGCGTTTTCTATGTTGTTATGGTGTTTTATCTTTTTTTTATCTTGGACTAATTTCTAAAACATAAAGATACTTTTTTTTTAGTACTCTAACACTTTTAGACAAGAAACAAGAAAATCAATAAAATTCCATGAACAGACAGACAAACATACAAACACAAACAGATAGAGCATCCTAAGACAAAGCGTGTAATAAACGCGTCTCTCGTTAGCGTATTGAACCGTAGCTGCTTCACCTGGTAGATGAATGTATTTTTACCTTTTTTTAATGGGACGAGTAATGTCCACTTGAATAGCACACACACCACGGTGTTTCTTAATGTTGAAGTGTCAAGACGACCTTTCTAGGTTTGAAAGAAAATATTATTATCTTTACGGTACGCTCCACAAATTTGTACCAGAAGATCTGCTGGATTTTAACGCGGATTAACAACAACAAAAAACAAGCTGAGTTAAAGAACTTGAATTTTTAAAGACGTAGGGAAGTTTAACCAGGCCATGAATGTGAGAAACAGACATGAAAATTACCTGTTATTTATACATACCACAAAACAGTGTTTTAAGCGCGAAGACTCCTGGATCTCCTCGTCTGACCTAATTTGTTCAATTTTCAATTCATTTCCCGGGAAATAGACGAGTGAACTAATCCGGATCTATATGAACTATGTGCTTACATGTCTACAGTACAGTGATCTTTAACCCTCTCCCCCCCGCCCGCTTACACATCTAATGGTTAAAGCTAAACTTTGCATCAAATAAGAAAGGAAAAAAAAATCCGCTTGATAGCTCGAGGACTTTCCAAAATTTTCGTCCGGAAAATGAAATAAGTAGACTATTCCCTGTTGAAAGTAGACTATTCACTGTTGAAAGTAGACTATTCACTGTTGAAAGTAGACTATTCACTGTTGAAAGTAGACTATTCACAGTTGAAAGTTGACTTTTTTCTGTTATAAGTAGACTATTCCCTGTTGAAAGTAGACTATTCCCTGTTGAAAGTAGACTATTCACTGTTGAAAGTAGACTATTCACTGTTGAAAGTAGACTATTCCCTGTTGAAAGTAGACTATTCACTGTTGAAAGTAGACTATTCCCTGTTATAAGTAGACTATTCACTGTTGAAAGTAGACTATTCCCTGTTGAAATTAGACTATTCACTGTTGAAAGTAGACTATTCCCTGTTGAAATTAGACTATTCACTGTTGAAAGTAGACTGTTCCCTGTTAAAAGAAGACTATTCCCTGTTATAAGTAGACTATTCCCTGTTGAAAGTAGACTATTCCCTGTTGAAAGTAGACTATTCCCTGTTGAAAATAGACTATTCCCTGTTGAAAGTAGACTATTTCTTGTTGAAAGTAGACTATTCCCTGTTGAAAGTAGACTATTCACTGTTGAAAGTAGACTATTCCCTGTTGAAAGTAGACTATTCCCTGTTGAAAGTAGACTATTCCCTGTTATAAGTAGACTATTCACTGTTGAAAGTAGACTATTCCCTGTTGAAATTAGACTATTCACTGTTGAAAGTAGACTGTTCCCTGTTAAAAGAAGACTATTCCCTGTTGAAAGTAGACTATTCCCTGTTGAAAGTAGACTATTCCCTGTTGAAAGTAGACTATTCACAGTTGAAAGTAGACTGTTCCCTGTTAAAAGAAGACTATTCCCTGTTGAAAGTAGACTATTCCCTGTTGAAAGTAGACTATTCCCTGTTGAAAGTAGACTATTCACTGTTGAAAGTAGACTATTCACTGTTGAAAGTAGACTATTCCCTGTTGAAAGTAGACTATTCACTGTTGAAAGTAGACTATTCCCTGTTGAAATTAGACTATTCACTGTTGAAAGTAGACTGTTCCCTGTTAAAAGAAGACTATTCCCTGTTATAAGTAGACTATTCCCTGTTGAAAGTAGACTATTCCCTGTTGAAAGTAGACTATTCCCTGTTGAAAATAGACTATTCCCTGTTGAAAGTAGACTATTTCTTGTTGAAAGTAGACTATTCCCTGTTGAAAGTAGACTATTCACTGTTGAAAGTAGACTATTCCCTGTTGAAAGTAGACTATTCCCTGTTGAAAGTAGACTATTCCCTGTTATAAGTAGACTATTCACTGTTGAAAGTAGACTATTCCCTGTTGAAATTAGACTATTCACTGTTGAAAGTAGACTGTTCCCTGTTAAAAGAAGACTATTCCCTGTTGAAAGTAGACTATTCCCTGTTGAAAGTAGACTATTCCCTGTTGAAAGTAGACTATTCACAGTTGAAAGTAGACTGTTCCCTGTTAAAAGAAGACTATTCCCTGTTGAAAGTAGACTATTCCCTGTTGAAAGTAGACTATTCCCTGTTGAAAGTAGACTATTCACTGTTGAAAGTAGACTATTCACTGTTGAAAGTAGACTATTCCCTGTTGAAAGTAGACTATTCACTGTTGAAAGTAGACTATTCCCTGTTATAAGTAGACTATTCACTGTTGAAAGTAGACTATTCCCTGTTGAAATTAGACTATTCACTGTTGAAAGTAGACTATTCCCTGTTGAAATTAGACTATTCACTGTTGAAAGTAGACTGTTCCCTGTTAAAAGAAGACTATTCCCTGTTATAAGTAGACTATTCCCTGTTGAAAGTAGACTATTCCCTGTTGAAAGTAGACTATTCACTGTTGAAAGTAGACTATTCCCTGTTGAAAGTAGACTATTTCTTGTTGAAAGTAGACTATTCACTGTTGAAAGTAGACTATTCCCTGTTGAAAGTAGACTATTCCCTGTTGAAAGTAGACTATTCCCTGTTATAAGTAGACTATTCACTGTTGAAAGTAGACTATTCCCTGTTGAAAGTAGACTATTCCCTGTTATAAGTAGACTATTCCCTGTTGAAAGTATATTCCCTGTTATAAGTAGACTATTCACAGTTGAAAGTAGACTATTCCCTGTTATAAGTAGGCTATTCACTGTTGAAAGACTATTCCCTGTTGAAAGTAGACTATTTCCTGTTGAAAGTAGACTATTCACTGTTGAAAGTACTGTTCCCTGTTAAAAGAAGACTATTCACTGTTGAAAGTAGACTGTTCACTGTTGAAAGTAGACTATTCCCTGTTGAAAGTAGAGTATTCCCTGTTGAAAGTAGACTATTTCCTGTTGAAAGTAGACTATTCCCTGTTGAAAGTAGACTATTCCCTGTTATAAGTAGTCTATTCCCTGTTGAAAGTAGACTATTCACTGTTATATGTAGACTATTCACTGTTGAAAGTAGACTATTCACAGTTGAAAGCAGACTATTCACTGTTGATAGTAGACTATTCCCTGTTGAAAGTAGACTATTCACTGTTGAAAGTAGACTATTCACTGTTATAAGTATACTATTCACTCTTGAACAAAACAAAGTGGTTGCCGGCAGAGGCGTTCTTATGGAAGGGTAAACTAAATAACTTCCTGCAACCCCCCCCCCCCAAACTGCCAAACGGTCCCCTTTATATATCTCTGTCAAATCTGGTGCTGTAAGCACTCATGTATAGGGCCTACAAACTTACTCGAACGTCACTGCCTCGGGCCCCCAAATATCTTTATATGTCTCCGCCTCGGGCCCCCAAATATATTCAAACGTCCCCCCGAATATCCCACGATGGCTCTGGTAGCTCCTTTAAATATACATTTGACTATGTTGCACCCGTGGCAAATGCCCATACAACTGTCCATTAAACAGCCCATACATCTGTCCATACAACTGTCCATACAACTGTCCATACAACAGCCCATACAACAGCCTATACAACAGCCCATACAACAGCCTATACTCCAGCCCATACAACATCCTATACTCCAGCCCTTACAACTGTCCATATAACACCAAATAAATATAATATTTCTCATGCCCACTCATATCTCCAATGCACATTGGTGTTAAATGAAATGGCCCACAACCATGATACGTTCTACAACACTAATTGTGAGACATAGAACACGTGCACGAATATAGAACTCATAATACTTAGCATATTTCGAAAATGAAAAAAAAGAAAGATTTTCATCCAGGCCCCCTGACAACATCTTTGCCCAGAGCTTACAAGGAACAACTGAACGGCTCTGACTAAACAGATACTCGTCATTAAACTTTGTCATCTTATTGTCAGCACTTTGAACATCTCGGCAGATAAGTGAATTTAATTACCTGACTAAATTACTTTGATTCAGACGAATAGCTAATACTGTGATTACAATCACGTGACCGAATCTAACCAATGGCATATTTTATGGAACAAAAAACGCAGACGGTTGGGTTCGACGTCAAGAGGTTGTCGGGAACAAGAACCACCACAGTCAATCTGTCCGTCTGTCTGTTTATATGTTTGTCTGTCTATCTGTCTCTCCTACCAATTACCATCCAATGGTTTATCTATCTTTCTATTCTGTCGGTTATTCTTCCTCTCTCTCTTCACATTTTTAAACATACCTTGCAGCCTATATAGTCTTTCTTCGTTAATTTATCTGTAAATCCTTAATTTATACAAAGATCGGGAATAGAGAGAGAGAGAGAGAGAGAGAGAGAGAGAGAGAGAGAGAGAGAGAGCATTAAGTCTTTTATGTATGAGTCAGCATACACTTTGTCTGACTGTCACATCCACTTACATCTTGTTGGTTCGTGAGAAAAGGGCGGGGGAGGGGGTAGTGGGGAGAAGGTAATGAACCGAATGTCTGATGTCTGATGAGTCTGGGGGCCAACATTTGGCTTTTGCAGACTAGAGTAACTCAAAGGCAGAAGGGCGTGTGTTCGGGTTGCGTCCTTCCCTCCTCCTCCTCCCCGCCCCCCCTCCTTGACGCGACCATGACATGGCCGTTGGAAAATGAAGAGGGAACCTTGCCTTAGGGGGTTATTAAAATTGCCACTGTGACAGACGAATGTATAAACTGATAAGTAACAAATCATCAAACTACGCCCAAAAACAACATCCCAAACTACGCTGCTGCAAGTGGGGAAAGTCCCGATGATGATTTCTCGTAAAAAGGACATTCTGTAATTAGGTCAAAGTTTACCTCGACCATTTTTGTTTTCACATCTGGCAGGCGGTGAACAATATAGGAAAGAATTCACAGTCCGGATGTACGGGGACATAAATTTATTTCAAACCCTTACATCAAACCATTTGTGTCTTTGTCTTTTTTTTTTTTAAAGAACCCAATTAGTTTTTTTTAAAACTGCGCCCGGTTACCCATCCAACGTAATGTCCGCCTCTGACAATAACAGGACTGACCGATTCATATCTTAATGTGTAAAAAAAAACGTCAGTGTTTTTCGCTACTTCAACTTGTTATCTATCAGCGTCATTGACCAAAACAAAAACAAAAACAACATTGTGAGAAATGTGTCTGTAGTGTCCTAGACAACAGCAACACGGTCAGTCAACGTACAGGACCCTCAGGGAAGGAGAATTTTCAAACGGTCTTTAGAAGATCACTCCTATTTTAACATATATAATGTTCAACTGTTTAAAGCAATGTTTACTACTATTAAAAGAATGTTTACCTCCTGAAATAAGTTCTCGATATATATATATATCACTCTTCTGTCAAAGCGACAACAATTATTGTTAAGTATATTTCAAAGCGACAACAATTATTGTTAAGTATATTTACCTCCTCAGGAGAATACGCCAGCCAACCGTACATGAGTACGCATAACCTTTTTCTTTTTCACTCTGTAAACATGCAACTTTCGGTTTATTCCTACGATGCCAATATATAATACCATTTTTTATGTGCATTCTTTTTTTTTTATTAACCTTGATTCTTGAATGACGTAATGGTGGTGTAGTTTGTGACAAATGAAATGTCACTTCACACACACACACAAACACACACACACACACATATATATTTATATATATATATATGTATAAATGTATATATGTATATATATGTATATATATTTTATATAGATATATACCTATTTTAAAACATGTATCTTATTTTGCACAATTAAAAAAAAAATTACAACACGCACACATGGTAAAAAGTAAACTACAAATAATTACAGTGTACATTTTTTTTAATTACAAACAAACACAACAAAATCTTCAACAATAAATAAAAGTTAAATCTCAAAAAGACGTACAGAATTAAAAAAAAACAAAAAAAAAAAAAAACAAATGCAGTGATGATATGTTTTTGGCTGCTAAATAAATTGATCATTTAATACAAATTTAATCTAAATACCAAATGCGGTTTAAAAAAAACAAACTATATTCAGTGGTTTTAAAAAATCCAACAAAAACATCCTATGGATTTTCAGTTCAAAAATGAAGTTTATATGCATGTATGTGTGTAAATATACATAAATTTAGTAGACATAGTTTAAAAAACATTAAAAGGCTAAACAAAATTTTTTTTTACATTTTTTTCGGTAAAAGATCTAAAGTGTTGGGTATTAAAAAAAACATAAGAAAACTAAACAATATTATCAATATACGGATAACATTGAGAACAATAATGATTGTTGCCGATTACATTATGGGTTTATTAAAAAAAATGACATTTAAATTACCTCTGTGTTTATTTACAAAATATACAATTACGGCTTTCACTAAAACGACATTCAAATAATGGTATACAGTCCAGACAAGGATATGAAGTGCTCTAAATGAATTTTTTTTTTTGGAAGTTAAAGGAACAAGACCGATCGATATCTTCTTGTCTATTTGTACAAACACCATGACACAAATAAAGAACACGAGTGTGTTGGTAGGTTCACAGTACTTGGACATGTACATAGATTTAACTGGGTCAACAGTAACGTAACACATTAATTCACAGTTAGCCTCACGTGCATTCAAAAATAAAGTTCATGTGATTGAGAAATATGATATAATCAGAAGATTTATTTAATGGGCATCTTTATATATATATATATATATATATATATATATATATATATATATATATATATATATATCAGGAGTGATAGATAGATAGATATAGATCGAC